>CM069133.1:60290866-60493366 GCA_035221665.1 Okamejei kenojei
CCCCTGTTCATCTTGCCTCCACTGCCCTCTGTGGCAGGGTATTCCACGAATTCTCCAGTGGAAAAATGTTTTTTCTCACCTTTCAGTCTTAAATGCCTCCTTTTTTATACGGCTGATGGCTCAAGGTTCTGGACTCGCCCAACATTGGGAACATTTCTCCTGCATCTAACTTGTCCAGTCCTTTTATTAATTTTATGTGTTTCTATAAGATATCCCCTCCATACTTCTAAAACTCTTAGTGAATACAAGCCTAGTCTTTTCAATCTTTCCTCATATGACAACCCACCATCGCGGGATCATCTCGTGAACCTATGCTGCCTGTCTGCCTCAATCCAACTAGGATGTCCTGCCCTCTAAATTAGGAGACCAAAAAACAGTACGCAATACTCCAGATGTTGTCTTACCAGAGGCCCTACACAACTGCAGATACTACGGTTACCTACGATTAAAATGCCGACCTAATACAAACTACTTTGACTAACCTACAAAACCTACAATAACATATCGATTTTCTCCGTGTCCGACAATTTTGCTCGCAGAAAACTTTTTCATCATGTTGTGACAATTTTCCCGCGAGCATTACTGAGGCTCAACCAGAGACCATTACGACCATGTGTCGACCATGTTGCAAGTTTGTGATGCGCAGCATAGAGAACTTCCTAAACTCACCAAGAAAGATCGCCTTAGTGGGACAGGCCCTTTAGTTCCTCTCTATAATAGCCTGGAATCCTTTCATTCAAGGCTGGCCTTGCTTTAACATGCACACACGCCCGTTCAATGAATATGTTTTAAGCAAGCGCCTGATACCATTGACATTTTTGCATTGCTCTTTAATTCCCTTTGTGAAATCATGCCTGGGGAGACATTTAAATAAAACCTGCTGAGAGTGTGCAATGTACGGAGGCTTAAAGAAAATCTCTTAAGATCTATTTCCAGTGCAGAACAAGCTGGCTGCCATTTAAAGTCTTGCATTCGAACAGCTATTGTGAAATTAGTGAAATCGTGGATGCCTAACAATGCCTCTCGAATGCTTTACAAAGTTTTTCTTCTCTGACTTTACACCAGAAAATTATTATCAGTAGTTTGCTGGTTGAACTGCGACGTCAAATGGGGTAAGGTTCAGAGTACTATATTTTCAGCAATATTTATTTGACTACATTATGATACGATACAATTTGATAAAACGTTATTAATCCCTGGAAGGGAAATTGGTCTGCCTCAGTCACAACAACCCCCAACACACAAGGGATACACAAAATCTTGAAATTAAAAGTGAAAAAGAAGAAATAGACAATGAGACTGTCGGCTGGCTTACGTGTGCACAGTGCGTTCACCGGAACAAACCGTTCATTCCTGGGCAGGGGATTCTAAAACACTAGAGTGTTCTACCGGGCCCCCCTTTGTTTCTCCACCAGTTCTTCACTAGTGGTCCCCCCACGCCGGGTCCCCATTGTCATCCTCTAAACCCCACCCCCACGCTCCACCACACCGAGGGTTCCCACAGCCGCCCGAGCCTCCTGCTGCGCCAAGGTCGGTTGCTGTCCCAAGGCCCACCACCGGCTAGTCTTCCCGTTGCTGCTTGAGGCTCAAGGCTGCCGCCGGAGGGTCCTGGATATTGGGAGAAATTTCTATCCTATTTCCAGTATTCCGTCATTTAGACATTGATGACTGTCAACACAATGCTTTTTAGTACTGTTTCGAAATTTATGGTAATTAAATTTCAGTGTAATTCCTGTGTATTCTACTCTATTTGATTATTACTTTATCCAAAGTACAGTTTGTAAAGTGCCTTAATTATTTTTTTGTGCTTATTGGGAAGTAATAAAACTGTATCCTTAGATTTGGCATTATAGGTTTAAAAATATTTATTTGATTAAACTTCAAAGTGGAGCGTGCAGTTTTCTAAGTAAGACTTTCATTGAAGTTACAGCACCACCCTAATGTGTTGCTCCATGCTGGTTTCCTAAGAGGGTAATTTCATTCTATTTCAATCTGAAACAAAATATTTTGTTATTAAAGTGTCAATGACTATCCACTTAGGTTCAATCACCATCATTTTCATTATGAACCTATGTTCAGTATACATACAAAGTGCACCATAAGATCTCTAACTCGTTTATTCTGAAGAATGTCCCAGACAACTTGGAAATTAACCACTTTCTAAGTAAGAAATGCTATGAGATTCCATGACTTATGCAATCTTCATTTCACACCTATTCCCTTCATAATTTTATCCACCCTCAATGCTAAAAAATTACCCATCAGCCAATCTGCAGCTCCCATGTATAAGTTTTTAGCCTGCCATCCTCTCCTGAATAGTAATCTGCCTAGTTTAGGCAACCTCATCATTATTTGCTCTGCTACTTTTCAGCTCTATGATATCCTTCTTATAGTGGGTGTCAAAACTGAACACAGTTACTCCAAGTGTGGGTTCACCAGCACCCTTGTACTTACTGTACATAATGTCCCACTCTATATTCAATACCATGAATGGTTGGTGCACTAAAGGCCTTCTAGACCAACCCTATGTACCTGGAGTTGCCACTTTCAGGGGATTCGATGTAGCTTGTACTGCTCTGAATGCATCAGGCTATTCAGCCACGGCCTCTACCATTCACTGCGAAGTCCTTCTTGTTTAACTTTCCCAAAATGAAATACCCTCTGCAACTTATCTGATCTATAGGCTTGCTGTATTTTTTGATAACCATCTTTATTATCTATGATACTTGATGAAAAGGTTTTGGGTGTGAAGATGTGAGTTGCTCTCTGCAGGATATCCAAACTGTTATAAACTCTTGTGGAAATAGACACAAAATTGCTGGAGTTAATTCAGCGGAACAGGCCAGCATCTCTGGAGAGAAGGAATGGGCGATGTTTCGGGTCAAGATCCTTCCTCAACTTGTGGAATTGGCATAGTTTAGAGACAGCATACAGTAGAACATGTTGCTGGGAATTGTTTATAGACCTCCAAATAGTGATCGTGAGGCAAGACATGGTATAAATGGAGGGAATTAAAGTACAAGGGACCAAGGGCATTCTGTAATCTTGGAGGACTTACCACAATATAAGCCAAATCAAGCTAGTATAAACAATGTATGAATTAATTTATTCTTCTAGATGAATTTCTAGGTCAGTTTTAATTGAGGTTCGAAGGTCCAGATTAACTCGAGATCAAGTACTATATATCGGCGTGGTAGGCGCCATCGAGAGTAGATTATAGTCAGCTCTTTCTGTCCTTTATCCTTTTTGTTTTTTTAGTCTGTCAAAAAACTTTGTTTTTGGAGGTCTTTTATGTGGGGGATGGGGGAGGGGGAAGGGGGGGGAAAACATTTTTCTTCAGTCATTACCTGGTCGCAGTATACGTCCCCCCTTCCTCCAAACTGCATCTTCGCCCCACTTCTCGCGGGGCCTGCCATCTGTATTTCTGCGGCCTTTCCTGCCGGAGACTGGCCAGAGCTTCAGCGGCGGCGCAGCGATGTGAATTCAATCGCGTGGAGCTAGGTCGTGCGCTTACCGGGGATCGCGTGTTGGAGCTCTGGGAGTATTGGGCCTGACCGTATTGAAACCACAGTGGAGCTGTGCTTTATGGTCTGCGGAGCTTCAGCATGCGTGGCACTGACTTTAAACTCCCGGTGGCCTGAGAATTCTTTCGTACCGAGGATGCCAGTGTTGGAGCTCCGCCAGCTCAGCCTGTGGGACCTTCGGGAGCCGTGTTCTCCGGTAGGAAGCGGGCGAGTTCAGAAAACTCCAAGATGCTGTTTAGTGTTCTTCCGTTCCATGCCTGAGTTCAATTAATCCCAGCCGAGAGGGCCTGAAACATAGGGACACGCCCATTGCGGCAAATGTGGCAGGCCTCAATAGACCCGACCAAAGGTGAACAAGGGGAAGGAGGACTGAAGTTTGTGCCTTCCCTCTCGGTGGGAATATTGATTCGCTGTGGGGGGATGTTTTTATGATTTTATGTTAAATTCTATAGTGTTGTGTTTATTCTTATTTGTGTGCTGATGGTAACTCTCAAATTTTCACTGCACAATTGGTGTATGTGGACAAATAAAGTCCTTTATACTTTGTCCTATGTCCTTATACGAGGGGGAAGAGGTCCATAATTTGACTGGAATGTTTGCATTGTTTGCAAGTGATGTGGCTCAATCTACAGGAAGGTCTTCAATCTCTTGCATGGGAACTGAAGGTGTGAGGGCAGGCTGGAAACAGATTAGGTGGGTGACCACATTAAAGCTAGACAAGGGGATCGGCAAATAGTTAGCAATAAGGAAAAAAAACATTTCCTGTAATCATTATAACATTCCTGCAAACATGACAGGGAATATTGGTTCCTGCTTTGGAATATAGCAGAAATTATGGATCTTATTCAATCTAAGTGAAAGGGTCATTGCAGTTGCAGGAAAAAAAATGCTTGCAGTGCAGATTGGGAACATTTTAGGAATTACGTAAACGGCAGGAGCAAGTAGGTGATGAAGAAAGAAATTAAGGATGAAAAAGGTTGACAAAGAAGAAATAGAGAGTAAGTCAGTGAGGAACACATACAGACTGTAGAGATATCTAGACATATGTAAATATGAAAAAGACCAGTAAGATACAAATGTGAGCCTCTTAATAGGAATAAGGAAATGGCAAATGAATTAGACAAAATATCTTGCGTCTCCTTTATAGGACAATGAAAAACATTAGGAAAAATTAGTGAACCAAGTGCCCAATGCAAATGAGGGAGCAAATAAAAATATAGAGATAATGGGAGAAATGGTGCTTAAATTCAATAAACGATGATCCCACCAATTTTGTAAGAGTTAGCTGTAAAGATAAAGACTAGTGGCATGCTCTGATCAATCATCTTTCAGGACTCTGGAAAACTGTAACCTGCCTATTGCCACATTTATCTGCTTATTTATGTGTATATTGAACTGAACCAGTTCTGTATTTACACTTACAATATTCTGTTGTGCTGCAGCAAGCAAGAATCTCATTGTTCCTATCTGGGACACATGACAATAAACTCTCTTGACTTGACATGAATTCTGGAGGGTTTCTTTGGATTGGAGGGTTTCATGTGTAACTGTTATTTGAGAAAGGATGGGAGAAAGAAGCCAGGGAATTCAATTACCTATTCAGCTGCACTTGGTGGTTGGTTATTCAAAGATCCTAGAGCGGAGCAAGATAGTCCACTCCTGCGCAAAATCCAATGGTCTGACGTGTAGTAAACTCGGCCCTATCTTTGACCCGACCCAATACTTCAGTTTATGCGTTCAGTTAAAACAGGAACACATAGCTAGTACAGGGAGGAAGACAAACACAAAAGACTGGAGTTACTCAGCGGATCAAGCAGCATCTCTGGAGAGAAGGAATACATGATATTGCGGGTCAACTTTTTTGATAGCTGCCATGACCCGTTTACTGAGTGATTTCACAATCCATATCCCTCCTTTATTACAAAAAAAATAAACACTTTCATTTCCCGGAATGGTGGATGGGGGGACCTGAATGCTGCAAAAAATGTCATCTTTTTTTTTTTTTTTTTAAATTGCGGGACCAGGGTTTGTTTTTAGATGTCATTTCAGATTGAGACCTTCTTCAGGACTAAGCCAGGGGAAAGAGGAACAAGAGATATAAACGATACTAAGGGAAATGAATGGAGTGAGATATGCCTATATCTCCCTTTTCCTTTCTCTTGACTGTCAGTCTGAAGAAGGGTCTCCGACCCAAAATGACACCTATTCCACTCTATGCCGGTCTTTGCTTTCATCCATCTGTCCACGAACTTGTTCGCTCGCACTTGGTGCTAGCGCTTCTTCCCTCAGTCTCCGCGCCAAACAAACATTCACACACACAGTTGTCAGCAAGATCGGTGCGGGCCGTGAGACAGGAGCAGGGTGAAGGATGACATCAAAACGGATCATGGCAGCTATCGAAAATGTACGGAAATGGTAAGGGGGAAATTAAAAAAAAACACCCGAAGGAAATACATATTTTAACAAAAAAATGGGGCCAGCGATCGCTCCGTGCAGGATGGATGGGGGGGGGATGGATTTTAGTGGGTGCAGGGATTTTTTGGAGCTCCTTCCTAATGGCAATATTTTGTATGTTCAAAGTTAATAAGGAAGACAAGGCAGGAATATCAAAATGATCACCTGCAGCTGAGAACAAAAAGAGATGATTTGTGTATGAAGACGCCATGACCAAAGCAAAGATACTAGAACGGAGACGGAAGCCGGTTACAGAAATGGCGTTAAAGGTTACCCATGACCTACTACGGCTTTTTCTTTAGCAACTTGCCAGTTTCTTTGTTCTTTAGCAACTTGTCAGTTTCTTTGTTGAACTAAATTAAGGCGCATGTTGCAATCAAAAGTGCTTGAACAATTGGGTTGGAAGAAAGCCAAACTGTAAGAAAGAGGGACTGCGCCTCCTTTTCAAGAGCAGCCGTAGTAGGTCATGGGTAAAAACGGACTATCTTGCTCCGCTCTAAGATCTTTGGTTATATCTAGCATTGTATAACAATCGGTGTACTATCAACACTGAATGGATTATTGGGCTGGCAGGCCGACAGTGCAGTTACTCATGGCTGGTGGGATGGCAGTTCAGTCACTTGCAGCTGGTGAACCGGCAGTTCATTTTACTCATGGCTGGTGAGCTGGCAGTTGCAGTCACTCACAGCTGCTGGGCTGGCTGTTCAATCACTTACAGCTGGTGGGCTGGCAGTTCACTTACTCGGGGCTGGTGGGCTTGGCGGGCTAGCAGTGCTGTCACTCATGGCTGGTGGGCTGGCAGTTCATTTCACTTACAGCTGGTGGGGCTGGCAGTTCACTTACTCATGGCTGGTAGGCTGGACGTGCAGTCACTCATGGCTGGTGGTGTGGAAGTTCATTCAGTCACCCCTTCCTTCATTCCCCCACTCTGCTCTTTGCCATTCCCCTCCTCCCCCACGCCATTCAGTCCATTTCCCCACAACCTCCCCCCATGCACTCTTAGCGGTTCTCCCACAGAGCGGCCATTCCTGCCTATTAGGCTCCCATTGTGATGAAGAACACGCAGGCATGAAAAGTGGAAAAAGGATTTTATTAAAGTTTAAAAATTGTGAATGACACTTAAATTATAAGAACAAATTAAATGTTAAAGATGAGAATTATTAAGTTCTTTCTTGTGTCTCTTGTTGTGTTCTGCTGCTCACTGCCTCTTGATGGCTATTTGCTGTTGATAAAAAAAGAAACTATTTTAATATATAGAGATTGAGTGGTTGTAATTTGTTGTAATTCTCAATCCTCTGGATTCACTGAAGAATTTGTGCAAAACATTTTTTTGAGGCGGGCTGTCAGGGTGGGGTGGAGGGTGGCTTCTTCTTTTGTGTGGCATGCACAGCCTAAAGTTGTAGGATAACTTGTTTTATTTGATCTTCTGTTTGTGCACGTCGAGTTGATTGCATTAGTCGAAAAAGGCAGACCACTTAAAGGTTGCAATCATCCACCCCGGGGGTGGCAAATGTCCTGCAGCCAAGGGAGGGGGACAGCTTCCAGAGGGGGCTCTCATGGGTTGATGAGGGAGGGGGTGTCCTGCAGTGGCAGATGGGGGCGGCATCAGGAGGGGGGAGCATCCTATAGCCAGGCGGAGGGCAGCGTCTTGAGGTGGGGATGCCAGTGGGGGGGGGGGGGGGGGGGGGGGGGGCAGTGAGCGACCCATTCATGGCCTCTGGACTCACTGCCTTGGGACTAACTGCCTGCAGTCCATCCTTTCACCCTTTATTATTTTTATTTTTAGTCCTGTTAAAAACAAAATGTTTGTTGGAGGTCTTCTTTTATGGGGCGGGTGGGAGGAGGGGAAGGGGGAACGTTTATTTTGTAGTCCCTACCTGGTCGGAGAGGCGGCTTCCCTCCGAGCTGCTCCTTCACCCCCTCCTCTCGGCCTACCATCGGACTGGAGTGGCGTTTCCTGTCGGGACCGGCTGGAACCCCAGCTTCGGCGGCAGCACAGAGCTGGGACACCATCATGGAGTGGGCGATGCTTTACCGGGTCGGCGTACGGTAAGCTCCGGAGTGCTGTGACCGCCGACTCCAATATCAAGGCGTCCAGCCACAGGTGGGCGGCGCTAGATTTACAACACTGCGGAGTCTGGGATCCGATATCACCAGTCAGAGCTCCAGCCTACGAGGCCTGAGAACTTCACGGTCTTCAGGGAGGAAGCGGCCACTCCAGACATTTCCAAGCCGCTGAGGAGTGTTCACCCGGCGCCGGAGTTCCAGCATCCCGGCTAGAGGGCCTGAAAACATCGGACTGGCTGCGGAGGCCACAAATAGGCCCCAAACTTGGGTGATCACAGAGGAAGAGGACTGAACTTTCAGGTGCCTTTCCACACAACGGAAATTTTGATTTTGCTGTGGGGGGATGTTCATGTTGAATTCTATAATGTGTTGTGTCATTTTTCATTGGATGTACAGAAACTTAATTATTTCTTCAATGTAAAGCACTTTGGTTTCAACACGAGTTGATTTATACGAGCTATATAAATAACATTAACCTATTTACTTACTTACTACTTACTAACTCATGGTCTCTGGACTGACTGACTGACTCACTCATGACCTCTGGACTGACAGACTGAATCACGGCTTGTGGACTGACTGACTTATGCCTGACTTCTGGAGTCATGTCCGACTTTTGTAAACTGAAAACAGTAACATCCACTTTGAGCAACAGCTTCTTCCCGACAGCCATCAGGCAATTAAGCATAACGAATATGCTCTGAACTACGAAATACTATATTATTTGTATATTTGTTATTTGTTGATCACACACACACCCTCCACCTCACACAGACACTCACACACACAGACTCTCAGATACACACACATATACACACACAGACTCACACACAGATTCACAGACTCACACACAGATTCACACACACACTCTCACACACATATATACACACACGTATATATACATACACACACACATTCTCACACATATACACACAAACTCAGACTCACTCAGACTCACTCACAGACACACAGACATGCGCACACACACACACACACAACCAATACTGAAATGCCAACTAAGTTCAGAACGTGGTAAACATACAGTGTGTAAACCAAATGATTCAAACGTTTAAAGCCTCCTGTCGAGGCAGCTGCTGCTGAAGCAAAAACATGCTTTAAATAACGTCCAACAAACACACTCACCAGAGACAGAGCAGTCAGCTCACTTGAATTATTCAATGACGTGTTCACTATGCCTTCTGCTGTCAGCGCCATCTTGCCACAAATCGGAAATGTAGCAGTCAGCGCCATCTTACCACTAAGCGGAAGTCACGGAATGAGCACCAATTTTGCAATTAAACACAGTCCTGATCTAATAAAATGTTTATTCAGGCTTTATCCATCCAAAAACCGTTGCAACGTTTTTAAAAGGTAAGGCAAACAATTTTGGCGGCAGCCACTTTACACCCAATCCACTTTCTGAACACAAACGTTTTTAAAAGGCAAGGCAAACAATATGCAGCAGCCACTTTACAACCAATCCACTTTCAGAACACAAACGTATTTTAAAAGGAAAGGCAAACAATTGGCAGCAGCCACTTTACAACCACATCAAGGGGACACACCGTCAAGTAGACGTGCGTTCAGTGTTATTCGCAGCTCAGAGAGCCGTGACCCTCTCTCTTCCTCCATCTCGCAGAGACTGAGTGAGGCACGACACTTCCGAGTTTTATAGTACCTCCCCCCTGCCGCCAGCGGGGCAGCAGAGAGAATGGCGACATCTTTTAAAACATTAATAACTGATTTTTCATCAATGGGAAAGATCCTCTGGTCCAGTCCGGCGGAGGGGGACTGTGAGCAAGGTAGCCAAAAATAACGGCCATAAGTGGCGGCGTTCTCTCAGATATCACGAAACAGAAAGTCAAAAGCAGTTAAGATCTTAGGAGGGGGTGGGAGATTGCAACCTTCACATAGTCCACCCTGTTTCAACAAATGCAATCAACCTGGTGTGCGATCCTTGTCCTTTAATATTCATGTATGAAGAAGTTTAAAAATTCAAGAGATCTAGTTGTCTTTTCTGCACTTTTAAATGCAGAATAGATTAAATTATATTATTTGAAACAGGCTGACCATTAATGACTAACATATTCTGACTCAACATTAA
The DNA here is from genome assembly GCA_035221665.1 of Okamejei kenojei. Classification (NCBI taxonomy): domain Eukaryota; kingdom Metazoa; phylum Chordata; class Chondrichthyes; order Rajiformes; family Rajidae; genus Okamejei; species Okamejei kenojei. Next base: position 60,301,016 of record CM069133.1, read on the forward strand.
GGCTTTGTTAAATTGGCCACATTTCTGACAAGGCCACTTGACAATTGCTCATTTCCATTTCTGCACCAACATTTTTCATAAACACTGTTAAAAGTTAATGAGAAATTGGGCCTCCATAAAGAACAAGCTATTGTCCAGAACAGTGCTTGGGTATAATTGAAAATGTTCAGATGTTCCATTCAAAACCTGCTCCTTAAAATGCTCACGCATTTTCACTATATAGTGAAAATCCAATAATACATAGCGGTATTCGAATTTGGAAACAAATAAAAAAAACATTAAAATTGGATAATTTATCACTTTCGCTCCCTATTGCAAATGACCCTTCATTTAAGCCTTCGGTATTGGATAAAGGCTTCACACAATGGAAAAACTATGGAATTAAAAAGATGGGACATCTTTATAGAAATGGTATGTTCCTTTTGTTTCTGGAGGTACAACAGAATTATGGATTACATTCAAATAATTTTTTTAGATATTTACAATTGAAAGATTATGTTAAATCACATACACAAGAATACAGAATTAGAGAGCCAGAGATTCTAGATGAATGTTTGAATAAACATCCCAATACAGTCAAATTAATATCATATATTTACAATATTCTGTTAGATAGTGAGAATCTGTCGACGGAATCACATAGACAAGCATGGGAAAATGAATTAGTTCAACCCATAATGAAAGCTATTTGGGATGAAAGCCTACAACATATACATCACTGTTAAACGCCAGACGTTCTTTAATACAATTTAAAATATTACACAGATTGTATTATTCTAAAACAAAATTAAATAGAATTGTTCCTAATATCTCCCCTATCTGCGATAAATGTCAATACTCTGAGGCTAATTTAACCCATACTTTTGTAAATTGCATAAAAATTAAGACATTTTGGGTGGATATTTTTTAAATTATTTCCGTAGTGGTTAATATTCAACTGGATCCCGATCCTAAATTAATAATATTGGGCATATCTGAACAATACCTAAAACTAACAATAAACCAAAGAAATTTCCTGGATTATAGTATAATAACTGGGAAAAAACTAATATTAAAATTTTGGAAAAACCCTGCATTCCCTACAACAAAAATGTGGATTATGGAGATGTCGGAGACCTTAAATCTGGAAAAAATTAGATTTGTTTTAATCGACAAACCTGAATTATTTATTAGAATATGGTCCCCGTTCATAGATTATTTGAAGGGGTAGAATGGGCCAGCGCTGAGGCTCGACGGAAGCTTGAACCCAGGACTAGACGAATAGTTTTGTTTTCTGTATCTACGGACCTATCTCCTAAGTTGTATTATAAAATTTAAAAATAAAAATAATAAATTCAAAAAAAAAATAAATAAATAAAAAAAAAAAAAATGCTCACGCATGTTTTAAGTTATTATTAACTGATTGATGTTCTTTGACCTCTGTAAACAAAATATTCTGATGACCTGCGCAGTAGAGGCAAATAACAGCTTTGTTGATTGAATGCCACATCTGTGAGTTAATATGTGAACACTTTTACATCTCCCCTCCATTACTCACAACCCATTACTGTTTGGCTGCCCTTGTCTTGTAAATGGAATGTTGTGAAAGATATTTAATCAAAATTGGTAATGCTACTGAACTAAAAACTGCTCAGGAAAAATAAAAACCTCACTAGAAACATAGACAGCATGACAGATCTAACTACTCAAACACAAAAGAAAAGACTGTGCTTAATTTGTTTTGTCATCATAATGTTCGTTGGAGACTTTAACAAAAAGTTAATTAATGAATGTATTCCCTGTAAAAAATGAGCTCTTATGTATGGCATTCCAAGATAATTGAAAGTCATTTATACTTTCATTCTCATACTGCCAGCTGATATGTGGAGGTAACTACCTCTGAATAATAACATTTTTCAATTGCCACTTTTAATTGGAAATTCACAATGACCGAAATATTTCCATGAAAATAATGATAAGGACGCCAGTATTCCAGCATTCAGTTATCGCCCATGCACCCAAGGAGCAGGGGGTAATCTAGTTCTTGTGATTAACAATACCCACTGCAACCCAAGAAGCAATACTCTAGCCCCCAGTAACAGAATCAGCATCCTCACGGTCTTATTGAAAACATTGTTGTTTTTTCATTTAAAACAAAGGTATTGAATTTCAGGAGTGGAGTACCATGTGTAGCCATAGCTACATTTTGTGATTACTGCTGGTGACCAAGGGTGACTTCCATCCCTGGAGATCTTGGAATATCAGTGGAATATATGCAAAAACAAACTTCTGGTGTGGCATTATTGTGGGGATACCACTGCATTCAAATGATTCATACCACTGCATTCAACATTTAAATGTTGTGAAGATTTTAAAGAGGTTTGCAACTGATTGTTCTGCGCAATAGACACTAGACTGAGAAAACTGCTGCCTGCTGAGTTTTGCAACAGTGAAAAAAACTGACACCTGCTATGAATCAGCCTGTTTTCATAGAGCAATCAGTTCTGGTGTACAAGAAAGGAATCACAGTATAACACTGTGACCAAGTACTCTCCACCTTACATATTCTGTTGGATATTCATCTCAGTATATTGACCCATTACTGACTATTTTGTGCCATTGATACCATTCAAGGCAAGTATATGTACAAAGATAGACACAAAAAGCATGAGTAACTTAAAGGGTTAGGCAGCATCTCTGGAGAAAAGGTTGAGACTCAAAACATCGTCTGTCCTTCGCTCCATAAATGCTGTCTGACCCGTTGAGTTACTCTAGCTGTTTCTGTCTATCTTTGGTTTAAACCAGCATCTGCAGTCCTTTCCTGCAAGTTTTTGTACAAAATAGGATTGAGCTTAATTTCCAATCTTTAGTAGGTTTCAATGATTCATATTGATATTTTACTTCGGAGTCAAGTGAGTGACTTTGTGAAGACCCCGCCAGCACGCATGCGCGGCATATCGTCGCGCGCATTTGCATCGGCAGGCTGGGGGGGGGGGGGGGGGGGGGGGAGTGGGCTCTCTCCTCCGGCTCCTTCATAAGGTCGGTAGGTAAGTATTTACGTTTACTCCACAGGATGGACAAGGGTAAGAAGAAGGCGACGCTGTCGAGGAGTCGAGCCTCGACCAGCCAAAGGCCCTTGTCCCCGGAGCTGCAAGCAATACCGGCAGCTTCGAGGCATGTGGGGGCAGGATTGCGGAAGTCGGGCGCTCCCGCTGATTCAGGGGCCGACTCACCCGAGTGGTTTACCGCGCCGGCGCTGGATATGGATCCAGACTTCGTGCCCCCTTCCCCCAAGAAAAGAGGGGGAAAACAGGTACGTGGCAAGGGGTCTCACTTTCCTCAAGCAACCCCTCCCCGAGCTCCAGAAACCCTGAGGGGGCTGGGCCGGGGGACAGCTGCACGACAGGGGAGCCCTGCAAATGTGAAAAACGTACCGCTGCCAGGGAGATCAGCCGTAGTGCAGTCTGGCATTATCACTGCTGTGTCGTGTAGGCCTGCTGGAGCAGATACCGCCGACAACACACCCCGTCAGGCTGCGGTCAAGGGCGGAGGTGGCAGCAGGAAGCGGTCGGTCAGCTCAGCTCTGGGAGCGGCCGACCATGCGCCTCCATGCCAAAAGATGGGCAAGTGTGGAGGTAAGCCTGCACGGACTCCAGGGAGCCAGGTTCCGGGGGCCGGCGCCGATTCAACTCACCTGCCTTCAAATCAGACAGGTGGGCCGCCACAGTCTGGGAGAAGACAGACTAGCGGAGAGTCCGTGCGGGAGTCGTATGATCCTACTTGGGCTGTAGGTCACGACAACCTGCCATTGGACCCTAGACAGCACCCTAAAGGGGTGTGGTCCGATGGTGGAAGCCCCAGTGAATTCGCAGGGCCTGGGGGAAGTCGGCTTGTCCGCTGCAGATAGCAGGGACGGTCGTATTGAGCGGTTGGAGCTCTTAGTGGAGCAACTCCTCCAGCGGGACCGGGAACGAGAAGAGCGGGACTCGCGGGCATCCACTAGCCGTGCGAGGACCCCATTCAGCATCTCATCGTCTCCAGCCAGAAGCGTGAGTGATTGCCCAGCTGCTGCGTTTGAAGACGACCCGGGACAGCCAGTGACCGCTGAGCCAGAGCATGAGGAGGATATGCTGGAAGTGGTGAGTAAGTTTGCCGCTACCACCCAGACAGGTGAACCTCTGCATCACAAATTGGCGGGCACCATTGATTACCTGACTACGCAACAACTTCAGAGTCAGGTTCTCAATGATACCTTGGAGAAAATAAAACCGCCCGAGAACTGCATCAACCTCAGTGTGCCCTTGGTTAATGCCAAGATCTGGGGATATTTGAGTACGGCCACCAGGATGCAGGATGTCCGCCTCCAGCGTATCTTAAAAGTTCTCTCCACAGGCATAACGGCGTTTGCTAGGACCCTGGACAGGGATAATGTGTCCAGTGAGCAGCAAGATGCTCTGGCACTCCTATGCAACGCCCAATATGAGATAAACTGCCTGCGTAAGAGCTCCATAAAGCCCACACTCAACCCCAAATTCGCGGGGTTGTGCCGACCATCAACCGCTCCACCGCCGCATCAGTTATTCGGAGACCTGTCCAAACAGGTGAAGGAACTGGATGAGAAGGCAAAAACAGCGGGCCTCATGAAACCTCCGTCGGCCAGACTTCACCCATATCACCGGCAACAGCCTAATACAACTTGGAAACCAATGCTGCCGGACAGGGCACAAAGATCCTACCTACCTCCATCTCATCAAACACAACGACCTTTTTTAGGGCAAGGCCAACAGCGGCCTGCATGGAAAATGCGGCCGCCGCCCTGTCAACCTCCACAACATCCACCCAAAACACCGTACGTACGGAACTGCCGCTAACCATGGAGGTAAGGGGGTCTGGTTCCTCTCACGCCGTAGCATCTTCCCCCGCACGAATAGGTGGGCGATTACAGGCTTTCTTGGACATATGGAAAACTGTCACCACAGATGAGTTTATTTTACAAAGTGTTCAAGGGTATGTTATAGAATTTATTGGAGGTATAAATCTTCCTACTCAGCATTCGCCTCATAGGAATTTTTCTCTATCCCAAAAAGAGGTGGAGGCAGGACATGCTGAAATTATACGGCTAGCAGAAAAAGGGGTAATTGGCAAAACCGAGCATGAACCTATTGCGTTTGTGTCTAACATCTTCACCAGAATTAAAAAAGATGGGGGATGTCGGACTATAATAGACTTAACTGAGTTGAACACTTTTGTACAATATACCCATTTCAAAATGGATACTTTAGAAACAGCTAGGCAGATGCTTTACCCAGGGTACTTTATGGCATGCATCGATTTGAAAGACGCATACTATACGGTGCCCATTGCTGAGGCTCTCAGGAAATTTCTGAAGTTTGTCTGGAAGGGTCAATTATGGGAGTACAAGGCATTGCCCAATGGAATCACCACAGCCCCTAGGCTGTTTACCAAATTGGTAAAACCTATATTGGCTCTTCTCTGACAACAAAATTATATGGTAATGGCATATTTGGATGATACCCTTATAGTAGGTCAGACCCTCCAATTGGCAATTCAAGGAGTGGCTGCAACCAAGGCTCTGTTCGAGAAGCTGGGGTTTGTAATCCACCCAGACAAATCAAAATTGCATCCGGTACGGGTTATGGATTATTTGGGGTTCACCCTAGACACCAATTTAATGAAGATTACCATCCCAACTAATAAAGCTATTGCTATAATAGAAGAGTTGCCACGATCTTGCTTGCGCCAGGGTACCGACTATTCGGCAAACAGCAAAAGGTATAGACAAAATTGGTAGCTACATTCCCAGCTGCACGATTCGGACCGCTACACTACCAAAATTTACAAAGATCAAAAATCACCGCATTAAAAACAAATGTGGGCACTTTGATCGGCCAATTCGGTTACCACCGGAAGCTAGAAACGAGCTACAATGGTGGGTTGACAATATTAGAGAGTGTCATAGACCCATCATAGTGAGCAACCCAGATGTTGTGCTACAAACTGACGCAAGTGCACAAGGCTGGGAGCAACTGATACGGTGTCCAATTGTGGTGGCAGATGGAACTCTCATGAGTCTACCTTCCTGGAGTCACATGGGATAAACTATATAGAAATGCTGGGGGCATTTCATGGATTGCGGGCTTACTGGACTAATTCACGGGATTTACATGTCCGCCTTCAAATAGATAATACTACAGTGGTGGCTTACATCAATCATATGGGTGGTATCAGGTCGCTATCTTGTGATGAATTGGCTAATACAATTTGGCACTGGTGCATTGAAAGAAATATTTGGATTACTGCGACCTATTTGCCTGGGAAGCATAATACAGTGGTGGAAACCAGGTCACGAGTCTTCAATGACAACATCGAGTGGATGTTGAACCCCCAAATTTTTGGAGATATTATAGCTCATTTTGGGACACCAGATATTGACCTATTTGCATCCAGGCTGAACCATCAGATACCAACGTTATGTGTCATGGGAACCAGACCCTGGGGCAATAGCAATGGATGCGTTTTCTATCCATTGGGGAAATGGTTTTGCTACGCTTTTCCCCCATTTTGCCTCATCAGTCGGGTATTGCAGAAAATTAAATTAGACTCTGCAACTGGCATATTGATCATTCCCAACTGGCCTACACAACCATGGTACCCGATGGTTGTTAAAATTTTTTAAAACAACCATGGATGGCGATTGGGAAACACCCCAAATTGATTACTCACCCCATTACGGGGGTTAGTCATCCTTGCCATGGTCATTTAAACTTGTTGGCCTGCAGGTTTTGAAAAGACCACTCATCCGGGCAGGCATCTCTTCACGAGCCATAGACCTTATCGCCGCATCATGCCGAGAGTCAACTCGGAAACAGTACCTCACCCAGATCAGAAAATGGGAGGCATTCTGTGCCCGGACCAACAAGTCTTCAAATTCGGCAACAATACCTGATGTCCTGGAGTTTCTAGCGGGCCTCCATTTCGATGCTGGCCTCAGCTACAGTGCCATTAACAGCGCCAGGAGTGCGCTGTCCTCATACCTGGATATAGGTATCAGCTCCAACCACCTGGTGTCTAAACTAATGAGGGGAGTGTTCAACACCAACCCTCCGCGACCCAGATATACAGTAACATGGGATGTGGGGGATCGTGCTGACCCTACTTAGGAGCTGGGCTCCAATGGATGAGCTACCACTGAAAACAGCTCACCCTCAAGGTGGTGATGCTGATGGCACTGACTACAGCCCAACGAGTCCAGACGTTACAAAAACTGTGACTGGACAGCATGGTGGCCACCCCTGGTCAAATAAATTTATTTGTCAAAGAATTATTGAAACAGCACAGGCCAGGGGCGCATGGGCTGCAGTTGGAATTTCGGGCGTACCCTGTAGATGCCACTCTCGGCATAGTCACCCATCTCCACCACTACATCCGAGTTACTGGAGTTATCAGGATGAAGGAACAGGGGCTCCTCATCAGTCATAAATCTCCGCATCATCGGGTGACTACACAGACTATCGCCAGGTGGCTCAGGGTGGTGTTGGATGCAGCAGGAGTTGCTACTGACATCTTTAACTCTCATTCCACCCAGGGTCAAATGCCCAGGGCTGCATCCACATCAGCGGCGAGGGCCATGGAGGTGCCCATGGAGCACATTCTTGCCACTGCGGGCTGGGCCAGTGAAGAAACCTTTCAACGGTTCAATAACAAGCCACTGGTCACCCCTGCGACATTCGCAGAAGCTATCCTGGGAACCGCTCAGTGAATGTCTGTCCCCGAATTAGGGGTTATTTGTTGTTTATTTGATTAATAAATTCAGCCAGTTTCGACTGAACTCCATTAACAGCCTTCCTCCATCAGAATGGCGGCAGTGTGTGATAAGCATGGACGTTGTCCAGGGCGTGAAATCACAGAGCTTTGAAATCTTCACAAGGTCACTCACGTGACTCCGAAGTAAAATAGTAAGATTAAACGAGAACTTACCAAGTTTGAAGGATGATCCGTATTTTACGAGGAGTCGCGGTGAGGGATTTCGTGCCCACCGCTCCCACCCTCTATCATAAGGTCAACCAGGAAGTTCTATGTTTTTCATCTTACTATTTTTAGTCATGATTTGTTTTCTGTGATTCCACACCGCTGCTTTGAAGGATGCCGCGCATGCGTGCTGGCGAGGTCTTCACAAAATCCCTCACCGTAACTCCTCGTAAAATACAGATCAACCTTCAAACTTGGTAAGTTCTCGTTTAATCTTACTAGTTTATTGGAGAGCTAGCACTAATCACTGTCAGTGTGTGGGTATTCCACCAGGTGTGCCCTACTTCCATGTTGATGTTAGTACAATGTCAGGTCTCATGATCATGATCAAGGTCCCAAAATAGAGGCATAAGGCATAAAGCTTCTCCAAGAAGGTGCAGCAAATCACTTTATATACTGTCTGCATCAGGGACTCAGCTTTTGTGCACAAAGCACATGCATATTACAGGAAAAATAAAAAAATAAAATGTTGGTATAAATTTGATTCCATATTTCATAATTGCATTAATTTCACACTGCACATCCATGCCACCAAATATGACTGCTTATTCGCAACTCCATAAAACTGCTCAACTCAATCCCTGCCACAGGGCATAAAATGCTGAAACCCTTAACCTTGTTCTAACAGTCATTGTGGTATCATAATGGATGCTCTCAATTAATTATCTTAAATGATAACTGACAGACTCCAGGGCTTTAGACCTTCTTTGGAATCTAATCTACAATGCAATCTCCTATTGTGCACTCTACAAAAACACTTCCGCCCATACTCTGATTTACATAAAATCACACTAACCAATCACCCCCAGTTTTAAAATCCATATCTCAATATGAAATTTTACTTCGGAGTCAAATGAGTGATTCCGTGAAGGAGGCCTGCCAGACCGCATGCGCACCTAGTACGTCAGCCACATTGGCGCAAGCACCAGTCTGGCAGGACAGAGCTCCTGCCGGTGGTAAGTTAAACTTAAAAGGTAAGTTTGGTTTGTTGCTTACCAGGGTTTTTTAGGCAGGAGCCTCTTTTTACAAAGGTTTGTCCTGCCAGTTTCGCAGCCCAACAAGTTGCCGGTTATGGACTATGGGGAAATTCCAGTCCGACCACAAATGTGGATAAACCGGCAACATTGATCGGGTTGCGAGATAAGGAGCCGTTGACAGTGCAGTCAGCAGCTCCCCAGCCTGCAGGGATGCAGCAAAAATGACAAAAACATTAAGCAGAGTCACTGACAGGGGGGTCAGCGTCTCTCCAGCCTGCAGTGATGCCGTAAAAATGGCAAGAAATTTAAGCAGAGTCGCAGTCAGGGGGGTCAGCGGCTCCCAGCCTGTGGGATGCTGTTGGAACAGCAAAGAAGCAACGCTTGAGCCACTGACAGTGGGGTCAGTGGCTCACAGATGTTGGTCCCCAGTCAAGAAATTACTGGGACTCATTCAGCCCTATTTGGACTCGGGTGAGTCGGGCTATAGAGGGTTTCTCCTTATAATAAAAAGTATGTATATTATAGTGTTGTTTCTTTAAGGAAAAGCTAAAGGCAAAGTAAAAAGTTATTGTTATATGTTCTGACAATGTTATAATTGTTTAAGCACAGGTTGCTATGAATTATTTTTACCCTTCACATGTACAGCTGTACACTAAATGTTGATTTAGTGAGCTTACACAGCAATAGCGCGGGCCTATGGGGCAGGCCATGCCAGCAGCGCCTGACAGGGCTGCTTCATGTGTAAAATGTGCGGGCCTATGGGGCAGGCCATGCCAGCAGCGCCTGACAGGGCTGCTTCATGTGTAAAATGTGCGGGCCTATGGGACAGGCCGCACCAGCAGCGCCTGACAGGGCTGCTTCATGTGTAAAATGTGCGGGCCTTTGGGACAGGCCGTGCCAGCAGCGCCTGACAGGGCTGCTTCATATATGAAAGTGCTGCCCTACTGGAGAGCCGTGCCAGCAGCACCTGATACAGGTCTGTTCATTTGTGACATTACCGGCCTATGGGAGAGCCGTGCCAGCAGCGCCTGACAGGGCTGCTTCATGTGTGCAGTGCCGGCCTATGGGAGAGCCGTGCCAGCAGCGCCTGATGCAGGGCTATTTCATGTCAAAACATGCAGGCCTTTATGAAAGGCGGCGCCAGCAACACCTGGGACAGGGTTGCTCAACTTCACACATATCTACTCGCCCACGGAGTCGGGAGATGATTCTCCACCCGGGCTAGAGAGCAAGGCCCACGGAGTCAGGGGATGAATTCCTCACCGGGGCTGGAAAGTGTGTTGAAACGACTATCCTAAATACAGCAACTGTTGTATACAGAGCTGCAAAAGTCTCCCTCACGGAGGCAGAGACCAAGATGGGTCAGTATCTTGCTGACACTGAGTCTCAGGGTATGGCCATGGGGCATACCCAAACGGATGAAGCGCATGTGTCAAAGGTACATTTCCTGACAATAAAGTTGCCATCCCAGTAAAATATTCTATTGGGTTAAGGCCAATGGGTTGGCATCAGTATTTGTATCTTGCGGCCTGCGGCTGCGCCTGTTAGGGTTGCCTACGAATCACCCTCTCTGAGGAGTGAAGAGCAAAAGGTCAAGATGACTCCGGGCTCTAAAAATGTCAATAGAACATACTCAAGCACATATGTGCCGGCAGTGAACAACGCCAACAGGGGGATGTGAGAGCCAGCCGCTGAATCGGTTATTCAGGTAGGTCTATTCTACAGGGAAAGAAGCCTGGCAGACTAATTAATTCGGCCAACGACGGGCAAAATTCATCATTCAGAAATGCACCCCAGGCGCTCATTGGCAGTAGCGGTTCACTGGAGCTGGGGGCAGCATGATATCTCAGAAAGTCCATGCACCTTCCAATCATGCTCAACCAAATGGGTCTTGCGCTTCCAAAATGTGGGTAGTGCGCCGTTCACAAGTTGTAATAATTACATTGGTTTGTACAACACACAAAGGGTAAAAATATTTGGTTGAGGCACAGCCGGAGCATTCCAAGTAAGTTTGGATTATGGCCAGGGTTTGGAAATTGGGCAAAAGTTCTCATGCAAACCACCCATGCAATAAGGCAGGATTGGCATGTTATTATGAAGAATGGAGAGTATCGGACATATGAACTTTCCAAATGTAAAAACCTATTCCTGACTACAACAGATTCATAAGGTAAGAGATACATGTTATACAAATCCCATTATGAAGGTTATCAAAGACAATATAACTGTATTATAACAGTAAAGCTTTCAGTATGGGATAAACTGTTTGTTGGTCATTGGGATTTACCTTTAATTATTATTAGCCTTGTCTCCGCCTTGTGGCAAGAGATTGGGGTTATAGCAATCTGTTACAAAACTGAATTATTTTCATTAAGAGTAATTGGCAATAAAGCAGCTGTGTTGCAGCTGAGCAAATCGAGGAACTGATATTGTGTAAGTAGCAAATAGATCATTGCTAACAACCTTGTGCTATTGTCAGCTGAGGCTAACTCAGCCACAATGATGACGTAACATTATTCAGCATTGCTGAACATGACAATAACTCATTGAACTCGAACTTGAAACTCGCTACAGTAGTGTGGTCGGTTGAATTCAGTTATTATGAACTGATGTTTAGAACTCTAAGATAAGAAGTTCCAAATACCATCACCTACTTAAAGGTAGTGGAGATTGCATGAGTAACAAATCTTCAGTTGTTGGTATCAACTAAATATATACACTAAATGCACCCATGAGTAAGGGGTTTTGAGCGAATATACATATTCTACATGCTCAAATTCAAGTTGCTACTATGATGGTGACATATGTTAGTCACATGATAATCAAGGGAAAAATATCCTGTAATTAATCTCCTTGCCACTGGTGTATCATCCAGTTAATTATGAGGAGTTACGTTGGTGATTACGTGCTCGCCATGCCCAACCCTCTCTCGTAAAGGATCATATGGTAGTTCTCGAGTCACTGATCTTACTATGTACTTCGGTGTTGTTTATTTGTGATTTCATACCGCTGCTTTGAAGTTTGGTGCGCATGCGGCCTGGCAGGCCTTCTTCACGTAATCGCCAACGTAACTCCTCATAAAATCAAGATCAAACTTCAAACTGGTAAGTTCTCATTTAATCTTACTATTCTACCAGGCTTTGATCATTGCCCTTCAGCAATGCATGCACTCTGCAGTCTCTGCCCTCCTTAAATAAATCTCTAATACTTCTCTGCTCTTCATCATTGGCAGCCATACCATTCTAGAGTTCCATCCCTGAAAGAATGGTTCAACTGGGCTTGTATTCACTGGAATTAGAAGGATGACAGGGGATCTTATACAAACATATAATATTCTTAGAGGATTGGACAGGGTTGATGCAGGAAAAATGTTCCTGATGTTGGGGGTCCAGAACCAGGGGTCACAGTTTATGAATAAGGGGTAGGCCATTTAGGACTGAGATGAGGAAAAACTTCACCCAGAGATTTGTGAATCTGTGGAATACTCTGCCACAGAAGGGAGTGGAGGCCAATTCACTGGATGTTTTCAAAAGTGAATTAGATATAGCTCTTAGGGCTAGCGGAATCAAGGTATACATAGAGAAAGCAGGAATGGGGTACTGATTTTAGATGATCAGCCATGATCATATTGAATGGTGGTGTTGGCTCGAAGGGCTGAATGGCCTACTCCTGCACCTATTTTCAATGTTTCTATGCTTCTAAACCTCCAATTTGACCTCTCTGCATATAAGTTGCTTGTATGTTACTTAAACCTCTCCTGCAAGTTGTTGTTTGATACTTTTGCAGCCAAATGTTTGAACATTTGTTCTAATTTCTCTTCACATGTCTCCATGTCATGTTTACATTGATACTGTTCCACAAAAGTATCTTGGCAATTGTTTATCTATTTGATCCCATATCGCATATAGTGATACTTTTAAATTTGTTTTTCAACATGTGAACGACACCAAGTTCAATATTTATCACCCCTTCATAAATCTCCTTGAGAAATGATCTTATTTAAGTCCTTTTGATGAGAATGCTTGTGTAGATATCAGAAATGTGGGTACTTTGGAACAGAACCATTGTCGGTGGAAAAAGAGCTGCTGATGACCTAATTTTGCAAGTTGCTGGACCAGGCTCCACAATGTCTGGAGTTTTGCAGGATTTGCAGGAAGTTTCTGCAAAATTGTTTGTTGACACTCTGTTTGGGGTGTAAAGAGCAAGGAAGCTGAATGCATGCATATGATTGGTTGGGGATGTTTTAGGTTCTTACTTAGTTTATACTTTGTTTCAATGTCCCCCGTGGGTACCTGTGATTGGCCCAGATAGTGGCCTGGCATGTTTCTTTATGCCCAAGGAGTGTAACTACTTTGTTTCTGTGTGTTAGGAATGGGATGTATATTGATCTATGATTGAACAAAGTAGTTGCCTCCCAATGTAATTTTGCATCAGTATTGATTATTGGCTTGTAAGGGTTGCCTCCCCCAGTAATTTTGTGACCTTAGTCCATGGGGGTATAAAAGGGTGAGCTTTCAGTTGGGGCATGCCGGTTGTCTATCTCTTCTGTACTGTTTTCGTGACGCTGGTGTGGGCTCGAGTAAGCAGTTCTGAGACTGGCCCCGTGGTATAGTTTACAAATAAAGAAGAGTTTGGATCACAGTGTTTGTATCAGTGCTTGTCTGAACCAGACTAGGGAAGGAATTTTAGAACCCAAATTTATACTTGGATAGTGTTGTTTTTTGGTATGGAGCTCATTTGACTCTAACCTTCAAACTGCAATATAAATTGTACCATTTGCAGATATAAAGAGCAGAATTTTAAAAAACACAGCCATAAAATCTGGCATTATTATTACTTTGCCCCATGAATAATTTAATTAGTATTTTGTAACTGTTATAACACAAGAGGGTTCAACTGAATCGCAGAAGTGGCTTGACATGATAATTTATGAAAAATTAAGTTTCATTGCCAACATCATGAATGCAAAACAGATTAGCCCGCATGGACTGCATGATCAGTATTCGATAGAAACTGGTCTGTTGAGGAAATATTAAATAAATAATAATACATGGTTTCCAAATGATGCTATTATGCAGCTCTAGATGTTCTTCAGTTCCAATATGCTAGATACAATTACTATAACTGGCACAGACCACTCAGACCCTCAGATATTCATGTTCAAATCTTCACCTTAGTTTCCTGCTCTGTATCTCCTGGCATTTTTCCCCAAATGGCCTTGGATGGATAGTTTCAATTGGCTTTTGGCATCTATAGCAACAGAGATTGTTTTGCTTTCCACGTGCTTCTGAGTGAATATGTGCTTCCTGATTTCATTCTTGAATGCTCTGGTTGCAATCATTAAAAAAACCCCAACTTGTTCTGGACTTATCTGACAGAGGTATCACTTGTCATGAGAATGCTACAAAGGTAAAATGTCAGTTAGTAGTTAGAAAGAAAAGCTGAGTAACACCATTGCAGATGCTACTTTAGATTGGAATGGCATAACCCATCTTTATCCCTTCACATAGAAACATAGAAATAGGTGCAGGAGTAGGCCATTCGGCCCTTCGAACCAGCACCGCCATTCAATATAATCATGGCTGATCATCTAAAATCAATACCTCATTCCTGCTTTTTCCCCGTATCCCTTAATTCCTTTAGCCCTAAGAACTAAATCTAACTCTCTCTTGAAAACATCCAGTGAATTGGCCTCCACTGCTTTCTGTGACAGAGAATTCCACAGATTCACAACTCTCTGGGTTTTTCCTCATCTCCGTCCTAACTGGCTTACCCCTTATTCTTAAACTGTGACCCCTGATTCTGGACTCCCCCAACATCGGGAACATTTTTCCCTCATCTAGCCTGTCCAATCCTTTAAGAATGTTATATGTTTCTATAAGATCCCCTCTCATCATTCTAAATGCCAGTGAATACAAGCCCAGTCGACCCATACCTGACAAGTTATGGGAATTGGCGTTTTTATTGCTATTTTAGAAAACACTGAAGAAAACCAGCTGAGTGATATCATTTACAAATCTGTAAGGAGAGAAAATATTAGATTGGTCAATTTTTATTTCAATTTGTGAAAGGTAGGTGTTTTTGGACATTTTTGGCAGATGCTTCAGAGGAGAGATGTTTATTTCTCAAGCCAAACTCTCAACTTTTCATCAACCACTCCTCTCCCCTGCTAGTCAGGTGTGAAAGCATAAGTGAATGTATTGACAATGAGGAACTAAGTAAAGACCAGAACAGGATTTTATAGAGTACAAGGAGGCATTGATGGATTTTGCTGGACCTAGTTCCAAAGAAAGCTCAGCTGCTACATCCCAGTTTTTACTGGGAAGACCCCAGAATATGTCTCAAATTGAAGTGTGTAGCCCATGACTGTTAAATTACATGCTTCTTGAAGGTGGAGGATGTGACATATTGTAATTGTAATTCTAATTCAAATTGTAATTAATTTATTAGCAAGTATGTAAAAACATACAAAAAATTTGATTTGCCATACAGTCATACCAAAAAAGCAACAAGATACACAACTATATAAATATTAACATAACGATGAACATAAACACCCACCACAGTGCACTGTGTTGGAAGGCAATAATTTATTATCTTCTTCCCTACTTTTCTCCCGTGGTCGGGGCTGCGAACCATCCGCAGTTGGGGCGATCGAAGCTCCCACAGCCGGCGATCGAAGCTCCCGCACGGTGTGATCGAAGCACCCGCAATCGGGGCGGTCGAAGCTCCTGCGGTTGGAGCTCCTGCAGTCGATCCCTAACCAAGGGACCACGAGCTCCACAATGTTAAGTCCACAGGCTGCTGCAGTTGGAGCTTCCAAAGTGGATCACTGACAAAGGGATCACAAGCTCCATAATGTCAGCAATGGTGCGCAAGCAACAGAACTCTATGGAGCACCTCTTGCACTGGCACACTTGTTTCCACAATTTGTGTTATTGTAACTATTTGCACAATCTTTGTCCTTTCACACTGTCTTGCAGGATTTATTTATAAATCATATATGATTAATATATGTGTTGTCTATGTGCCTGTGAGGCTATTCCAAGCTTGATTTTCATTGTAACTATACCTTGTTGTACTTGTACACATGTCAATGAATTCGGAAGAAGCCTACTTGAGTCAGAGTAGACTATTTTTATCTGCTATATTTTTTATAGTTTTTCAATTTCTACAATGTTTACCTCATTTGTATAGCCTTTTCACCAATCAAAGAAAGCAATCAATCATTAGTTACATTATTGAAATTCCAAGCCAATGAGCTATTTTTTTCTGCCATCCTGTTACAGTTAGACGACAGTTGATCTATCTTTGGTGAACAGTCAATTAACCATATAACCATATAACAATTACAGCACGGAAACAGGCCCTCTCGGCCCTTCCAGTCCGTGCCGACCATTTGTTTTCCCCTAGTCCCATCTACCTGCACTCAGACCATACCCCTCCATTCCCTTCACGTCCATATACCTATCCACTTTACTTTTAAATGTTAAAATCGATCCTGCCTCCACCACCTCTGCTGGAAGCTCATTCCACACAGCCACCACCCTCTGAGTAAAGAAGTTCCCCCTCACGTTACCCCTAAACTTCTGTCCTTAATTCTCATGTCATGCCCTCTTGTTTGAATCTTCCCTACCCTCAATGGGAAAAAGCTTATCCACATCAACTCTGTCTATCCCTTTCATCATTTTAAAGACCTCAATCAAGTCCCCCCTTAACCTTCTGCGCTCCAAAGAATAAAGACCTAACTTGTTCAACCTTTCTCTGTAACATAGTTGCTGGAACCCTGGCAACATTCTAGTAAATCTCCTCTGTACTCTCTCTATTTTGTTGACATCCTTCCTATAACT
Source organism: Okamejei kenojei (assembly GCA_035221665.1). Lineage (NCBI taxonomy): Eukaryota > Metazoa > Chordata > Chondrichthyes > Rajiformes > Rajidae > Okamejei > Okamejei kenojei. Next base: position 60,317,871 of record CM069133.1, read on the forward strand.
AGGCGACCAAAATTGTACACCATACTCCAGAATTGGTCTTACCAATGCCTTGTACAATTTTAACATTACTTCCCTACTCCTATATTCAATGCTCTGATTTATAAAGGCCAGCACACCAAAGGCTTTCTTTACCACCCTATCTACATGCGATTCCACCTTCAGGGAACTATGCACAGTTATTCCTAGATCCCTCTGTTCCACAGCATTCCTCAATTCCCTACCATTTACCATGTACGTCCTATTTTGATTTGTCCTGCCAAGATGTAGCACTTCACACTTATCAGCATTAAACTCCATCTGCCATCTTTCAGCCCACTTTTCCAAATGGCCCAAATCTCTCTGTAGACTTTGAGAATCTACTTCATTATCCACAATACCACCTATCTTAGTATCATCTGCATACTTACTTATCCAATTTTCCACCCCATCATCCAGATCATTGATGTACATGACAAACAACAGTGGACCCAACACAGATCCCTGAGGCACCCCACTGGTCACCGGCTTCCAACCTGACAAACAGCCATCCACCATTACTCTCTGACATCTCCCATTCAGCCACTGTTGAATCCATCTTGCTACTCCGCCATTAACACCCAAAGATTGAACCTTCTGAACCAACCTTCCATGGGGAACCTTGTCAAAGGCCTTACTATATCCTTCTCCTTGGTGAATACCGAAGAAAAGAAATTGTTCAATTGGTGGTCAATTCATTCATTTCCTGCTTTGAAACAACATTGAGGAAACTCTTTTCAATAACTACTTTGGATCCGTCTTCACTAAGGAAGACATAAATAATCTGCCTGAAATGTAACTAGTAGCGTGGATAAGGGAGAACCAGTGGATGTGGTATATCTGGACTTCCAGAAGGTTTTCGACAAGGTCCCACATAAGAGATTAGTATACAAACTTAAAGCATACGGTATTAGGGGTTCAGTATTGATGTGGATAGAGAACTGGCTGGCAAACAGGAAGCAAAGAGTAGGAGTAAACGGGTCCTTTTCACAATGGCAGGCAGTAACTAGTGGGGTACCGCAGGGCTCAGTGCTGGGACCCCAGCTATTTTCAATATATATTAATGATCTGGATGAGGGAATTGAAGGCAATATCTCCAAGTTTGCGGATGACACTAAGCTGGGGGGCAGTGTTTGCTGTGAGGAGGATGCTAGGAGACTGCAAGGTGACTTGGATAGGCTAGGTGAGTGGGCAAATGTTTGGCAGATGCAGTATAATGTGGATAAATGTGAGGTTATCCACTTTGGTGGCAAAAACAGGAAAGCAGACTATTATTTAAATGGTGGCCGATTAGGAAAAGGGGAGATGCAGCGAGACCTGGGTGTCATGGTACACCAGTCATTGAAAGTAAGCATGCAGGTGCAGCAGGCAGTGAAAAAAGCGAATGGTATGTTAGCTTTCATAGCAAAAGGATTTGAGTACAGGAGCAGGGAGGTTCTACTTCAGTTGTACAGGGTCTTGGTGAGACCACACCTGGAGTATTGCGTACAGTTTTGGTCTCCAAATCTGAGGAAGGACATTATTGCCATAGAGGGAGTGCAGAGAAGGTTCACCAGACTGATTCCTGGGATGTCAGGACTGTCTTATGAAGAAAAGACTGGGTAGACTCGGTTTATACTCTCTGGAATTTAGGAGATTGAGAGGGGATCTTATAGAAACTTACAAAATTATCAAGGGGTTGGACAGGCTAGATGCAGGAAGATTGTTCCCGATGTTGGGGAAGTCCAGGACAAGGGGTCACAGCTTAAGGATAAGGGGGGAAATCCTTTAAGACCGAGATGAGAAAGACTTTTTTCACACAGAGAGTGGTGAGTCTCTGGAACTCTCTGCCACAGAGGGTAGTTGAGGCCAGTTCATTGGCTATATTTAAGAGTGAGTTGGATGTGGCCCTTGTGGCTAAGGGGATCAGAGGGTATGGAAAGAAGGCAGGTACGGGATACTGAGTTGGATGATCAGCCATGATCATATTGAATGGCGGTGCAGGCTCGAAGGGCTGAATGGCCTACTCCTGCACCTAATTTCTATGTTTCTATGTTTCTATGTTTCTTAGCCAGTCCCTTGGGGGCTGCTGATAACGTTTCCATTCTGGTTTAGTGGACGCTAAGGTGGCTGATGAGGACAACATGGCAACTGTAGACTTTTCCTCACATGGAACTGGAGATGCTTGATGGGACATGTGGTCATGTAGATTATACATTCCTTCTGCTGGAAGTTGTTTTGTGCTCTTCCAATGAAATTCTCAACACCATTTTCACCGAGAGGGAGAACCTGCAAAGTCATTCACTTTTTCAAGGGTCTCCTCGTCAACTTTTATTGTCAGAGAGTGGTGCTGTGGGAATGGGTGGTAAAGGACATTGGTCTTCCGGATGTTGAGGGCAAGGCACACCTTTCTATGGGCTTCAGTGAATTACTTGACAATGCCTTGGAGCTTGACCTCAGAGTATCATAACAGAAGTATCATCTGCCTATGACTGCTACAATGCTGAGGTTCTGGAGTATAGACATAGTATCTTGAACAGTATTCCATTAGATTTGAAGATGAGCTCCAGCCCCAAGAGGGCATTGTCCATAATGTGATGCAAGGTTTTGTTGAGGAGCAGTGAGAAAAGTTTTGGGGCAATGATTATTTGACACTGGTCTTTCCTGAGATAGGCATGGCTGAAGATCTATTGGTTATGATAAATAAGCATCAGACACCTGAAAGTGCAAGGTAACAGCTGTACATGTTAGATGCCCATAACCCACTATTGGACTCAACCTTCTGGACTGGGCTTGAACCTGCAATTTTCTGAACCAGAGACCGTAGAGCTACCCACTAAAGGGCCTGTCCCACTTGCCGAATTTTTTGCTGACTGCTGGCATCATATCAGTGTCGCCAAAAGATTTTGAACATTTCAAAATCCAGCGGCAACAAAAAAAATTTGCGACATTTGAAAAAACATCAAGTTCAAATCCTGACCTCTGTTGCTGCCTATGTGGTGTTTGCATGTTCTCCCTATGATTGTTTGGGTTTTGCTCCAACTCCTCTGGTTTCCTCCCACAACTGGGCAGCATGGTGGTGCGGTGGTAGGGTTACTGCCTCATGGCGCTACTGACCCAGGTTCAATCCTAACTATGGGCGCTGTCTGTACAGAGTTTGTATGTTCTCCCAGTAGGTTTTTTTCCAGGTGCTCGAGTTTCCTCCCACACTCAAGCAGGTTTGCAGATTAATTGGCTTCTGTAAATTGTCCCTAGTGTGCACGATACAACCAGTGTACAGGTGATCACTGGTCGGCATGGGCTCGGTGGGCCGAAGGGCCTGTTTCCACCTGCATCTCTAAACTAAACTGAAGAATGTGCAGATTTGTAGGTTAATTAGTCACTATAAATTGCCCCTAGCATGAAGATGTGTGGTGGAGTTGGTGGGTGGTTGACTTGAACATGCAGAGAATAAAATGAATGAGTCTTCATAAATGTAAAAATGGGCGCTGGCGATCAGCACAGATTTAATGGGAAAGAGTTTGTTTCAGTGCTGTAAGACTTCATGACTCTAGCCTCGAAATTAATAACATTTTACTTTCACTTCCAGGCATATGGACAGTGCTAATGTGAAAATAGGATTACCAGAAATTAACAAGACACACCAGTGAGATAAACTCATCTATAATTTCTACAGCATTAAAAATACAGTGCAAATCTATACATTATGGATTCTATCTTGAGACCAGGCTTTCACCACTGTGGGCTTATTTAGTGATTTTGCTGCAAATATACTCTCCATCGCTAATTAATGTGGCAACAAATAAAAAACTAGTAAGTGCATTTGAGTTATAAGAAGAAATTTAATTTTCAGGAGAAGATAAAAATACTGCATTGAAAGAAAATATCTAACTGAGATGCATAGCTCAGAGTCTTGTTTCCAGTTTTAGTGCGTAGAGTGGGCCAAGCTCGGGGTTTTGATTAATTGAAAGATACAGCATGGAAAATGATAGTTTGGCCCATTGAGCCTACCCTAACCATAGATCTCCTATTTATACAAGTCCTATGTTATCCAATTTTCAAGATTAAACCTAGGTCTCTGGCGCTGTGAGGCAGCAGCTCTCCCACTGTGCCGCCACAGTGTTAAATTAATAAGCAATGATGGAGGGTTAGAAACAATTACCAGGTGGAGGTGGAGTAAAATATTGAAAGCACCCTTAAATTGGCCATCACTCTGCCCCTGTCCCAATTAGAAAACCTGAACGGAAACCTCTGGAGACTTTGCGTTCCACCCAAGGTTTCCGTGAGGTTCCCGGAGGTTTTTGTCAGGGTCTCCCAAATTGTCGAAAGTGGTTTCCGTTTTAAAAATCGGTAATTTTTTAGTCGAAGCCGGTTGCAATGCTAGTTGAAGGTGGTCGCCGGAGGACAAAATGCTCCGGGAAAACCTCCGGGAACCGCATGGAAACCTTGGGTAGGGCACAAAGTCTCCAGAGGTTTCCGTTCAGGTTTCCTAAGTGGGACAGGGGCATTAACAACTGGTTACAGAAAGCTGGTTAAAAAAAACAGGACTGCCACTGATGAGATATGAAAATGGTAAGCACACCAAACAAGGTTTTAATAAAGAAAATCAGGAGGCATCTGTTAAACAACGTCATGACTACATTTTTGCAAAAGAGATTTAAATTTTTTTTCTCCATATAACAATGCAGATTATGGTTGGTGAGAGAAATATGCATTTTGCATATTCCAACCCTCTAACTGCACACAAAATCCACTGATGTCAAGCCACCTCGGGGCCTGGTGACAAATTATTGAACCAGAACATGCTGCTGGCGGCAAGCTGTTGATAAGCAGCAAGTAGAAAGCCATCAGGTTGTGCTTCTGCACTTAGCTGGCTCAGGGACTCATGTTTATGAAACAAGAGATCAAAAGTATTTAGTTATCACATGCCCTGGATATGAACTGGTACAACTACATTCTTACTTGCTGTAGCTTTACAGGCACATTGGACACAACAACAACAATGAAAATATTAAAAGTTTGCTGTTATTCTAAGTAAATTAGACCATACCGATTGGGAACAGAGTTTTCCCTGCTGTTATCAGGCAACTAACCCATCCTATAACCAACTAGAGAGTGGTTCTGAGCAACCAGCTATCTCTTTACAAGAATGATCATTGGGATGATTGTGTTGAGTATGTATGCATTGAGTATCAATGTATGGTGAGTGTTTGATGGCTCTGGGCCTGTAATCACTGGAGCTTAGAAGAAAGAGAGGGGACCTCATTGAAACTTACCAAATAGCGAAAGGCCAGGATAGAGTGGATGTGGGGAGAATGTTTCCACTTCTGGTAGAGTCTAGGACCAGAGGCTAGAGCCTCTGGATAAAAGGACGTACCCTTAGAAAGGAGGTGAGGAGGATGGTGAATCTGTGGAATTCATTGCCACTGACGGCTGTGGAGGCCATGTCAATGGATATTTTTCAAGTGGAGAATGACCAGTTTTTGATTTGTAAGAGTGTCAAAGGTTATGGGGAGAAGGCAGAAGAGTGTCAAAGATAATGGGGAGAAGGCAGGACAATGGGGTTGAAAGGGAAAGGTAGATGATTCAATGGTGGTGAGGAGATGATGGACTAAATGGTGACATTATTCAATGGTGGTGAGGAGATGATGGACTAAATGGTGACATTATTCAATGGTGGTGAGGAGATGATGGACTAAATGGTGACATTATTCAATGGTGGTGAGGAGATGATGGACTAAATTGCCTAGTTTTGCACCTATGACATGAACTGATGATCCTGCTGAAACTCCTCAAATTTCTGGTCATCTGCTCCTTTCCATGGAAGTGGACTCTTCACTGGAATTTTTTGAGGATGTGACAAGTAAAATAGATGAAGGGGTGCCAGTGGATGTAGTGTATCTAGACTTTCAGAAAGCCTTTGATAAGGTCCCGCATGGGAGACTGGTGACTAAAATTAGAGCACATGGTATTGGGGGATGGGGTTGACATGGATAGAAAATTGGTTGGCTGACCATAAGCAAAGAGGAGGAGTGAACGGGTCATTTTCAGAATGGCAGGCCGTGGCGAGTGGAGTGCCGCAAGGCTCGGTGTTATGGCCGCAACTATTTACCATATATATTAAGCATTTGGAAGAGGAAATTAGGAGCAACACTAGCAAATTTGCAGATGACACAAAGCAGGGTGGCAGTGTGAACTGTGAAGAGGATGTTAAGAGGTTGTAGGGTGACATGGACAGGTTGAGTGAGTGGGCAGATGCGTGGCAGATGCAGTATAATATAGATAAATGTGAGGTTATCCACTTTGGCGGCAAAAACAAGGGGGCAGATTATTATCTCAATGGGGTTAGATTTGGTACGGCGGAGGTGCAGCGAGACCTGGGCGTCCTTGTACACCGGTCACTGAAAGTTGGCTTACAGGTACAGCAGGCAGTGAAGAAACCAAATGGGATGTTGGCCTTCATAACAAGAGGATTTCAGTATAGGAGTAAAGAGGTTCTTCTGCAGTTGTATAGCGCTCTGGTGAGACCACATCTGGAGTATTGTGTACAGTTTTGGTCTCCTAATTTGAGGAAGGACATCCTTGTGATTGAGGCAGTGCAGCGTAGGTTCACGAGTTTGATCCCTGGGATGGCGGGGCTGTCATTTGAGGAAAGATTGAAAAGAGTATGCTTGTAGTCACTGGAGTTTAGAATGATGAGGGGGGGATATTATAGAAACATATAAAATTATAAAAGGACTGGACAAGCTAGATGCAGGAAAAATGTTCCCAATGTTGGGCGAGTCCAGAACCAGGGGCCACAGTCCTAGAATAAAGGGTAGGTCATTTAAGACTGGTGAGAAGAAACATTTTCACCCAGAGAGTTGTGAATTTATGGAATTCCCTGCCACAGAGGGCAGTGGAGGCCGTCACTGGATGGATTTAAGGGAGAGTTAGATAGAGCTCTAGGGGCTCGTGGAGTCATGGGATATGGGGAGCAGGCAGGCACGGGTTATTGATAGGGGACGATCAGCCATGATCTCAATGAATGGTGGTGCTGGCTCGAATGGCCGAATGGCCTCCTCCTGCCTATTTTCTATGTTTCTATTTTTCTATGTTTCCTCACTGGCAGACCTCGATCAGAATGGATTGGCAACAGCCCCTCCTCATGATTGACCATCCGGTTGGCAATGACACATCATCATTGCAGACTGAGCACGCAGCCCTGAGGGGCACCTCATTCATCTCCTCCATCCTCGTTAATTGTACCAATCTCTGGGTGAAGAATTTTCTTCTCAACTCATTCTTGAATGGGTGATCCTTTTGTGCTGCATTCCCTGGAAATGAACAATATTATCCTTACATCTATTCTTCAAGCTACAAAATAATTACTGTATATTTGAGTGAGATCACCTCTCCCTCTTCTTAGTTTCAGTGAGCATTAGCTCATTCTGCTAAATCTCATCTCCCAGGACAACCACAAGATTTAATTCAGTAAACTTTCATAGCATTCTCATTATTGCAAACGTATAATCAAAAAATAATGAGTCATTTTTCTAAAAAACAAAATGGTTTATAATATTTAATAAAATTGTAATTTCTAAATGGTAATGGGAGAAGAGAAAGCAATGATATTCTTTGAAAATCAAGCAAATACTTTATTCAGTTTTGAGGATAATACCTCAATAGTTCTAAATTAAAGATTTTCCCCCAGAGATGCTGTCTGACCTATTGTGCATTTTGAGCATTTTTAAAATTTTCATTTTAGATTGCCAACAAGTATGATGTTTTGCCTTTACAACAAATATCGTAGATTTATTAACGTGAAACTTCCAGAGACTCTGAACAAAATGTACGTTGGTTTTAGTGTTGTATGACTTTACATCTTGAATAGTGCAGCAACGTATTCTGAGCTGTTTGTTAGCTTTTATTAACAATGGAGATTAAAGACAAATTAATAGTAAGATTAAACGAGAACTTACCAGTTTGAAGTTTGATCTTTATTTTATGAGGAGTCGAGTTGAGGGACTACGTGAATAGAAGCCCGTACAGCCGTTGGTGCGTCAATCTTCAAAGCAGCGGAATGAATTCACAGCTAACAATGACTGAAGTATAACGGTAAGATGATAAAAATAGAACTACCAGATGAGATCTATGAGGGTGGGAGCGGAGGGCACGTAGTCCCTCAACTCGACTCCTCATAAAATAAAGATCAAACTTCAAACTGGTAAGTTCTCGTTTAATCTTACTATTTTACTTCGGAGTCACGTGAGTGACTACGTGAAGACTTCAAAGCACTGTGAATTCACGCCGCAGACTCAAATCCGACGTTCACACTGCCTGGATTGACTCAAAAGTCGTTAACAATCAATCATGCATCAGTAATACATTTGTTAAATGAAATAACAGTTTATTTACAAACAAATCATACCAAACCCCTCTAACTCAGGGGAAAAATGTAACAGTACTGACACCAGAATCAGCAAACACCCCGAGCCTTGAAATCGGCTTCTGACAAAACCTCTGAAAAGTTAGCTCACTGGACCATCCTGCGGCCGCGAGCACCTTGAAATCGTTTGCACCGACACCTTACTGTGTGGTTTTTTGTGACTAATAAACAAAGCCAACTCTGTTCCTCTCAGAGGTTTAGTAATCTCAATGTAACGAGATAAATGTGAGACTATACAGAAGCGATCATCTGCGGGTATGCTGAAAACACAATCTTACATCCTGTCATGCCTCTTTTATTATGTTTAAGCAAATCATAGACATAAAATATAATGGCATCAGCCGACACCTGCATTCTATCTAGCCGTAGCTTTTGCAATGTTTGTACACGTTGGGCTGAAACCAACACCAGAAGCATGACCACCTTCATAGTTAATTTGGCTATAGATAGGCTTGTAACCGGAGCCCACTGGCGAAGAAGCATAAAAACCTCACTCACATTCCAAATACCGGCATACCTGAGTTTAGGAGGATTAGAATTGAAAACTCCCTTCATGAATCGTGAACTAACGGATGTGTCCCCTACTGTATGCAATTCTGCATTCATAGGTAAATAAGAAGACAGAGCACTTCTGGCTGAATTAATTGCACTGTAACTTAATTTTTTGGTCAAAATAAAGAGTTGACAAACTCCAATACATCTGTGATCCCTGCCGTGTGATATACAATATCCTGCTGTAGGCAGAATTGCTCCCATTTCCTTATATAGGTGATATATTGCTGCTGTGTACTATCCCTGCAGGCCGACGTGAGAACATCCACCGTCCGATGAGACAGTCCTCTCCCCAGGTATGGCCTCCTTAAAATCTGCAAATTAACAGATCAATACGATCCTATAAAGGATGTTGATCCCCAGTGACTGGATTTACCAGTAGATTTTTATTCTTGGGCATAAGCATGTAAGGCTCCCTAGCCATTTGTAATACAACGGGAAACCATGCTCGTGTAGGCCAATCTGGCACTACCAATACCCCTGAAGCGGAGTCCTCCTTGATCTTTTGCAAACATCTGCTGATGAGACAGAATGAAGGAAATACATACACAAACATTCCTCCCCCAATGCAGCGAAAATGCATCCACTGCTACTGCCCAGTATCTGGTTACCATGAAACATATCTAGGTAACAGATGATTTAATCGAGATGCAAACAAGTCAATATCTGGCAATGCATACTGATCAATCATTTGGTTAAACACATCCTGATTTAACATCCATTCAATGTTGTCATTAAACTGTCGTGGCAAATAAAGTGCTTCCTGGCAAATAAAGTGCTGAAAGCCAGATATTTTGGTCAATACACCAGCTCCAAATCTGGTTAGCCAGTCTATCACAAGACTGTGACTTAACTCCACCCATGTGGTTTACATATGCCACTGCTGTGGTGTTGTCAATCTGAGCTGCACATGCAGATCCCTCCTTGTAGAACAATAAGCTTTGAGCCCATACCAGGTGCCCAACAACTCTAAATAATCAATCCCTCTTAATTGAGGAAGCGATGTCTCATCCACATTCCATCTGCCTCCACAACTAGAAGACATATCTGTTGCACCCCAACCCAGTGCACTCACATCAGTCTGTAATATCAGTGACGGTGATTCCACGAAACCTTCCTTAAATTTTTTGAAACATGTACTATCCACCATTGTATGTCAGCAATCGCCCCAGCTGACAACTGCATAGGCCTATCAAAAATAGCCCCTTTGTATTCTCAGTGCCTGTTCCTTTGATGGTTGTAATTGTTGATAATGCAGAGGACAATACTGCACAGCTGGAAAGGCTGCAACAACTTCCCAATAAAACTGGCTACTTGTCTAATCAAAGGCTGTTGTTCTCCAACGAGATTAACACAGTCCTCAATTAACTGATTCAATTTATCCCTGGGCAAAGTTACCAACATGTGATTGGAATTAATGGTAAATCCCAGATAATCAATAATTTGGACTGGTGATAATTTAGATTTATCTGGGTGAATAACAAATCCCATTTGTTCAAAAGTGATTTTAACAACTGAAACTGATGATTGAGTTTCAGCATGAGTCTTTCCAACAGTCAGAATATCATCTAAATAGGCCATTACCACATGCCCCTGAGCTCTAAGCAATGCTAACACAGGTTTTACCAATTTAGTAAATAATCTAGGAGCTGAAGTTAATCCATTCGGCAATGTCCTGAATTGCCACAGCTCAGTCATCCAAATAAATTTCAAATATCTTCTATCATCACCATGAATAGACACTGCGTAATACGCATTCTTTAAATCAATGGTTGCCATATAATACCCTTTGGACACTAGATGTTTGCCCGTGGTAAAGTTCTCCATTTTTGAAATGCCTATAACAAACAAATTTGTTCAAATTCGATAAATCCAGAATAATTCTACATCCCCCAGTCTTTTTAGATCTGGGAAATATACTTGACAGAAATTGTTGACTTTGATAGACAGAAGGCTCAATTACCCCTTCTTATGTAACGACTGAATCTCTGCTTGAATAAGCACATTTTCCTCATCTGAAAAATAAGTTTACGACTAGGAAAATGTTGATTAGGTAGACTGTCATAGTAAAATCCAATTTTTCACCCCTTCAATACACTAAGTATGAACAAATCTGATGTCAACTGCTGCCATTGTTTGAGAACAATTTTAACCTTCCCCAATTTGAACAGGAACATCAGTTAATTCATCGTCTGTCAAATGTTATATTCCTTACCAGCATCTTTCCTTGCGGCCTTGTTGTCCTCGACTTCTTGTAGAGAACCTTTTTTGCCTTGCTTCCAGCTGGCTTAATGAGGGCCATGGTTAACAACCTCATAACAGTCTTTGACCCTTTTTGCAAGGTTACCACCAAACAACAGATTTCGTGGTGGTACACTGGTCGGTTTGCACAATTCGCCAAATGCAGTTTAGCACTGGCCTAATAGCGGCCCTCCCGACATTATTAATTTCAAAATGCATTACAAAGGAGTCCCAGTTCATCCTGGTGTGCTTCAACCATATCATTTGTATCAATAACTTTCACCACAGCTGTAATACCTGCTTACAACAGTTTAAGCACTTTTTTTAAAACTTCATCTCCTGGGCCCTAGCAGCAAAACCCATCTATGCAAATTTGATGATTAACCACCGGTACCTTCAGGAGATCACAATTAACAGGAGCTTTATAGTTTTTTTTGCTACTTCATCCATAGCTAGCTCCTGTAACTGGTGGGAGAGCATATACTGAATGGCTTTGGCCAATTCTACATCAATCGCCTTTCCTGCCTCTCTACACTCAGCAAACTTCCCAGCAATGTTCGGAATTACCTCCAACCGAACACCTTGCTCTCCCCCAGCATAGAAACAGTGTCAGCAAACGGCCCTGATAGAACATCCTCCTCACAGGCAGGATAGTTCTGCAGCCCTGAAACAGGTGCTGCTAGCACAAGCTCTCCATCAGCCTGGCTTGGGCATCACTCCTCCTCAAGGAGCTGGAACATCCTCCTCACAGGCAGGATAGTTCTGCAGCCCTGAAACAGGTGCTGCTAGCACAAGCTCTCCATCAGCCTGGCTTGGGCACCACTCCTCCTCACGGAGCTGGTCCCTGTCGAGCATTCTTTTGTAATAGAATCTCGACGTGGGAGAGCCGTGAGCAAACGGACTCTCCTATGGAGGGTATAACCTCCAGGCCCGACTCATCTACGGGCCACAGAGACATGCCAGTGGTCTTCCGCCCTACTGTGCAAGCCTCCACTGCCCCCCGGCAGTGGGTCCGCAACCACTGGCTGTGTAGCCAGCACCGGACCAGGTGTACCAGACGGGCCTCCATCCTCAACACTCTCCTGGTCACTCTTCTTTCTACCCCCGGAGCGCCTCGCCGACACCTTCTTCCCTTTCTGCAACATATCTACTCCCAACCGTCGCAGAAAATGACCTGTGGTAAAGTATTTCAACAAACCTTACCTCCGTTTAAACTTGTTAACGAAACTGCAGATGCTGGAGAATGGAGGGTGAAGTCTGAAGAAGGGTCTCGACCCGAAACGTCGCCCATCTCCTTCGCTCCTTAGATGCTGCTGCACCCGCTGAATTCTCCAGCTTTTCGTGTAACCTGTTTAAACTTACCGCTCGGAGGAACGCTGCTGCTCCAACCGTTCCCGACTGCACCAGCGTCTGACGTCAATGACGCACCAACGGCTGTACGGGCTTCTATTCACGTAGTCACTCACGTGACTCCGAAGTAATATTCAAATAGATTCCTATAATAGTAATTAATTTAATTGGCCTAGAGTTCAGTTCAGTTGCCTGGGTTATTGTATTGCAATTTGATAAAGTTGTCGAAACTAATATAATGCTTCACGGAATCTTTAGAGTAGATAGCATTCAACACAAATTGAACGTCCAGAACAGGTTATATGAGAACCAAAGCCAATCTTTTCTTGCAGTGTGAATGTATGAACTCCCCGTGCACTGCATAGGTCAGGGTTGAACCCATGTCCCTGGAGCTGTGAGGTTACAGCACTAACTGATGCACCATTGTATTAACCAGCAAAACTAACCAAAGCCTCTGAGTGAATTAAATTTCCATTTTCAGCTCATGCTAATTACACTTGCTTACAGACATGCAAGGTGGATCCAAACAAATTAAGCTGTGGAATTAAAGTTAAACTCACTTTAAACTTATATTGTTGTTCAACTTCAATGGAGTCATGCAGCATAGTGCCAGACACTTTAGCCCACCAAGCCCATAATGATCATCAAGCAGTTATTTACTGCAAACTATTACCAATCCTATTTTTATTCTCTCCATGATCCCAACAACTCCGCCCACTCACTTCCTAGATTTTGCCTCTCTCATACACTAGACTTCTTTGCAATGGTCGATTAACCTATTGCCTTACATGTCTTTGGGATATGGCGGGGAAACTCATGCAGTCACATAAAGAAAGTGCAAACTTCACAAAGACAGCAACAAAGGTCAGGATTGAACCGACATTGCTGGAGCAGTGAGGTAACAGCTCTACCAGATGCCCCATTCTGCAGCCTAATGAACTAATTGATAAGAACCTAAATACAGCAAAGTAATTACAAAATAGCTCTGTATAGGTTTTCTAAATCATTGTAAGTTATTTAAAATGAGGTTACTTGCAGATAATGAACCAGACACTAATTATGATCTTGTTTTCTTGTTCTAGTTTATTTGTAGAACAAAATGTTATGAGCTTGCACTCATAAGGAACATTTATTGAAGTAAAAATACTATCATCGATACTTTTTTGCATATCTTTCATTCATTGTTCCTTATCTCTCCACATCACCGTCTATATCTCTCGTTTCCCTGATCCCTGACCAGTCTGAAGAAGGGTCTCGACCCGAAACGTCGCCTATCTCCTTCGCTCCTTAGATGCTGCTGCACCCGCTGAGTTTCTCCAGCTTTTTGTGTACCCTACTTCTAAAGACTGTCTGATTGCACTGATGCATGAAAAAGGTTTAACTTTGTGAACTTGATAGTGATGAAAAGTGGAAATACTTCCCAAAGCTAACTCAGTCTGCATACAATTTTCAAATACAGTGCATTTAGAAAGTATTCAGACCCCTTCATTTTTTCCACATTTTGTTACGTTACAGCTTTATTTTAAAATTGATTAAATTCAGTTTTTTAATCATCAATCTACAGTCAATACCCCAGAATGAAGGAGCACAAACAGGTGTTTGGAAATTGCAATGTAATTAATAATAAATAACTGAAATATCACACTTACATAGGTATTCAGACCCTTTGCTATGACACTCAAAATTGAGCTTAGCTTCATCCTGTTTCCCTTGGTTATCCTTGAGATGTTTCCACAACTTGGAGTCCACCAGTGGTAAATTAAATTGATTGGACATGATTTGGAAAGGTACACACCTATCTATATAAGATCCCATAGTTGACAGTGCATGTCAGAGCAAAGACCAAGCCATGAAGACAAAGGAATTGTCCGTAGACCTCCGAGACAGGATTGTGTCAAGACACAGATCTGGGGAAGGGTAGAAAACAATTCTTGCAGTATTGAAAGTCCCGAAGAGCACAGTGGCCTCCGTCATTCTTAAATGGAAGAACTTTGGAACCACTAGGATTCTTCATAGAGACCAAACTGAGCAATTGAGGGAGAAGGCCCTTGGGAGACCAAGGTGACCAAGAACCCGATGGTCACTCTGACAGAACTCCAGAGTTCCCCTGTGGAGATGTGAGAACATTCCAGAAGGACAACTATATCTGCAGCACTCCACCCATCAGGCCTTTATGGTAGGGTGGCTAGAGGGAAGCCGCTCCTCAGTAAACAGCACTTGACAGCCTGCTTGGAGTTTGCCAAAAGGCATCCAAAGGATGCTCAGACCATGGGAAATAAGATTCTCTGGTCTGATGAAACCAAGATTGAACTCTTTGGCCTGAATGCCAAGCATCACGTCTGGACGAAACCAGGCACTGCTCATCACCTGGCCAATACCATACCTATGGTGATGGCACCATCATGCTGTGGGGATGTTTTTCAGCGGCAGGAACTGGGAGACTATTCAGGATTGTGGGAAAGATGAAAAAAGTACAGAGAGATCCTTGATGGAAACCTGCTTCAGAGCGTTTTGGACCTCAGACTGGGGCAGAGGTTCACCTTCCAATAGGACAACGACCATAAGCCCACAGCTAAGACAATGCAGGAATAGATTTGTGACAAGTCTGTGTGAATGTCCTTGAGTGACCCAGCCAGAGCCCAGAATTGAACCCGATTGAACATCTCTGGATGGACCTGAAAATAACTGTGCATCAACACTCCCCATCCAACCTGACAGAGCTTGAGAGGATCTGTAGAGAAGACAGGGAGAAATTACCCAAATACAGGTGTGCCAAGCTTGCAGCGTCATAGCCAGGAAGACTTGAGGCTGTAATCGCTGCCAAAGGTCTCAACTAAGTACTGAGTAAAGGGTCTGAATATTTATGTAAATGTGATATTTCAGTTATTTCTTTTTAATTACTTTGCAAAAATTTCTAAACACCTGTTTTCGCTTCTTCATTCTGGGCTATTGTGTATAGATTGATGATAAAAAAGATTAATTTAATCCATTTTAGAATAAGGCTGTAAAGTAACAACATGTGGAAGAAGTGAAGTCTGAATACTTTCTGAATGCACTGTAAATGTTGTACTGCGTACAAAACAGAACATTTACCCCATAGTTGCAGCTCTTGTTACAGGTCCTTCATCATTCCATTGGGGTGAGTATATACAGAAAAACCTCATTGTAACAGACCACATTGTAACGGATTTCGGTTTTAGCGGACTAACCTACCGATGGCTTTCCATACCACCCCTAACTCATGCCACCTCCCCTGCTGCTTGCAGCCCTTGCAGCCCCCACACGGCACCCAGCTCGCGTTGCCTCCCCTGGCAGACCTTGCCTCCCTGGCTGCTTTCAGCGCTGGCTGCCTCCATGCAAACCCTGGTACATGCCGCCACCTCTGCTGCTTGAAGCTGCAGCTGTCCATAAGCCGTCTCCAGCTCACCCCATTTCAGGGCCGGACTATCTGATGCCACCGCCGGTCCACAAAGCTTCCTCGCCAGTTTCCAGGCCATGCCTGCCATTGCCACCAGCATGGCCGACCTTTACCTGCACTCTGGCTGCCCACGGGCAGTGACCATTGACTCTGCCGATCCTCGCCTCTCTCCCAACCATCAGCAGGCCAGGCCCTCAACTCACCTGGATTCCAGGCCCAGTTCCAGACCGAAAGTCTGAAGAAACGTCTGAGTTACTTGCTTGTAACATGTAACTAAGGTATGTAACTTGTATGTTAACCAGCAACTGCAGTTGTTTGCTTCTGCTACATGTACAAAGATAATACCTTCCTCGGTTATACTGGACAATCATCAATAACGGAATCCATTCCCCCTCTATGGTCCGTTATAACGAAATATACAGTATTATAGCTGGACAAATCTTGAGAGACCAGGAGGATGGAGTGCAGGAGGATGAGGGGGGATTTTATTGAGGTGTACAAAGTCATGAGAGGAATACAGAGTCTCTTGCCCACAGTAGGGACATTGAGGACTAGGGGACATAGGTTCCAGGTGAAGGGGAAAGATATAACAGGAATCTGAGGGGTAACTTTTTCACACAAAGGGTGGTGGGTGTATGGAACAAGCTGCCAGAGGAGGTAGTTGAGGCTGGGACTATTCCATTGTTTAAGAAACAGTTATACAGGTACATGGATAGGACAGGTTTGGAGGGATATGGACCAAGCGCAGGCAAGTGGGACTAGTGTAGCTGGGACATTGTTGGTCGGTGTGGGCAAGTTGAGCCTGTTTCCACACTGTATGAGCAGCATATTTGAAATGTCCCATACTGAAAGTTTGTCTCTAATTCCACTGTGTAGGAAGACAGCATTCCTGTTCCAAGACTCTCAGTGGGAAATGAACTGTCGGCAATAATAAGTTCTTTTATTCACATGTGTAACATAGAACTTAAAATTTATAATCTTTCATTATTTGACCTTGAACTGACCCTAATGCAAATTTTAGAGGGCAGATAGTGATCAATCCCATATCCAGCAGTCCAAAACACATGTAGAACACCATGTTGAGGAAAGTGAATCTCTTTATCTAAATAAAGTTTGTGAC
This sequence comes from Okamejei kenojei, assembly GCA_035221665.1. Lineage (NCBI taxonomy): Eukaryota > Metazoa > Chordata > Chondrichthyes > Rajiformes > Rajidae > Okamejei > Okamejei kenojei. The sequence goes on from CM069133.1 coordinate 60,334,974, forward strand.
TGATGTAGCATTTTTCAATATTCCAGAGGCTACATGGTTCCCAATTACTCAATTGATTGAAATAAGCTTATCAATGCCAGATTTATTTAATTAACTAAATTTTAATTACCCTGTTGGGTTTTAAAATCATACTAGAGCAAGTGCAGACCCGCTGGGTCTGTTCCCCCACCACGCGTTTGCGGGGGGGGGGGGGGGGGTGCTGCGGCTTCACACACACACTAACCACAGGGGGCAGAGAGGGTGGGGGGGTGTGAGAGGGGGGTCAGGGGGAGGGGGGGAGTGCAAGGGAAAATGGGGTGAGGGGGACAGAGGGGAAGAGAGAGGAGTTGGAAGGGGGAGAGAGAGGATGGGGAGGGGGGGAGGAGGGGGGAGGAGGGGGGAAGGGGGAGGTGGAGACAGATGGGAGCAGAAGAGGGGGGAGAGGGAAAAAAGGGGAGCGGGAGAGAGGGGAGGGGGCGAGAGGGGAGGGGGAGAGAGGGGAGAGGGAGTTGGAGGGAGGGGAGAGAGAGGAGGGAGGAGTGGGGTGGTTGGAGGAGGGAAGAAGGGGGTTAGAGGGGGGGAGGGGGGTTGGAGGAGGGGAGAGGAGGGTGGAAGCAGGGTTGGAGGAGGGGACTGGGGTTGGAGGAGGGGAGAGAGGGGTTGGTGGAGGGAAAAGAGGGGTTGGTGGAGGGAAAAGGGGGGTTGGAGGAGGGGGGTTGGAGGAGGGAAAAGGGGACTGGAAGAGGGGAGAGAGATTGGAGGAGGGGAGAGAGGGGTGGAGGCGGGGAGTGGGAAGTAGGGAGGGGGCAGAGGGCGGGAGGGGGAGGGGAGAGAAGGGGTGGGGGAAAGAAGGGGGAAGGGGGAGAGAGTTGAGGGCGAGATGGGGAAGCAGGACAGAGTTGGAAGGGGAGGGGGGATGGTGAGTGGGTCTCCTCCATTCAACGCAAGGTTGCGTGGGGGGATGTTGCGGCATAACACACACACTAACCATCCCCCAACACACACACACACACACACACACTAACCACCCTCCCACACACACTATCCCCCCCACACACACACTAACCACCCCCCCACACACGCACACTAACCAGTCCCCCTTCCCCACACACAAACACTAACCACCCCCCTTGACATTATATTTCTATTATTCATTGGCTCCTTTTACCCCATCCCCATCCTATCTCGAGGGGCAAAGAGAATGGGGCAGAGAAAGAAAGAGACAGAGAGCGGGGGAGGGGGGGGATGAGTGGAGAGAGTGGTGGTGGAGGTAGGGGGGGAGCTGTGAGGGGGAGAGGGGGTGAAGAGGCGGGGAGGGAGGAGAGAGGGGGAGATGGGGAGGGAATGGAGGGGGAGCTGGAGAGGGGGAGATGGACAGGAGAGAGGAGGGGAGGAGAGGGGCAGGAGGGGAAAGGGGAATGGGACACACAAACATTAACCATTCCCCCCAAACACACACACTAACAACCCCCCCCCCCCCTCAAACACAGGGGGGTTGGTGGGGAAGGGGACGGAATAGGGGAGGGGGAGGAGAGTGGGGGGGGGCGGAGAGAGGGGAGGGAGGAGGAGGGAAGAGGAGGGGTTAAAGAGGGGGGAAGGGAGGAGGGGGAGGAGAGGTGGGAGAGGGGAGGACGGGGAGGAGGGCAAGGGGTGGGGAGAGGGGTAGGGGAAGAGGGGTAGGGAAGAGGGGAGTCGGGAGAGGGATAGGGAGAGGGGCAGGGAGAGGGAGGGGAGGAGAGGGGCAGTGTAGGGAAAGAGGAGGGGGAGGGAAATGGGGAGAGAGTGGGGAGGGGTGGAGGGGTAGGGTGGAGGGGGAGGGGGAGGAGGGGGGAGGAGGAGGGAGGGGAGGGAGAGGAGGTTGAGTGAGGGGGAATAGTGGGGAGGGAGGCAAGGGAGAGACTGGTGAGGGGGAGAGAGTGGCGAGGGGAAGGAGGGGTGGGAGAGGAGGGGTAAGGGAGAGAAGGGGGATGGGGAGGGGAGCAGGGAGCGGGAGGGGGAGGGGTGGATAGAGAGGGTGGATGGTAGTGATGGAGGATGGTAGTGAGGGAGAATGGTAGTGAGGAGTACGGTAGAGGGCGAGGGATAGATAGGGATGGGGTAGACAGGGGGGTAGGATATAATGCTCTATTTGATCTTATTTGATTGTGCTCGGCAGACCACGTGAAGGTTGCAATCTCCCGCCCCTGACCCTTTGTGATGGCATATCATATGTAAATGAGGTTCATTGTGATTGGGCATCTGTGAGATGGCACTGTGACTCATGCAGCAGTTTGATTTTAAAACGTTTTGAAGATTTATACTTTAAAAGCAGGGAAATGAATAACCACATTTTCTAATTTTCAAAACAAAATGTGGGGGAGGAAAAACTCTACAGGAATATGTAAAAATTTCTCCGTTACGGCAAAGGGCGGAGGAGTAAATTCACAAACGCCTTAAATGAATATTCGCGAAATAGAATCAGTTACAAACCAACAAACCAATGAGAGTTTCAAGTAAGTAAGTAAGTAAGTTTATAGGCCAATTATTCACATACAAGGAATTTGCCTTGGTGCTCCGCCCACAAGTAGCAACATGACATACAGTAACAGTTACGAATGACTCAGAAAACACTAAACATTAATAATAATAAAACATTAATGATATAACACTATTGATTAAGCATGTGAACCAACAAAATACCAGTTCAAAGGGAGGCTACAAATTTTTGGCTGTTGAGTAGAGCAACTACTCGTGGATAAAAACTGTTTTTATGTCTGGCTGTGGCAGCTTTGACACTCCGGAGTCGCCTTCCAGAGGGAAGTGATTCAAAGAGTTTGTGGCCAGGGTGAGAGCGGTCAGAGATGATCATGCCTGCTCGCTTCCTGGCCCTTGCAGTGTACAGTTCATCAATGGAGGGAAATTTGCAGCCAATAACCTTCTCTGCTGATCGGACGATTCGCTGCAGCCTCTAGGTGTCATGCTTTGTGGCTAAGCCAAACCAGACCATGATGGAGAAGGTGAGAACAGACTCTACGATGACCGTGTAGAATTGGACCAAGATTGCCTGTGGCAGATTGTGCTTCCTCAGCTGCCGTAGGAATTACATCCTCTGTTGTGCTTTTTTGACTGTGGATTCGATGGTTGCCCCCCACTTAAGGTCCACAGATGATGGTTCCCAGGAACTTAAAAGACTCCACAGATATGACTGTGGTGTTGTTGATGGTGAGGGGAGCGGGAGCCCTCCTAGTCTACAATCAATTCCACTTTCTTAAGAGCATTGAGCTCTAGGTTGTTGCTATGGCACCAGGACGCCAGCTGTGATTAATAGTTATAAGATTGTTGATCATTAGTCCAATCTTGCAAGACTACATCACCACTTCCTCATCACCTTATGCTTTATGCAAGATTGTTTGTAATTGGAATTTGAATAGATTAAATATTGTTTTTAAATTCTGAAATAAATCAGGTGAAAAGGTGACAATTAAATTATGAGAATCTGGTTTGTTCCATTACCGTGCATGCCTTCCCCTGCAAGTTCCTGGTGTGCAACTGGTCTCTTATTCTCATCCACGTCTTACCGAATAGAAAGATTAAAAATGTTCTCTTCACAGCCAGGAGCAGGAATTGCACAGCAACACCGTCCAGTTCCCTACTGAAGGCACGTATACACTCAGAACTAATTTTAGTGGAGAAAATAAAAAATGTAGTCTTAACAGTTGAGTTAGCATAATAATTAACTCGTTTTGTCAGTCAATTTCAATTGCATCCAATGCAGTGATTTTCTGTGGTAGGTTTCAATTCAGAAAGCTGAACGTCACAAATGTCATTTTCTACATTTCCTACCAGTTTCTCAGAAAATGTGCAAAAATCTTTGGAATTAAAGGTAGAGTTTTCCTTTAACCTTATGTTTGCTTTTTTGACATTACTGTTTAAAAAGTTAACTAACTATCTTTCTTTTCATAAAATGCTCTTCCCAAAGTTCCTGATTGTGCAAATACATTCTGAAAGCAGAATATGTTTTTGTTAATTTGCCTTTGGGTTTGGGAAGTGTCTCCACTGTGTTTAGTTACTATTTAGTTAAGTCCAAAGTTAGAATATAGTCTCAATATGGTTTAACCAATAGACTCGTATGTCTATTGTTTTGGAGACATAATTTTGGATTCCACCATGACAATTCAGGAAGTTACATTCAAGTAATTAAATATACTTGGAATAAAAACATAATATAAGGTAGAGGTCATTTAGCCCCATTTCTCTCAAAGTGAAAAATTTCACCCACATTCTTCTAACTGTGAAAGTGTCTAGTCTGCATTTTTCTCCCAAACACCTAACTCCATCTCACTCCTATTTCAGCAATCAATTTGGTGAGCCTCTTTTCAGGTCTTGGTGAAGGGACAGATATTGTGCACAATCCCTTTATTTTTCAATATGGTGCCATGAAATCTTTAATGCCTGATCTCCAAGTGACTCATCTGAAAGGCAGCATTTCGAACAGGCCAGCATTCATTGGAAATGCCTAAATGTCACTTAGCTGTCACCAGAGTAGAACGTAAATAACTTATTAAAAATAGAGACCCGAGTCTTCATTTTTGATATACTTGCTATGGCAAGGCTTCCGGTGACATGTATAAATTTAATAGATTATGCACGACTGGACTTAAAATCCATGTTGCACACTTAATAATTTTCCTGTACACATTATGAGGATGCCAATTAGATATGTTCATAATGAATAACCATGTACAATTCATATGCAGTAGTCAGTTAATCTTGCTGCCATTTCAAACAATTAACAGAAAAATGTTAAAAAAATTAGCACATCAAAATAAGTTAAAATCCCCCTTAATTGCTTTTAATTTGCCACTTTTAAGAGAGGAATTATACATTTAATGAGCAGTTGGTTTTTAATCCATGATTTATGCTTCTTTATCACCATGATCTTTGAGCTATGGAACAGAAACAATCGTAATTGTCAATTGATAGAATGGCTGAGGCACATCAGGCTACATACATTATTTCTCTCTTCGTATTCTATTCTAGTGCTTAAAATGTTCAGTTTAGTTCATTAACACATGTATCGAGGTGCAGTGAAAAGATGTTATTGAGTCGTCATATTTACAGCTAATGAATAAAATAATTAGATTAAACAAGCACTATTGATTATACATATACACTTTAGCATTGGTTCAGGAGCATCACTGGAATGTAATCAAACAAAATTAGTTGCCCTGTGACATAAAGAGATATTAGAACAATTAAATGAAAACGTGGGAAAAGGGTAGAGGGGCAAAAAAGGAATTTCAATGTTGGAATTAAGGCAGTAGAAGGATGGTGGAGCAATGCATATTGAGGATATGTAAGATGCTGAAATTCAAGATGCACAAGGATTCTTGGAGTGGTGGACAAGGCTAGAGGAAGGCATGAAAATCAAGTAAGGAAAAAGAGTACACCTGTAGACTGGTTACAGGCGCTTTGAATTGCGGTCACCCAATATGACTTTGGTTCACTGCTCAGCCATCAAAGCAGCCTGCCACTTTAATTCTCCCTCTCATTCTCATTCTAAACTGTCTTTGACCTCCTACACTGAAGAACTGCATCTTTTCTTCCCACTTAAACAGTACAGCCCTCAGGACTCAACATTGAATTCAACAATTTCAGATTGTGTCCCTCTTCAGTTTATGTCAGAACTGGTCAGTTCTGATGAAGCGGCATCTCCCTGTAACATGAACTCTGTTTTTATTTTCTCTCTTGACAGATGTTTCCCAGCCTGTTAATTAACTCCAGAATTCTCTTTTGTTTCATATTTAAAGAAACAACTCTCACACTTCCAACGTTTATTTTTCTTCTTTACTCCTGTCATCATTTACCTCCCTCTATTTATTTCTGCTTCAGATAGATCAGGGGGGGGGGGGGTGTTAAGAAGCTTTCACCACCCGCTCTCAGCTGGCACCACTGTCTCACCTGAAATCACATCCTGTCAAGGACATTCCCCCTTGCGAATTGCAGTGAATTGTGGACGCAGCCCATGCTATCACACAAACCAACCTCCATTCTATTGATTCAATTTATACCTCACGCTCCCTCGGCAAGGCCAGCAGCATAATCAAGGATGTTGCACCCTGCCACTGCCTCATCTACCCTCTCCCTTCAGGCAAAAGGTACAGAAGTGTGAAAACGCACACCTCCAGATTCAGCAACAGTTTCTTCCCAGCTGGTATCAGGCATCTGAATCACCCTACTACAACCAGAGAGCAGTGCTATCTACGTCTTTGAGGTCCCTCGGACTATCCTTGATCGGACTTTGTTGGCTTCATATAACCATATAACCATATAACCATATAACAATTACAGCACGGAGACAGGCCCTCTCGGACCTTCCAGTCCGTGCCGACCATTTGTTTTCCCCTAGTCCCATCTACCTGCACTCAGACCATACCCCTCCATTCCCTTCACGTCCATATACCTATCCACTTTACTTTTAAATGTTAAAATCGATCCTGCCTCCACCACCTCTGCTGGAAGCTCATTCCACACAGCCACCACCCTCTGAGTAAAGAGGTTCCCCCCTCACGTTTACCCCTAAACTTCTGTCCCTTAATTCTCATGTCATGCCCTCTTGTTTGAATCTTCCCTACCCTCAATGGGAAAAGCTTATCCACGTCAACTCTGTCTATCCTTTCATCATTTTAAAGACCTCAATCAAGTCCCCCCTTAACCTTCTGCGCTCCAAAGAATAAAGACCTAACTTGTTCAACCTTTCTCTGTAACATAGTTGCTGGAACCCTAGCCACATTCTACTAAATCTCCTCTGTACTCTCTCTATTTTGTTGACATCCTTCCTATAACTAGGCGACCAACATTGTACACCATACTCCAGAATTGGTCTTACCAATGCCTTGTACAATTTTAACATTACTTCCCTACTCCTATATTCAATGCTCTGATTTATAAAGGCCAGCACACCAAAGGCTTTCTTTACCACCCTATCTACATGCGATTCCACCTTCAGGGAACTATGCACAGTTATTCCTAGATCCCTCTGTTTCCACAGCATTCCTCAATTCCCTACCATTTACCATGTACGTCCTATTTTGATTTGTCCTACCAAGATGTAGCACTTCACACTTATCAGCATTAAACTCCATCTGCCATCTTTCAGCCCACTTTTCCAAATGGCCCAAATCTCTCTGTAGACTTTGAGAATCTACTTCATTATCCACAATACCACCTATCTTAGTATCATCTGCATACTTACTTATCCAATGTTTCCACCCCATCATCCAGATCATTGATGTACATGACAAACAACAGTGGACCCAACACAGATCCTGAGGCACCCCACTGGTCACCGGCTTCCAACCTGAACAAACAGCCATCCACCATTACTCTCTGACATCTCCCATTCAGCCACTGTTGAATCCATCTTGCTACTCCGCCATTAACACCCAAAGATTGAACCTTCTGAACCAACCTTCCATGGGGAACCTTGTCAAAGGCCTTACTGAAATCCATATAGACAACATCCACTGCTTTACCTCATCAATTTCCCTAGTTACCGCTTCAAAAAAATTCAAGAAGGTTTGTCAAACATGACCTTCCAGGCACAAATCCATGTTGACTGTTCCTGATCAGGACCTGTTTATCCAGATGCTTATATATATTATCTCTAGGTATCCTTTCCATTTAATTTGCCCACCACTGACGTCAAACTAATAGGTCTATAATTGCTAGGTTTATTCTTTGAACACTTTTTTAAACAATGGAACAACATGCGCAGTACGCCAATCCTCCGGCACTATTCCCGTTTCTAATGACATTTGAAATATTTCTGTCATAGCTCCTGCTATTTCTACACTAACTTCCCTCAATGTCCTAGGGAATATCCTGTCAGGACCTGGAGACTTATCCACCTTTATATTTTTCAAAAGTGTCAGTACTTCCTCCTCTTTGAATCTCATAGTTTCCATAGCTACTCTACTTTTTTCCCTTACCTCACAGAGTTCAATATCCTTCTCCTTGGTGAATACCGAAGAAAATAAATTGTTCATATCTCCCCCATCTCTTTTGGCTCTGCAGATAGCTGTCCATTCTGGTTCTCTAATGGTCCAATTTTTATCCCTCGTTATCCTTTTGCTATTAATATAGCTGTAGAAACCCTTTGGATTTACTTTCACCTTTCTTGCCAAAGCAACCTCATATCTTCTTTTAGCCTTCCTAATTTCTTTCTTAAGATTCTTTTTACATTCTTTATACTCCTCCAGCACCTCATTTACTCCATGCCTCCTATAATTATTGTAGATATCTCTCTTTTTTCGAAACAAGTGTCTAATTTCCCTTGAAAACCATGGCTCTTTCCAATTTTTACTATTTCCTTTCAACCTAACAGGGACATAAAGATTCTGTACTCTTACAATTTCCCCTTTAAATGTCCTCCATTTCTCTTCTACATCCTTCCCATGAAACAAAGTGTCCCAATTCACTCCTTTAAAATCCTCACGCATTCCCTCAAAGTTAGCCTTTCTCCAAACAAAAATCTCCACTCTAGGTCCTGTTCTGACTCGCTCCATAATTATATTGAAACTAATGGTATTGTGATCACTGGTCCCGAAGTGCTCACCAACGCATACCTCCGTCACCTGTCCTGCCTCATTTCCTAACAGGAGGTCCAGCACTGCCCCTTCTCTGGTCGGTACCTCTATGTACTGCTGCAAAAAACTATCCTGCACACATTTTACAAACTCCAAACCATCCAGCCCATTTACAGAATGTGTTTCCCAGTCTATTTTTGGGAAATTGAAATCTCTTTTTGGGAAATTGAAATCTCTTTTTGGGAAATTGAAATCTTGTACTAAAGGTTATTCCCTTATCATGCATCTGCACACTGTAATTGGATTAGTTGAAATCATGAATTGTCTTTCAGCTGATTGGCTAGCACACAACAAAAAGCTTTTCACTGTACCTCAGTCCACTGGACAATAAACTGAACTGAAACTGAAACTACCTGTACTTTCCAGCCCCTGTTCCACTCACCTAGCCATTTATAAAAGCAATTTAGAGAATGCTCACTTACCAGTCTCTCCCAGTTCTATGGAAAGATGATTGGACTGGATTGATACTGTTTTTCTCTCTGTGCAGATTCTGCCTAGTTTGATAATTATTGACAGCATTCATGGGATATTTATTCTTATTATATCGCCACTTGGAAAGAGAGATTAAATGAGAAAGATCCTTTAAATATTTAAGAAGGAACAGCAGATGCTGGAAAATTTAAGACAAAAATGCTCGAGAAACTCAGTGGGTGAATTTTTAAATATCCTTTAAATATTATTTTATGCCTCACAATTCTGATGTAGTGTCTCTAATCTGAAACGTAAAATCTGTTTAATTTTCCACAGATGCTGTCTGACGTGCTGAATATTTCCACCATTTCATACTGTCTGGATTATGAAAATATCTACACTAAACTCTCATCTTGACTATTTCTGCTCTGTGTTGTAATTAAATTTGTGCAAAAACACTACCCTATATCGCTAGGGTTTTTTTGTCCCCTTACTCACCGTTCTCCTCTGCTCCAAGCCACCAAGTTTTGTTCCGAACGGTGAACAATGAGAAAAGTTAAGAAGGTTTAAAATATCGTGAGATCAGCAAATTGGTCTTCTCGCCTGTCAGTCACCATGAAGGTAATGCCTCTTCCGGCACCCACTGGAGAATAAAGCCCTGGAGGTGAGGCTGAGTAAACAAGCCGTGCTGATTGAGTCAGCAAGAGTGGAGTCGGGAAAGCCGCTGTGTGGAATCGGGAAAGCCACTGTGTGGAGTTGGGCAAGCCGCTGTGTAGAGTCGGGTAAGCTGCTGTGTGGAGCCAGGAGGTGCTGTGTGGTGGCGTGGCCGGTGGCCGCTAAGTGGAGCCACTCCTCCCCTTACCCCCTGCCCCCCCGCCCCCCTTCCACATCACCCTTCTTCCCCCCTCCCCCTTCCCTCTCACCCTCTCACCCTCCTCCCCACACCCCACCTCCCCCTTCTCCCTCCCCTTTCCCCCTCCCCTTCCCCCTTCTCTCTCACCTTCCTCCAACTTCCCCTTCCCCCTTCCCCCTCCCCCCTCCCCCACCTCCCCACACATCCCCCTCCCCCCACACACCCACACACCCCTTTACATCTCTCCCATTCCTTCCACCTTCCCCCCACCCCCCACAACACCTCCCCTCCACTAACCCCACACCCCCTGCCATATACCCCCCTGCCCTACACCCCCCTCCCATGCCCTGCACTCTCCCTACACCTATCCTTCCCTGCACCCCCTTCTCCGCTGCCCCGACTCCTCCCCTGCACCCCTCCTCCCTGCACCACCTCTCCCCTGCACCCCCTCCTCCCCTAGATTCCCTCCTCCCCTGCACCCCCTCCCTCCCCTGCACCCCCCTCCCCCCGTTGCAACCCCTCCTCCCCTGCACATTTTCTTCCCTGCACCCACCTTACCCTGCAACCCCCTACACACCACACACACCCCCTTCCCTACAATCCCCTCCCCTATACCCCCTCCCACCCACTTCCCCTCCCCCACACACACCCCTCCCCCCTCCCACACACTTCCCCTCCACTACCCCCAGCACCCCCCTACCCCCACCACTGCCGAGTGTTCAGAAAGCCGTGAGTCAGTGAGTGAGTGTCCAGAAAACCGTGGGTGAGTCCAGAAAGTCGTGAGTGAGTCCAAAAAGCCTTGAGTGAGTCCAAAAAGGCGTGTTAGTGAGTCCAAAAAGCCGTGAGTGAGTCCAGAAAACCATAAATGAGTCCAGAAAGCCGTGTGTCAGTGAGTGTGTCCAGAACGCCGTGAGTGTCCAGAAAGCTGTGGCTGAGTCCAGAAAGCCGTAAGTGAGTCCAGAATGCTGTGAGTCAGTGAGCGAGTGTCAAGAAATCCGTGAGTCAGTGAGTGTCCAGAAAGCATGAGTGGGTCCCACCGCCACTGAGGCTCCTGTTACCGCCAAGGCCCACGTTGCCACCAAGCGGCAACGGGAGCCTCGGTGGCGGTGGCACCTTGCAGTCGGTGAGGGTGAGGGGAAGACAATAGCGACCCAGTGTGGGGGGGACCGCCATGAAGAACAATGGAGGACCCGGCGTGGGTGCACATTTGTCACATATGCAACTGCAAAGTGAAATTATTTTGCATATGTTACACATACTTTTGCTGCCATTTTTGGTGCCATTATTAAAATTCCAAAGTCCAGTTAGCCCACACGCTCAATGTACCGCAGCTGTTCCTACAAACCAACGTCCATTTCCTCTCCGGGCCATTTCTGAGTCCCAGGGGCATCTCTTGTAGCCGACCTTGAAGACACTGGTAGCATTATCCTGGTTCACCCTCCTTCCAGCCCTTGTTCCTTGCATTGGGAGTCTCCAGCTCCCTCTCATTCCAGCCGACTGATGAGCCTTCAAACAAGTCCTGCTGTCCGACAAGCCTTCTGGCAGGTCCCGACAAGCCTTTGCTGGGTTCCTGGTCCCGTTGACTGATGAGCCTACTGGAATCACGATCCTACTGAGCAATCAACCTTCTGGCAGACCCCTGCGCACTTTCGGCCAGGTTATCGGTTACACTGTCCGATGAGCCTTCGGATGGGTTCCCAGTCCTTTGCAACCAAACCAGCTAGTTCCAGACTCTCGGCTGACCATTCACTCTTTCAAATTGATGAATGCAAATTTGGTTTACTCAATCTCACCTCAAGTTGATCACTTTTCCGTAATATGTGTTGTCGGAAAGAGGTCATTGGCTTGCAAAGGTTAAGGATGGTGGACATGTGGGAAAGCAAACACTACATGTTTCCCTCCATATTACATGCCATGGCATTTTGAACATATATGTTGATTCTTTCACTGTCAGTTTGTCAAAATGCCTACTCCCATCTTTCAACTAACAGATATCAGCAGAAAAAACTCACCGCTATTTTCACAAGGAGAGTTAGAGATGGGAACAATTGCTGTGTTTTCAATGGTGGGCACATCCTGAGAATGGATTAAAAAATCTTATCTACTATTGGCAGGGTTGCGAAGAGCATTTGACATGATGTTGTGAAATAATGAGCGCGAGGACCTGAGAAGATGTCTTTCCCAAGATAAGTTACACCATGTGGATTTTTGATGTTTTAAGAAAATTCATTGGCATTTACTCATGCCCAGAGCCATCAATCTGGATTTGTGAAAAATATTTATGTCTTGTGCTGTACTACAATCAAAATAACCTTCATGCTATTCCTGTGGATTTCTGCTTTGTGTGACGGTTGTGAATATTGTTATCTGTCAGCAAGCAACCTGTGAATCCATTTCTCAAGATACTGGTGTTTTGCCTTGACGGACATTAATGCTGAAGCAGCGACCAAATGACCAACATTAATAAATAAGAATCAAACACATTCCCTTCTGCATTTTGTTGTCCATAGAATTTGAGTGACAACTGCAGCATTGCATTGAACTAAAATGCATTCACCTAATCCAAAAAAGGTACCACTATCAAATTACCGTGGGTAAAAACAAAGCTGGAGAAACATCCTTAATGTGTGCGCTGGTTTCCCTAGCAACAGCCACGATTCATTAAACTGCACAATTTCTGGAGCAACAGAGGATGTGCAGGGAAGGGAGATGAACGGCCAAGAGCAAGAACCAAAGTCAGCGTACATCTAATATTCCAAAATTACTCCAACTCTTTTGCTTAGTCAGAAATCCTCTTTGCTAAAAGCTTCAAATGAGTGTCCCTAAGGTAATTGCTAATAATTCTGCCAAGGTAGATATTTAAAGAGCATGCAGTCAGAAAACAGGAAAACAGGAAGAATCCTTGTTGCGTTACATTGGTTTTAACCACTGACCTGCAGCATCAGAAATTATTTATTCATTTCAATTCTTTAGTGTCATAGTGTTATTCTCTCTCTCCCTCTCATTCTCTCTCATTCTCTCTCATTCTCTCTCTCTCTCTCTCTCTCTCTCTCTCTCTCTCTCTCTCTCTCTCTCTCTCTCTCTCTCTCTCTCTCTCTCTCTCTCTCTCTCTCTCTCTCTCTCTTTTTTTTTCTTTCATTTTTCATGCTCGGTATCACTGGCATAGCCAACATGTATTGCCCATACATAATTGTATGGTACTTTCATTTCACTGTACATCTTCCATTACATGTGACAAATAAAGTTGACTTGACTTGAAAGTGGTGGTGAGCCACCCTGAACTACTGCAGTCCTTTTAGTGAACCTCCCAGAGAGATGTAGGTTTCCAGGATTTAAACCCAATGTTTCTTGTAGAAACAAGTCTAATGGTACGTGACATGGAGAGGCGATCTGTAGGTGATGGTTCACCCATGTACCTGGAAATCTTGTTCTCCAGTTTGTAGCTTTGGCTGATGCAATCAATGAATACCTACTGACCATTATGTAGGTACAAACACTATAATCACAGTGAACAGTGGTGGAGAGAATGAATGATAGAGGTAGTGAATGGGCAGGCTCCTTTGTGTATAGCATAGTGTCACAAGTCATACAGCGTCCATTATGGACCACAAGTCCATAACCCTCTAAACCTACCCTATCCATGTACCTATCCAAATGTCTCTTAAACGTTATGATAGTACCTAACTCAACTCCCTCCTCTGGCAGCTCATTCCATATACCTACCACCCTTGGTAGTACTCATCCATGCTTCTTTAGTAGTGCTGGAGCTGTGTTCATCCAAGCAAGTGGGGAGAATCTTCCCATCTCCTCCCTGGTTAACTCATCCCTTCCCACCAAAACCATTCCCTCCCCAGGTACCTACCCCTGCAACCACAGGAGATGTAACACCTGTCCCTATACATCTTCCTTTGATTCTATCCAGGGACACCAACAGTCCTTTCAGGTTAGGCAGAGGTTCACTTGCAACTCCTCCATCCTCAGCTACTGCTATAAGAATTTTATTTTTAGTTTTAATGTCTCACAGGGTGATTTATGTCTATTATCTCAACAATATTGTCATTTCACTTCCAATTCCACCTTTCTTTTGATATCACACCCATTTAGCCAAGAAAGGCAAAGTTACAATTATGGGTAATATAAAGGCAAAACTATTCCGTGTTCATCTCCTGGGTAATAATTTGAATATCAATTTCAATTCCCTGCAAAGAATGAACAAAGTTAAAGGTATTACTGGCGTTCAGTCAGGATAATGGTTCGCCTTCTTGTAGGAAAATTCTCCATCTCTTCAAGTATTTCTACCAAACCTTTTCAGAAAGTAGCTACTGAACTTGCAATAATCAGGCCTTCAAGCACAGTGACCCAGATCATAACGTTTAGTCTGAAGAAAGGTTTTGACCCGAAACTTTGCCTATTTCCTTCGCTCCATAGATGCTGCCTCACCCACTGAGTTTCTCCAGCATTTTTGTCTACCTTAGAAAACATAGAAAATAGGTGCAGGAGTAGGTCATTCGACTCAACGAGCCAGCAGCACCAATATGATCATGGCTGATCATCCAAAATCAGAGCACTGTTCAAGCTTTTTCCCCATATCCCTTGATTAGCTTAGGCCTAAGAGCTAAATCTCTCTCTAGAAAACATCCAATGAATTGGCCTCCACTGCCATCTGTGGCAGAAAATCCCACAGAATCACAACTCTGGGTGAAAAAGTTTTTCCTCGTCGCAGTCCTAAATGGCCTACCCCTTATTCTTAAACTGTAACCCCTGGTTCTGGGCTCCCCCAACATTGAGAACATTTTTCCTGCATCTACTCTGTCCAATCCTCTAAGAATTTTTTATGTTTCTATAAGATCCCCTCTCATATTTTTAAATACAAGCCCAGTCGACCTATTCTTTCATCATATGTCAGTCCCACAATCCCGGGAATTAAACGTGAAGCTACGCTGCATGCCCTCAATAGCAATAATGATCCATCAAATTAGGAGACCAAAATTGCACACAATACTCCAGGTGAGGTCTCACCAGGTGCCCTGTACAACTGCAGTAGGACCTCCTTGCTCCTAAACTCAAATCCTCTCGTAATGAAGGCCAACATGCAATTAGCTTTCTTCACTGCCTGCTGTACCTGCATGCTTACTTTCAGTGCCTGATGTACAAGCACACCCAGGTCATGTTGCACCTCCCCTTCTCCAAATCTGACACCATACAGATAATAATCTGCCTTCCTCTTCTTGCCACCAAAGTGGATAACCTCACATTTAACCACATTATACTGCATTTGCCATGCTTCTGGCCACTCAACCAACCTATGTAACATGTGATTAAGGTGACTAATTGAATAGCTCTTTCGATTAGCCAACAAGTGAGTTGATTATTCCCCTTCTGTGTTATCTGGATTAAATCTTGGTCATATCTAAAACTACGTTTCCACATAAATAAATACAATTCTATTTATTTATTGCCATAAATTTTGAAAGATATTCTGATGAATGTTTGCATGAACAATAGACCATAGACAATAGGCAATAGGTGCAGGAGTAAGCCATTCGGCCCTTCAAGCCATTCAATGTGATCATGGCTGATCATCCCCAATCAGTACCCCGTTCCTGCCTTCACCCCATATCCCTGACTCTTTAAGAGCCCTATCTAGCTCTCTCTTGAAAGTATTCAGAGAATCCAGAGCATCCAGAGAACCGGCCTCCACCGCCCTCTGAGGCAGAGAATTCCACAGACTCACAACTCTCTGTGAGAAAAGGTGTTTCCTCGTTTCTGTTCTAAATGGCTTACACCTTATTCTTAAACTGTTGCCCCTGGTTCTGGACTCCCCCAACATCGGGAACATGTTTCCTGTCTCTAGCGTGTTCAAACCCTTAATAATCTTAGGGTACACAAAAAGCTGGAGAAACTCAGCGGGTGCAGCAGCATCTAAGGAGCGAAGAAGATAGGCAACATAGAAACATAGAAACATAGAAATTAGGTGCAGGAGTAGGCCATTCAGCCCTTCGAGCCTGCACCGCCATTCAATATGATCATGGCTGATCATCCAACTCAGTATCCCGTACCTGCCTTCTCTCCATACCCTCTGATCCCCTTAGCCACAAGGGCCACATCCAACTCACTCTTAAATATAGCCAATGAACTGGCCTCAACTACCCTCTGTGGCATAGAGTTCCAGAGACTCACCACTCTCTGTGTGAAAAAAGTCTTTCTCATCTCGGTCTTAAAGGATTTCCCCCTTATCCTTAAGCTGTGACCCCTTGTCCTGGACTTCCCCAACATCGGGAACAATCTTCCTGCATCTAGCCTGTCCAACCCCTTAAGAATTTTGTAAATTTCTATAAGATCCCCTCTCAATCTCCTAATTCCAGAGAGTATAAACCGAGTCTATCCAGTCTTTTCTTCATAAGACGGTCCTGACATCCCAGGAATCAGTCTGGTGAACCTTCTCTGCAATCCCTCTATGGCAATAATGTCCTTCCTCAGATTTGGAGACCAAAACTGTACACAATACTCCAGGTGTGGTCTCACCAAGACCCTGTACAACTGAAGTAGAACCTCCCTGCTCCTGTACTCAAATCCTTTTGCTATGAAAGCTAACATACCATTCGCTTTTTTCACTGCCTGCTGCACCTGCATGCCTACTTTCAATGACTGGTGTACCATGACACCCAGGTCTCGCTGCATCTCCCCTTTTCCTAATCGGCCACCATTTAAATAATAGTCTGCTTTCCTGTTTTTGCCACCAAAGTGGATAACCTCACATTTATCCACATTATACTGCATCTGCCAAAACATTTGCCCACTCACCCAGCCTATCCAAGTCACCTTGCAGTCTCCTAGCATCCTCCTCACAGCTAACACTGCCCCCCAGCTTAGTGTCATCCGCAAACTTGGAGATATTGCCTTCAATTCCCTCATCCAGATCATTAATATATATTGTAAATAGCTGGGGTCCCAGCACTGAGCCCTGCGGTACCCCACTAGTCACTGCCTGCCATTGTGAAAAGGACCCGTTTACTCCTACTCTTTGCTTCCTGTTTGCCAGCCAGTTCTCTATCCACATTAATACTGAACCCCTAATACCGTATGCTTTAAGTTTGTATACTAATCTCTTATGTGGGACCTTGTCGAAAGCCTTCTGGAAGTCCAGATATACCACATCCACTGGTTCTCCCTTATCCACGCTACTAGTTACATCCTCGAAAAATTCCACAACGTTTCGGGCCGAAACCCTTCTTCAGACTGATGGGGGGGGGTAAAGAAAGGAAAAAGGAGGAGGAGGTGCCCGAGGGCTGAGGAAGAGGTGGGAAGGGGAGGACAGCAAGGGTTAACAGAATTGAGAAAATTCAATGTTCAAGCCAAGAGGACGCAGACTCCCCAAGCGGAATATGAGGTGCTGTTCCTCCCATTTGGGGTTTTGCTCACTCTGGCCATGGATGAGGCCCAGGACAGAGAGTTCAGATACGGAATGTGAGGGGGAGTTGAACTGCTGAGCCACCGGGAGGTCGGGTTGGTTATTGCGGACCGAGCGGAGGTGTTCGGCAAAACGATCGCCAAGCCTCCGCTTGGTCTCACCGATATAGATCAGCTGACATCTAGAGCAGCGGATGCAATAGATGAGATTGGAGGAGGTGCAGGTGAACCTCTGTCGGACCTGGAAGGACTGCTTGGGTCCCTGAAAGGAGTGGAGGGGGGAGGTAAAGGGACAAGTGTAGCATCTCTTGTGGTTGCAAGGGAAAGTGCCCGGGGAAGTGGTGGAGCGGGAGGGAAGGGAATAATTGACAAGGGAGTTGCAGAGGCAGCGGTCTTTGCGGAAGGCAGACGGGGGGGAGATGGGAAGATGTGGTGAGTGGTGGGGTCATGTTGGAGGTGGCAAAACTTGCAGAGGACTATGTGTTGTATGTGCCGGCTGGTGGGGTGAAAGGTGAGGACCAGGGAGACTCTGCCTTTGTTGCGAGTGGGGGAATGGGGAGAGAGGGCAGTGTTGCGGGGTATGGAAGAGACCCTGGTGCGAGCCTCATCGATAGTGGTGGAGGGGTATCCCCGTTCTCTGAAGAAAGAGGACATTTGTGATGACCTGGTGTGGAACACCTCATCCTGGGAGCAGATGCGGCGTAGACGGAGGAATTGGGAATAGGGGATGGAGTCCTTACAGGAAGCAGGGTGGGAGGAAGAGTAGTCCAGGTAGCCGTGGGAGTCAGTGGGTTTGTAGTGGATGGCGGTCAGGAGTATATCGCCTGCAATGGAGATGGTGAGGTAAAGGAATGGTAGGGAAGTGTCGGAAATGGTCCAGGTGTATTTGAGTGCCGGATGGAAGTTGGTGGTGAAACGGATGGTCAGTCAGTTGTGTGTGGTTGCAGGATATGACGCCAAAGCAGTCGTCGATGTAACGGAGGTAGAGGTCAGGGATGGGGCCCTGGTACGCCAAGAACAAGGGTTGTTCGACATACCCGACAAAGAGGCAGGCGTAGCATGGGCCAATTGCGTGTGCACATAGCTACGCCTTGTATTTGGAGGAAATGGGAGGAGTCAAAAGAGAAGTTATTGAGGGTAATCTTATATGTTTCAATAAGATTTTCTCTCATCCTAAACTCCTGAGTGTTCAAGCCCATCTGCTCAATTCCCTCAGCATATTGCAGTCTCACCATCCCAGGTATTAACCTTGTAAACCTATGCTGCAGTCCCTCAAGGTCCTTCCTCAAATTAGGGGACCAAAACTGCACATAATACTCCAGGTGTGGTCTCACTAGGGCCCTATACAACTGCAGAAGGACCTCTTTTCTCCTGTACTCAACTCCTCTTGTTATAAAGGCCAACATACCATTCACTTTCTTCACTGCCTGCTGTACCTGCATGCTTACTTTCATTGACTGATGAACAAGGATCCTCAGATCCCATTGTACTTCCCCTTTTCCCAACTTGACACCATTTAGATATTAACCTGCCTTCCTGTTTTGCTACCAAAGTGGACAACTTCACATTTATCCGTATTAAACTGCATCTGCCATTAATCTGCCCACTCACCCAACCTGTCCAAGTCACCCTGCATTCTCATAGCATCCTCCTCACAGTTCACACTGCCAACCAGTTTTGTGTCATCTGCAAATTTGCTAATGTTACTTTGACTCACTTCATCTAAATCATTAATGTATATTGTAAATAGCTGTGGTCCCAGCACCAAACTTTGACCAAGTACAAGTTATTTTTGTTAGTTATTAATTCATGGGAGGATTTCTCACAGGCAATGCCAGTAGTTTATAGTCCATGTACATTCCCCCTTCAATTATTAAAGCAAGCTATATGGTTGTGCAAGCTCATGGTCTCTGCTCCTCTTCGCACTTTGGAAATAGGAGGATACAAAATGTTGCATTTTAACAGGAGGCTTTTTCCTTAGTTAAAAGCAAACTGTTGCTCATCAAAAGTCCAAATTTGGGGATGGATGTCTTCAAATAATAACAGCATAACCAAGAGAACCTTTGACTGAAATATATTCCCTCAACTAACACGATTCTCCATGCCATCAACTGGTCCCGAATACCAATTCATAGGACTCTCAACCTCATACTGACCCTATTGTTCATGCTTCCCATTTTTCTACTTGGGGCTATTACAGAAACAAGGAATCATAATGCAATAGTGCAGATACTGGGAATATACAGCGAGACAAGTTAAAAGTGACTGTTTCAGGGGAGACTCTCTTTCTCATCTTTTTCTATTGAACTTAATGTTCAACTCTCCCCACAAACTTTCCCCACTAAAATCACTTACCCAAATGTGAGCTTCCCAGTGATATGAGTTTGAATGAAGCAGGAGTCTTTTTTCATATGTGATTCTGTGGAATTCTCTGCCACAGAAGGCAGTGGAGGCCAGTTCACTGGATGTATTCAAGAGAGAGTTAGATAGAGCTCTTAGGGCAAATGGAATCAAGGGATATGGAGAGAAAACAGAAACGGGGTACTGATTTTGGATGATCAGCCATGATCATTTTGAATTGTGGTGCTGGCTCGAAGGGCCGAAAGGCCTTCCCCTGCACCTATTTTCTGTGTTTCTATGTTTCTGTGAGTAGGCTATATGGCCTCTCATGCCCATTCCATCATCCAATAACACCATGCCTGATCTTCTACCTCTGTGCCATTTTCCTACACAAACAAATTACCTCTAATTATATTAATATCAGAAAATCTATCTTGAATATATTCAGCAAGTTCACCTCTACAGTTCGGTAGAGTCAAAGGTT
Organism: Okamejei kenojei; assembly: GCA_035221665.1. NCBI lineage: Eukaryota > Metazoa > Chordata > Chondrichthyes > Rajiformes > Rajidae > Okamejei > Okamejei kenojei. The sequence goes on from CM069133.1 coordinate 60,355,078, forward strand.
TTAAGAACAATTACTTTCTAGGTGAAGATTTGTGTCCCACCCTGACTGGTCTATCTATTGTTTTAACCTGTGAGCTCAGGTTCTAGTCCCTCCCCCAGCCAAGGGAAATATCAACTGCAGCAGCCCTCTCCTGCCCTCTCGCTGTATGTCGAGTCGAGAAAACCCTTGTGTGCAGTCAGGAAAGCCGCTGTGTTGAGTCAGGATAGCCACCCTTTGGAGTCGGAAAAGCTGCTGTGTGGAGTCAGGAAAGCTGCTGTGTGGAGTTGGGTAAGCCACTGTGTGGAATCGGGATGTGCTGTGTGGTGCCGCGGCCTGTGGCAACTGAGAGGAGTCACTCCCCCCCACACACCCCTCCCCCTCCCACACCCCCCCTTCGGGCTTCACCCTCCCCCTCCCCCTCCTCCCCACACACACCCACACACACACCCACCTTTACCCTTCCCCGTTCATCCCCCCTTTCACCCCAAACATCATCCACCCCCCCCCCACACCACCCCCCCAACCACCACCTCCCCCCTGGAGACACCTATGTTCAGCCATGATCGAAGGGGGTCTAAGAAGACAGTAATTCTCATGTTCCTATTAATTCTCCCAGATTATTTCTCCCACCATTGACGATTAACAGGGACCAATTAACCTGCCACCAGTTGTGACGCGGGAGGAAACCAGAGCACCTGATGAAACATTTGTGGTCACAGGCACATTATTACCACATTAACAAGCGCCGGAGGTCAGGATCGATCTCCTGTCCACTCGTGCATCACTGTGCCACCCAAAAATGATCTGGGCCATAAGCTCCAAGTGGAGGAGGAGAATTCTGGATAATATTAAGAACCTCAAGGCTGAGCATTGGGAGCACACAGGAGCCCTGGGTATGCGACAGAAGGTATGCACCACCTCACTAACTACACACCAGCCCACCACATCAGGTGACTTCTGTCCCGTTTGTGTGAGAGTCTACAGTTCCCACATTGACCTTATTTACCACTTCAGAAAACACAGGACCAGAGGTAGAAGCAAGATATCCTTGATCCTGGACTGCCAAGAAGGAAGAAGAAAACTAAAAATGTCAGATGTATGTGTTGAAGATGTGATGCTAATTTCAAGCCTCATCTAGTATTTAACCCATCTGCCATTGGTGGTGGTGGAGGGAGATACAATAGTGGCATTTAAGAGACTTTTAGAGAGGCACCTTGAAATTCTGGGAACGGTAAGATATAGATCATGTGCAGGCAGATAAGATTAGTTTATCTTGGCATTATGTTTGGCACAGAAATTGTGGGTTGAAGGGCCTGTTCCATTCTATGTTCTCTTTAGTTTAGTTTAGTTTAGAAATACAATGCGGAATCAGGCCCTTCGGCAAAGCCCAGCGATCCCCGCACATTATCACAAGCCTACACATACAGGACAATTTACATTTATACCAAGTATACGAACCCAAGCCAATTAACCTACATATCTGTACGTCTTCGGAGGAAACCGAAGATCTCAGAGAAAACCCACGTAGTCACGGGGACAACATACAAACTCCGTACAGACAGTACCCTGTATGGCAGCAACTCTACCGCTGTGCCACCATGCCACCCATTCTAAGTTACATTTCAGGGACCACATTGACGCTAAGACACGATTCAAAGAAAAACAAGGGAGTTTTCCAACATACATGACCAATGCACAGACATACAGCTCAGACAGCATCGAACTAGACACAGTCTGCTAGACACCGTCTGCATCTCATGACCAACACTACTCACAACTTCATTCATTTTTTGTGGTCTCTGTGTCTCCCAACATCACGCGAGTCCTTTAAGGTAGATTGGGTCATGGGCATAAACTAGGCCACAGCTGGTCTTCTATCTACTGCTTCTAAATTCTAATATTTAAATAAGTTAAAAACAAATAATATTAATTTGAAAACATGTTTAACATTAAAAAAAAAAGTAAAACATTAATTTTGGCTAAAGTAAAAATAAAAGCACTTACCTTCACCTGACTTAATGAAGGTCAACCATTGCTTTCAAATCAGTTGGTTCTAGATGCACCAACCATAACTGGTGTCAAGATGAATGATCAGGTGCAAAGTATATTAATGCCTTTAGTGCAGTGCATTATAAAATACTCCTGGGTACAGTGGTATGTTCAGCAAGCTACAGAAGAGTAAGGTTGAAATGTACACTGACAGATATCCTTAACATTCCAAATAGGTTCAGTTGCCTTGACCTACTGCTCAGCATCAGTGCAATCCACCCCATTATTTTGTTAATATCTCATTGCTGTTTGTGATGTCTTGCTGTTGAACAGGATGCCAAATTTCTTATCATCCACTTCCATTTTAATACAGGGATTCGAAGACTTTTTTCAGAAGAAACAGCATGATCTTCAGTTGAGATTTTGCATTTTGAAAAGGATAACTAGCTTTGATCCTCATACTGCCTTGAGGGGTCAACTGAAGGAATACCATGCATTTAATTTGAGACTGTGAGTTATGTTTCCCGCTGAGAAAGAGAGTTACCCTAAGGAGTGTATGAAAGAAACATTTTGTTGGATTTCAAAATATATTTTTAGCAACAGGAAATGCAAACCATAAAGTAAAAATAGAATCTAAAGTTTAGCTGCTATTTTTTGTACTCAATGTTGGGCACATTTCCCTGAAATGTGATGTTTCTTATACTTTTGATCTGAAATTGTTTTGCCTGTTAATGCATAATTACACAGAATGTACTTGAAAAGGGCTTTCAGACCAGCTGCAGCACTTAATGTTAATGCTTCATGCCCGCCTCTTTCAATCCTTCATCATACCATCATCATTTTCTCCCAATCCTCCTTTCCTCGTGAGTCTAATGTGCTTCCCTATTATTGCATTCTGTTCTCCCTTTCTGCTCCGTTTGCTATCAAAATTAAATATGTTTCGCTTTTGCCACAAGTGGAACTAATATATCTGTGTTCAACCAGCCAACCTATTCATAACTCTAACGATATCAATTTCCCCTTTTTCGATTATAGAATCACCAAATGGTGAATGTTTCCTGCCAAGTATAAATTCTCATTTATTTCTTTTTGTAGCTTAGCTGGTAGAGGGGACGACCATTGGACTTACAGAAGACTCAGTCTGAAGAAGGCTCTCGACCTGAAATGTCACCCATTCTTTCTCTGCAGAGATGCTGCCTGACCTGCTGAGTTACTCCAGCATTTTGTGTCTACCTTAGACTTACAGAGACATCTTTAGGTCTCTCGTTTGATGGTAGTTTGAAGGACACAATTTTTGGATTGTGGTTTATGTTCATAAATAATAGAATATCACAAATAATAAACACCGAAGTCACATGGTAAGATGTGTGACTCGAGAACTACCAGATGATCTTTTATGAGAGAGGGTTGGGCATGGCGGGCACATAATCACTAACGTAACTCCTCATAAAATCAAGAGTCACATGAGTGATTCCGTGAAGACTTCAAAGTTTTGTGATTTCATGCCGCAAATCGAAATCTCGGCGTCTTACTGCATCGATTAACTCAGGATGAGTGAATAATCAAATGCATTAGCATGATATTGATTCACATGTAGTAATGGTTTAAGTTAATAAATAAATCAATAGCAACCCCTGTAACTCAGTGGAGGCTAAAGTGGACGCAAACAGAATGGGCAAAACCCCGGGTCAGTAACCGGCCTATGGAAAAAAAAATTAAAAATCAATTTAGTTGACCATCCTGTGGTCGCGGGGATATGGTTAATCGGCATGTCCATTGCCCTGGCCGCTGACGTTGATGCTGACCTGGTGGAATGAGATATACAATCGTCAGTGTTAATACCTTGAAATAGTCTGAACCGACCTTCCTTTGTGTAGTTGTTTGTTGACTAATAAACAATGCTGATTCCATAATTCGTAGGATTCTGGTGGTCTTGATTGCATAGATGTGAGACCGTGGGGTATCCGAAAATGATCTTAAATCATGCCACCCCTAGTCTACTCTGCTTGTGTAGACCAGAATATAAAATGTAATGGCACCTGCAGCCAATTCCATCCTATCTAGCCACAGCGTTTGCAATGTTTGCCATCGTTGTGCTGATATAAGTGTCATAACAAAGGATGTAGCTGGAACCCCTTGGTGAAGTAATGTTCACACTTTTTCAATAACCAACTGCATAATCTTGTAGTGGGAGAACTTGTGTCAAGATCTTTTTAACAACTCGATATCCAGGTTGAACCCGACAGAGTGGTTCCCTTTTGTTGCAGCTGTAGTGTCTCTATAACTGAATTATTGTCAAATACCATTTAAAATGAACTGGAAATTGTCAGTAATCTGTACCGTATTAAATGTAACATTAACATTTAAACAAAAACACTTCTGATCCCCTCAATAGGAATGTACTGCTTTTTTGCGTGCTATCCCTGCACACTGCAGTGAGCACCTTCATGGCTTGATGTGACAACCTGAGGCATAAGTCAATCCATTCAAAATGTGTAAGTCAATAATTGTTTTATTGTGCAAAGGCCGCTCTCCTGAACTACAGATGGAACCAGCAAGTTCTTGTTTTGTGGAATAACCGTATAATGTTGTGCCATAATGCCTGATAAAGCAGGCAACATGGACGCTTGGCCAGTCCGACAGTACGAACCCAAGCAAGGTCTTGCTGACTGTTTTAAGACCCGGCTAATGAGGCAAAAGTGAGGAAGACATAAAAGAACATTCCTCCTATTGAAGCAAGAATGTATTTCTCCGCATGGTTGTGCCACATATTTTTGCAATCATTGAATAAACATGCACCAACATGTCGATATTCAATGCAGTATTGAACCATACTTTCATAATACATATAACAATAACTTTTTATGACTTTAACTTTGCCTTTAGCTTTTAACTTTAGAAAAACGCTATAACATACATAAATTTTATTATAAAAGAAACCCTTTGTAGCCCGACTCACTTGAGTCCAAATAGGGCTGAATGAGTCCTCTGTGAAAAGAGGCTCCTGCCTGAAAAAACAAAAAAGTAAAAACAAACTTACCATTGGAAGGACACGCATGCGGCCTGACGGGTCTTCTTCACGGAATCACTCACGTGACTCCAAAGTAAAATTATCCATTGACATGGCTTCACAGCCTTCTGTGGCAATAAATTCCATGGATTCACTGCCCTCTGTCTAAATTAGAATTCCTTGTCATCTCCTTCCAAAAGGAACATCCTTTTATTCTGAGGCTATAATCTCTGGTCATCGACACGCCCATTAGTGGAAACATCCTCTCCACATCCATTCTATTCAAGCCTTTCACTTTTTGTTAAGTTTTAATGAGGTCCTAATCTGTAGCGATAGGGGCCCAGAGCCATCAAATGCTCATCATGTGTTAGTGGAGTTGGAGGAATTGCTTTCTCATAGTTCCAACAACCCATGTTCCCTCCTGACCTCCATGTACAATCTCTGTGGAGTTTACATATAGTCCATGGGTTTGTATGGGTTTCCCCCAGCTGATCCACTTTCCTACAACGTCCAAAATATGTGTGCATTGGTAGCCTAAACGGCTATTGTAAACTGTTCCTAGTGTGCAGGTCAATTGCAGAATCTGGATGGTGTTCATGGAACCGTGGGGAGAATAAAACGGAATGAGTGTAATTAGGCGCTTGATAATTAACACAGACTTGATTGGCTGAAGGTTGCATGCTCTATGATGCTATGGATTAACCCGGTCATTTTTTGTAACTCTTGCTGTGGTTCTTCTTTTTAATTTAACAGATACCAGATTTACTCTTTACTTCCTTTTTCAATACATTATAAGCATCGCCTTGCTTTACTCTCTATTCATTTCCCTGATTGTCTCCTGGAGGTGGATCACTGTAATTTCTCAAACAATACCAAAAATATAGAGTTAATAATGAATGGTGTTGTATCAGATGCTACAATGCATCAGTTCCTAGATGTCCTTGGACAATTTAATCAGGTAATTTTAGATTTACCGAAAATTCCCCTTTTCCAAACCGACCACGAGCTGTGTCGAATAAATAAAAATAGCAAAGGAGCTATACAAATTGTAATCAAAAATAAATTGCAAAACAAAAATTATTTTTACTGCTAAGTGAGAGTTAACATCCACTGCCCATGAACATAATTAGCTGCAACATAAAGCAACTGATTGAATTTTATTGCCATGCAATGGTCTGTACCAAACACAAATTTGTATGAAAACCTATAAAGCAAACAGAGACCAGACAACTATTGATGTTATGTCACTTGCCTGCTGGTTGTATTATGAAACATACTGTATTGCATAATGTTTTGTGGAAGAATCACCACCATTTTTTTGCTGCAGTACGTGAAATTATTTTTCTTTGAAATTAGAAGTCAACGATACTCTGTGACATGAGAATATAATTTCTACTTAGAGACTCTCATTTGGTGCTGCAGGGTGTCCCAAAACATCAAATAGTCAATTAAATCATTTAAAAACTTTTCTAATGTATGAAATTTGGTCATCTGTTCCAGAATTATAAAATCTATACAATATCAAGGCAATAACGAATCGGTAATAGGTTTTAGAAATGTTGGTTGTGGAATAAATATTGACCACACTATAAATATTGTGGAGAACACTCAGTTCTTCTTCAAATGAGTGCCTAGGGTTTAGAAACATAGAAAATATGTGCAGGAGGAGGCCATTTGGCCCTTTGAATTGGCATTGGCATTCAGGATTGGCATCATCTGAAGTAGCAGATTATCCTCAGTAAGTCCAAAATAAAACACCTCTGACAGGCTCAAATACCTATCAAGTAAGATGATACTATAAAGATATTATGGTAAGAATTATATTATGTTAATATACATGTCAAAAAATTATAAAGTGGGTGAAAAGGCAAACTGAAACATTCTGACAGAGGGAATCACTCCAATATTGTATGAAGTCCTTCAGCAACAAAAATATCACACACAAATTCCATAGCACATCTACTTGGACTCTCACACAAAGGCCATTCACCTGTAAGCAGATGGCATTGAAGAATGGAGCTTATGAGCAAATTTGTTGGGAGGGGGCGGGGGGGAGGGTTATGGTGACAAAGACAACGGATTGGACTGTGGAATTGGAAAATAAATAATAGCCTAAAAATAACTATCACAGAAAAAATAATCAAAGGGTCCGATGATATTGACTGCGAGGAATAACTAAGGAAAGAAGGACCTATTTGGAAGAAGAATACCCTGAGCCCCGCAAAGTCAGCCTAAAATGAGTTGAGTTGAGCACTTTAAGTAAAGTTTTGGTAGGCTTCCAGCTTTTAGTTAAAGCCTGTAAAATGACAATGTATTCTCCAATAATAAAATTCATCTGCTCGAAACTAACCATTGATCACATGCACTAAATGTATGATGGTGTAGTATAGGTTGCTATACTCCACTTCTTGTTTGATTTCAATGAATCAGATTAATCATTCATAAACTACTTGGATTGACTGTGACTGATGGTCCCAAGTGAATTAATGTTACTTAAATGTTAATAATTAATGTAATGAATTGCCAGCATTTGAGTGGTTTGTTTACACTAGTCTTCATAGCGGACTGTCTGGGACTGATAAGAACTCATTATAGTTAAGGCTGTGTTACACCAATTAGTTCTTACAGCATTTTTGTTTAACAATTGATGTTCTTCTGCCCTGCGCTTTAATCCAATAACCCAGTTTGCAACTTGCTAATCTCTCTAATGCTAACTCTTTCTTTAAACCATGTTATACCAAAGGAAGCTATTCTTGTTTCACTTATAAGTTGGCTTACTTATTTAGTATCACCATTTTGTTAATTTGCTTTGTCTTATTATTACTATCATCACTACTATTATTAACATTAGTGTTAGCAATGTCATTGGTAGCACAACTACCATGGCTATTATTTTAACTTTGTATTCATTCATTTATGTTTGTTTTACTTTATTTCTATTTTCTATTTTTTTAATTATTATTATCATTGTTATCATTACTATATTTATTTCATTTTATGTTACTTTACTGACATTGAGCGATTTTGTTGCTTTGGGAGGTGGAAATATTGGGAGTTAAGATCGGACAACTCCATGCGGATGCGTGGACAACGTACCTTGGTGCAATGGGCACTTAAGGTTCGGTTGGGACATTGGGGATCTCAGGTCTGGGGACTTAGGTTTGAAAGATGGCTAAGTGATATGTGTCCCGATTGTTTGTTGTGTGTGTACGTATGTATGTATCTTTTTTAATTTGTTTTAATTTATTTTTTTTATTTTTTTTAATTATTATTATTATTTTATTTTATTATTTTTTAAAATGTATTTTATACTTCTTCCCAACCACACACCCCCCCCCCCCCCCCCCCACCCCCCCCCCCCCCCCCCCCCCCCCCCAACCCACACCGCCACTCTTTGCAGCTGGCTTCGATGCACTCTGCCCACTCGCTTGGATATAGCTAAATATGGCCAACACAAACGACATTCTTAGATTTGTCTCGTGGAACGTGAGCGGGGTGGGGGGTCCTACTAAGACTGATAGGATCTTGGCCCACTTGCAACAGCTTTGCAATATATTTTTTATTCAAGAGACCCACCTTCGCAACAGAGAGGTAACACGGCTTAAGAGAGGCTGGATTAGCCACTTATTTCATTCGAAATTTAATGATGGGGCTAGGGGTGCTGCTATCCTGATTCGTAAAAACATTATGTTCGAACCACAGAAAACTGTGGAGGACCCTGCTGGCCGCTTTGTCATGGTTTCTGGCAAACTGCAAGACACACCTGTCATATTGGCCAGTATTTACGGTCCCAACTGGGATGACAGCTCATTTGTAACCAAATTTTTTACATCTCTCCCAAACATTGAAAATCACCACATTATTGTGGGTGGAGATTTTAATCTAGTCCAAGACCCTATACTGGACAGATCTTCGAACAAAGCCTCTACTTTAACTAAATCAGGTAGGACTTTGCATGCTTTTGCCAAACAACTTGGGCTCACAGACCCATGGAGACATACATTTCCCTCGACTAAATTATTTTCATTTTTTTCCCATGTGCACCGCACCTATACCCGTATAGACTTCTTCCTCTTAGATAACGGACTGCTCTCCAAAATCAAATCCAGCTAGTATCATAGTATCGTGATATCAGATCACGCAGCGACTTCCCTCGATCTCCACTTTTGTAAACGAACTAACCCCTTTAAACAGTGGAGGTTTAACTCCTCATTACTAGCAGAGGCTCACTACAAGCAATTCTTGCACTCCCAAATCATTTTATATTTTGAGCTGAATGACTCACCGGACATAGAAATAGGTACTGTATACTCTGGGAAGCTTCAAAAGCCTATATTAGGGGCCAACTTATCTCTTTTGTCTCCAACCTGAAAAGAGCCGAGACGTCCCAAATGGACATTGATGACAAATATGCATCTGACCGTAATTTTTATAAAGAACGCCTTAGGTTACAAACAGACTTTGACCTCACGTCTACTAATAAAGCCAAGCTACGACTGCTTAAATCTAGGCAACACTTTTTTGAATCTGGGGATAAAGTTGGGAGGTTTCTGGCCTATCAGGCTAGAACCGAGGCGACTTCACAGCTAATTCCAGCCATTAGATCTAGCTTAGGGGAGATCCACACTGATCCTCTTAGAATTAATGAAGCATTTGCTAAATTCTACACTGAACTATACGCTTCTGATTGTCCTCCCACTGCAGGTGACATGCTCCATAGTATGATGTTTCTCTGAATTGACGATGAAGCCACGAGAGACTTGGGTGGTCCCATAACTGTTGCTGAGGTCCAAGCAGCCATCACATCATTGCAAAGCGGAAAGTCGCCTGGCCCTGACCGCTTCACTGTAGAATATTACAAAGTTTTCCCTGCTCTCCTCGCACCTGTCCTGAGAGATATGTACAATGAGGCATTTCTACATCGTCGCCTACCGCCCACCTTGTCGTGGGCTACTATTTCCCTAATTCTTAAAAAGGAGAAAGATCCCCTGCTTTGTAGTAGCTACAGACCAAATTCACTCCTGAATGTGGACCTCAAAATCCTCTCTAAAGTCCTTGCGCTCCGTCTTCAACAAGTGATAATAATCTTGTTAGATCAAACAGGGTTCATGCCAGGCCGACAGTCCTCCCACAATACTAGGCGTCTCCTTAACATCATCCATTCACCAAGTAGTGAGACCCCTGAGATAGTGGTCTCCCTTGATGCCGAAAAAGCTTTCGACAGGGTCGAGTGGAGGTACCTATATGAGGCGATGGACAGGTTTGGCCTCGGCAATAGTTTCATTCTTTGGGTCAGTTTGTTATACTCGTCCCCGGTGGCCTCAGTACAAATAAACAACACACTGTCGCCCCACTTCCCCCTTCGGAGAGGTACCAGGCAGGGTTGCCCATTATCACCACTCCTGTTTGCTGTTGCAATAGAATCCTTGGCGGTTTGGTTACGCTCAGAGAATGGCTTTAAAGGTATTACATGGTTTGACACAACTCAAAATGTCTCATTGTATGCGGATGACCTGCTTCTGTACATCTTGAATCCAGTCAGCTCTCTCCCTGTGATTACGAATATTTTAGAACGGTTCGGTGCGTACTCTGGTTATAAACCTAACTACCAAAAAAGTGAGATATAACCGATTAACTCATTGGCTAAGCAGCTCCCTCGCTCTTTAACCTCGTTGAAATGGGTGGAGGACGGGTATCGCTACCTCTGCGTTTTTATCACAACACCTATATCTGATATGTTCCGCACAAACTTCCTGCCTCTGGTTGAGAAAGCTGAAAGATACTTTGCCCGCTGGTCAGTTTTACCATTATCCCTCTTGGCCCGGATAAATCTGGTCAAGATGGTCGTCCTACCCAAATTCCTGTACCTTTTCCAACATGTCCCTATACTTATCACTAAAAAAATTTCTTTTTTTTGATAAAATAGAAAGGCGAATATCTAAATTTTTATGGGGTAGCAAACCGGCTAGAATTCGAAAGACGATACTACAGTCTCCAAAGAGTGACGGCGGTTTGGCACTTCCTGACTTTATGCAATACTATTGGGCAGCTAACTTGCAAAAAATATTGTATTGGATGAATGATGATTGCGACCACCTACCGACCTGGGTACACATGGAAAAGCCGAGTTCACGTCTCCTGTTGCGATCTGTTCTATGCTCCAAGCTCCCCATTTCTACAACATCTGTGGGTGCAGGCCCAATTGCTTCCCTCTCGCTCAAGATATGGAGTCAACTCAGGAAAAGCTTTGGTTTACAAGGCCCTTCCATCTTGACCCCACTGCTTAAAAATCACATCTTTAAATCTTCAAGTACAGACTCTGCATTCAAAACCAGGCATAGTAATGGTATCAGTAGTATCAAAAACCTATACATGGATGGCATTTTTTCGTCCTTTGTGGAGCTTCGGTCCAACTACAGCCTCCCAAACTCCCACCTTTTCCGTTTTTTCCAAATTAGGGATTTTGTGAAGAATTCCCTCACTTCCCAAATCGCCCCCCTGAAACCCTGACCGATTCCATCCTAGCTCTAGATCCCAAACAGAAGAAATGCATCTCTTTTTTGTATAACTTGTTAGGGTCAGTAATATTGAATCCTCATACCTCATTAAAAGCTGCATGGGAGGGCGAGCTGAATATGAAACTAACAGACCAGCAATGGGACTCTGCCTTGGATCTGATCCATTCTTCCTCCATATGTGTCCGTCATGGCCTAATCCAATGCAAAGTCCTTCACAAAGTCCACTACACAAATGCAAGATTATCTAGAATATACCCCGCTGTCAAGGACACCTGCAACAGATGTAATCAATCCCCTGCCAACCATAGCCATATGTTTTGGTCTTGCCTTAAGCTGGCAGCCTTTTGGAGGAATGCTTTCAACGTGATAAGCAGAGCCTATGGCCAGACTATTCCTCCAAACCCACTGTCAGCTATTTTTGGTACTCCTCCTAACACCAACCTCTCTGTTGCGTTGAAGCGGGTCCTGGCTTTTACAACCTTGTTAGCCCGGAGACTGATCTTTCATAACTGGAGGCTTACCTGTCCCACGACACATGCCCGCTGGATCAAGGAGGTGTTCTACAATTTAAAGCTTGAAAAACTTAGGTTTTCTCTCAAAGGCTCTACCAAGGCATTCCTAGATACATGGAACCCTTTCCTGGAACTTGTTAACTCTCTCAACTTGTTTCCGGACTTGGAAGAGGACTGAGTGCCTTCTATCACTGCTCTGTCTTATTGCAGCTGCTCTCCCCTCAACCCCTCCCTCCCAACCCCCCCACACACCTTTTTTTGTTTGTTTTTTTTTGTACATTTTGTTTTGTTTATCTTATCGTATTTGTGTGGATGTGTACGTATGTGAGTGTTGTTTGTACCCATTTGGTTCCGACCTGATTCAGGTGGATTGAGGGGGGGGTAAGGGTAAGGGCTTTGAGGATCGCTTACATACTGTTGCACAATTATGTCCTGATTATCACTGTCTGTTATCATTGTATGTATGCAAATTGCTGTGAAATTCAAATAAAAATATTTACATAATTAATGTAATGTGGCGGAACGGTGGCGCAGCGGTAGAGCTATTGCCTTACAGGGATGGAGACACGGGTTCGATCCCGAATTAAGGGCACTGTCTGTACAGACTTTGTACATTCTCCCCGTGACCGGGTGGGTTTTCTCTGAGATCTTCAGTTATCTCCCACACTCCAAAGACATATAGGTTGAGTATTGGAGCAAAGAGGTACTTCTGCAGTTGTGCAGCTGCTGCAGTGAGACTACACCTGGAGTATTGTGTGTAGTTTTGGTCCCCTCATTTGAGGAAGGACATTCTTGCTATTGAGGGAGTGCAGCGAAGGTTTCCAAGGTTAATTCGCGGGATGGCGGGACTGTCATATGCTGAGAGAATGGAGCGGCTGGGCTTGTATACTCTGGAATTTAGAAGGATGAGAGGGGCTCTTATTGAAACATATAAGATTATTAAGGGTTTGGACACGATAGAGGCAGGAAACATATTCCCGATGGTACACAAAAAGCTGGAGAAACTCAGCGGGTGCAGCAGCATCTAAGGAGCGAAGGAGATAGGCGACGTTTCGGGTCGAGACCCTTCTCAAAAGCTGAGTTTCTCCAGCTTTTTGTGTACCCTCGATTCTCCAGCATCTGCAGTTCCTTCTTTAAAACATATTCCCGATGTTGGGGGAGTCCAGAACCAAGGGCCACAGTTTAGGAATAAGGGGTAAGCCATTTAGAACTGAGACGATGGAACACTTTTTCTCACAGAGAGTTATGAGTCTGTGGAATTCTCTGCCTCAGAGTGCGGTGGAGGCCAGTTCTCTGGATACTTTTAATAGAGAGCTAGATAGGGCTCTTAAAGATTGCAGAGTCAGGGGATATGCGGAGAAGGCAGGAACAGGGTACTGATTGGGGATGATCAGCCATGATCACATTGAATGGCGGTGCTGGTTCAAAGGGACGAATGGCCTACTTCTGCACCTATTGTCTATTGTTTGTAGGTTAATTGGCTTGATATAAGTGAATCGGAATCCAGAATCACACTTTATTCACCAAGTATGTTTTGCAACATACGAGGAATTTCATTGGCCAGGTCAGTCATACAATTAAAAGCAACAAATCACTCAAAAACACATTTTAACATGAACATCCACCACAGTGACTCGTACACATTCCTCACTGTGATGGAAGGTGAATTAAAGTTAAAGTCCTTCCTTTTGTTCTTCCTCGGTCGGGGGCCTAGAGCCCTCCGTTGACGGGACGATCTTGACTCCCGTAGCCGTCGGCTTTCGGGCCCTCTGCATCGAGGCGATCTGCTCCCGCATCGGGGGAATATCAGCTCCCCTGCACTGGGCGATCGAACCTCCCGTCGAGGCTGGTCGAAACTTTTGCGACGTTGGAGCTCCCGACTAGCCTCTCCCGAGACTGCGAGCCCTTGATGGCAAGCCCACAGTGGTCGCGGTGGGAGCTATCCCAGGCAAGGGATCCGCTCCGATGTTAAGTCTGCATCCCGATGTTAAGTGGGGCTCACGACAGTCCGAGGAGGCTTCCAGCTCCACCGATGTTAGGCCACAGAGCCCGGAGAATGTGATTTAAAAATTGATCACATCTCCGGGATGGTAAGAACTTGAAAAACAGTTTCCCCCGATCCCCTCTCCCCTTCCCCCACATAAAACAAACCGAAGAACATTAAAACCAACTTTCAACAAACTAAAAAATAACACTAGGAAAAAAAACGAACAGCCCTGCCGCTGCCATCTCCCCGGCGCCCCTGGTGGTCTAGTGGAACATATCCCTAATGAGTGTAGAATCATGTTAATGTGCAGGGATCACTGGTTGGCATGCACTCATTGGACCAAAGGGCCTTTTTCTGTGCTGTATCTCTGGACTAAACTTCCGCCTCTTGGTCTCTCTCACTGTCTTTCAAGATCCTCCTAAAAACAAACTTCTTGCCTAGGTTTTATCTTAATACTGTATCTCTTTCTTGCATTGGGATCAAAATTTGGTGAATGATGCTCTTCTGAAGAGCTGTGATATTTCATTATGTTAACATTTTATTTATTTATTTAAAGGTTAATTTATCTATATTACTAAAAGTCTGATCTTGACCACTTCCTGTTGTTCTGTATATTCATTTTATAAGAAACACTGCCACTTACGGCTGTGATTTTTGGCCATCTTACTCAGAGTCTCCCTCTGCTGCAAAGGACACGAGGATTTTTCCCATTGATTAAAAATAAAAAAGTTATTAGTGTTTAAAAAATGTTGCGATTCTCTCTCATGAAGGCCACACCCATTCTGGAGGGACTATAAAATCTGGAAGTGTTGAGTGCCTCAGTCAGTCTCTGGAAGATGGGGGAGCGAGATGGTCACATCTCTCAGTCTGAGCTGTGAATAATACTGAACACATTTCTACTAAACTGTGAGTGATTTTACTGACCTGTCAGTGCCCTGAATGTGGTTTGAAAATATAGTTCCAAAATACTAAAGCTGTGTTGCCTTTGGTTTGGAATTGCTAAAGCTGTGTTGCCTTTGCTTTGGAAATGCTAAAACTGTGTTGCCTTTGGTTTGGAAATGCTAAAGCTGTGTTGTCTTTGGTTTGGAATTGCTAAAGCCGTGTTGCCTTTGGTTAGGAAATGCTAAAGCTGTGTTGCCTTTGGTTTGGAAATGCTAAAGCTGTGTTGCCTTTGGTTTGGAAATGCTAAAGCTGTGTTGCCTAATTAAAGTTGCCTTGCCTTCTATATAATTAAAAGTCTAATCTTGACCACTTTATATTGATTTTACACAAAACGCTACCACATACAGCTGTGATTTTTGGGGATCATACTCACAGTCTTCCTCCGCTCCTGAGGACTTTTCCCATTGATGAAAAATAAAATAAATATTAGTGTTTAAAAAATGTTGAGATTCTCTCTCCTGTCAATCACACCATGAAGGCCACGCCCCTTCTGTTGGGAGGGGGGAGGGACTATAGAACCCAGAAGTGTGGGCGTGGCTCAGTCTCTGGAAGATGGAGGAGTGAGAGGTCACGACTCGCTGTCTTTAGTGGCCTTGCACCCTGCTTGAAATGGTATGAAACTGCACTTGAATTTGGTGGTCTTGCACCCTGCTTGAAGTGGTAAGAAACTGCGCTTGAATTTGGTGGTCTTGCACCCTGCTTGAAATGGAATTTCAAGGAACTGCCAGCCCACAAGCCATGAGTGAGTGAGCTGCCAGCACAACAGGTTTTGTGACAGAGCCACCAGCTCAAGAATCCATTCGGCCCACATTGTCCATACTAGCCCTCTGGAAACCAGTTCCTTCAGCCTTCAACACCCATACTAGCACTCTAGAAAGCCTCCCCCCCCCCCACTGGCCACCAATATTTGAATTGGTGGAGAGATGGAATAGTGCGTTGGGGGACCAGCCCTCCTATGTGATGCTGGGACCCAATGGGTCCCACTTAGACTAGTATCCTTTATAAATGAATATTGTTGATGTTACCAAGACCAACAAGCTCCACTCTATCCACAGTATTTAATTTGTTAGTACTCCAGCATTGTAGTCAGGAGGATGTGTGCTCAATTTGTGTGCACACCCGTTCCCTACCCGTAGCCCCCACGGGAGGCGCTGTCCTCCAACTCAAGCCGTTATCAAACATAAGATTCCAGCACTCCCCTTGCCTCCCACAGCAGTGATCTTTTTAAAAAAAAATCCAATTGCACATTAGCAATTTTACTTCGGAGTCACGTGAGTGATTCTGTGAAGAAGGCCCGCCAGGCTGCATGCACAGCATTACGTTAGCCACATTGGCGCAAGCACCAGTCTGGCAGGACAGAGCTCCTGCCGGTGGTAAGTTAAACTTAAAAGGTAAGTTTTGTTTTTTACTTACCAGGGGTTTTTAGGCAGGAGCCTCTTTTTAAAGAGGTTTTTCCTGCCAGTTTCACAGCCTGACAAGTTGCCGGATATGGACTGTGGGGAAATTCCAGTCCGACCGCAAATGTGGATAAACCGGCAAAATTGATCGGGTTGCGAGATAAGGAGCCACTAACAGTGCAGTTAGTGGCTCCCCAGCCTGCAGGGATGCTGTAAAAATGACAGAAAATTGTAAGCAGAGTCGCTGACGGGGGGGGGGGGGGGGGGGGGGGCAGCGGCTCCCCAGCCTGCAGGGATGCAGTAAAAATGGCAAGAGATTTAAGCAGAGTCACTGACAGGGGAGTCAGCGGCTCCCAGCCTGTGGGATGCCCTTGGAACGGTAAGGAAGCAACGCTGGAGCCACTGACAGTGGGGTCAGTGGCTCACAGACGTTGGTCCCCAGTCAAGAAATTACTGGGACTCATTCAGCCCTATTTGGACTCAAGTGAGTCGGGCTATAAACGGTTTCTCCTTGTAATAAAAAGTATGTATTTTATAGTGTTTTTTCTTTAAGTAAAAGCTAATGGCAAAGTAAAAAGTTATTGTTATATGTTCTGACAACGTTATAATTGTTTAAGCACAGGTTGCTATGATTTATTTTTACCCTTCATGGGTAAAGTTGTACACTAAATGTTGATTTAGTGAGCTTACACAGCAATAGTGTGGGCCTATGGGACAGGCGGCGCCAGCAGCGCCTGACAGGGCTGCTTCATGTGTAAAATATGTGGGCCTATGGGACAGGCCGTGCCAGCAGCACCTGAGCGGGCTGCTTCATGTGTAAAATGTGCGGACCTATGAGACAGGCCACGCCAGCAGCACCTGACAGGGCTGCTTCATATATGAAAGAGCCAGCCTATGGGAGAGCTGTGCCAGCAGCACATGATACAGGGCTGTTTCATTTGTGACATTACCGGCCTACGGGAGAGCCGTGCCAACAGCGCCTGATGCAGGGCTGTTCATGTCATAAAGCACCGGCCTTTATGAAAGGCGGCGCCAGCAACGCCTGGGACAGGGTTGCTCAAATTCACACATATCTGCTCGCCCACGGAGTCGGGAGATGATTCTCCACCGGGGCAAGAGAACAAGGCCCACGGAGTCGGGGGATGAATTCCTCACTGGGGCTGGATAGTGCATTGAAATGACTATCCTAAATACAGCAACTGTTGCATACAGTGCTGCAAAGGTCTCCCTCTCGGAGGCAGAGACCAAGATGGGTCAGTATCCTGCTGACACTGAGTGTCAGGGTATGGCCGTGGGGCATACCCAAAGGGATGAAGGGCACATGTCAGAGGTACCTTTCCTGACAATAAAGTTGCCATCCCAGTAAAATATTCTATTGGGTTAAGGCCAATGGGTTTGTATCAGTATTTGTATCCTACGGCCTGTGGCAGCGCCTGTTAGAGTTGCCTACGAATCACCCACTCCGAGGAGGGAAGAGCAAAATGTCAAGATGACTCCGGGCTCTAATAATGTCAATAGAACATACAAAACCACATATGTGCCGGCAGTGAACAACGCCAACAGGGGGTTGTGAGAGCCAGCCGCTGAATCGGTTATTCAGGTAGGACTATTCTACAGGGGAAGAAGCCTGGCAGATGAATTAATTTGGCCAACAACGGGCAAAATTATCATTCAGAATGCACCCCAGGTGCTCTTCGGCAGTAGCGATTCATTGGAGCTGGGGGCAGCATGATAGCTCAGAAATTCCATGCACCTTCCAATCATGCTCAACTAAATGGGTCTTGCACTTCCAAAATTTGGGTAGTACACCGTTCACAAGTTGTAATATTTACATTTGTTTGGACAACACACAAAGGGTAAAAATATTTGGTTGAGGCACAGCCGGAGCATTCCAAGTAAGTTGGATTATAGCCAGGGTTTGGAAATTGGGCAGAAGTTCTCACGCAAATCACCCATGCAATAAGGCAGGATTGGCATGTTATTATGAAGAATTGAGAGTATCGGGCATATGAAATTTCCGAATGTAAAAACTTATTCCTGACTTCAACAGATTCATAAGGTAAGAGATACATGTTATACAAATCCCATTACAAAGGTTATCAAAGACAATATAACTGTACTATAACAGTAAAGCTTTGCAGTATGGGATAAACTGTTTGTTGGTCATTGGGATTTACCTTTAATTATTATTAGCCTTGTCTCCGCCTTGTGGCAAGAGATTGGGGTTATAGCAATCAGTTACAAAACTGAGTTATTTTAATTAAGAGTAATTGCCAATATAGCAGGTGTGTTGCAGCTGAGCAAATCAAGGAACTGATATTGTGTAAGTAGAAATTAGATCGATGCTAACAACCTTGTGCTATTGTCAGCTGAGGCTATTTCAGCCACAATGATGAAGTAACAGTATTCAGCATTTTTGCTGAACATGACAATTACTCATTGAACTTGAACTTGAAATACAATACAATAGTGTGGTTGGTTGAATTCAGTTATTATGAACTGATGTTTAGAAACCTAAGATGAGAAGTTCCAAATACCATCACCTACTCAAAGGTAATGGAGATTGCACGAGTTACCAATTCTTCAGTTGTTAGTATCAATTAAATATATACACTAAATGCACCGTTGAGTAAGGGTTTGAGTGAATATACATATTCTTCATGCACAAATTTAAGTTGCTACTCTACAATGGTGACATATGTTAGTCTCATGGTAATTAGGAAGAATGTCCTGTAATTAATCTCCTTGCCACTGGTGTATCATCCAGTTTAGATTGATAACACAGAATAAGTGTTGGATCTCAAAGTATGATGAAAGCATGATTCAATACTTTATCAAATGTTCATCATGTTTATGCATGTTTCACTGTTTGCAAAAATATGTGACACAACTGTGTGGAGAAATACATTCTCGCTTCAATAGGATGAATGGACTTTATTTCTTCCTCATTAGCTGGGTCTTAAAACAGTCAGCAAGACCTCGTTTGGATTCGTACTATCGGACTGGCCAAGCGTCCATGTTGCCTGCTTCATCAGGCATTATGGCACAATGGTATACAGTTATGCCAAAAAGCAAGGATTTGCTGTTTAAAACTGTAGTTCAGGAGACTGGTCTTTGCACAGTAAAACGATTATTGACTTACACATTTTCAATGGATTGACTTATGCCTCAGGTTGTCTCATTTAGCCATGAGGGTGTTCACTGCAGTACGCATGGAGAGCATGCAAAAAAGCAGTACATCTCTATTGAGGGGGATCAGAAATGTTGGTTAAATATTAATGATACATTTGATACGATACAAATTACTGACATTTCCAGTTCATTTTAAGTGATATTGACAATAGTTCAGTTATAGAGAAATTACAGCTGTAACATAAGGGAACTACATTGTCGGGACCAACCCGGATATCAAGTTGTTAAAAAGATCTTGATACAAGTACTCACATCACAAGATTATGCAGTTGGTTATTGTAAATGTGTAAACATTACTCACCAAGGGGTTCCAGCTACATCCTTGGTCATGACTCTAATATCAGCACAACGACAGCAAAACATTGCAAATGCTGTTGCTGGACAGGATGGAATTGGCTATTCATGCCGTTACTTTTTATATTCTGGTCTACACTAGCAGAGCAGACCAGGCCTGGCATGATTTTTAAGATCATTTTGAATACCCCACTGTCTAATTTTTATGTTATCTAGGTCACCAGAATCCTTAGAAGTCAGCACTGTGTGTTAGTTAATAAACAATTACACAAGAGAAGGTCGGTTCAGACTATTTCAAGGTGGCTGCAACAGGTATTAATATTGACGATTGTATGTCTCATTCCACCAGGTCAGCATCAACGTCAGTGTATCATTGAGATAGTGTGTTTACATCTCATTATACCAGGGCAGCAGCTATGTTGGTGGCCAAAGGAAGGGATATGTCCTTCGACCAAATTTTAGCCGCCATCGGATGGGCAAATGAGCTGATGTTTCAGAATTTTATCATCGGCCAATTGTCAATCCAGGGCTGCTTGCCAATGACATTTTAAGTACCTAAACTGTTGTTTGTTTACATTGTTAAATAAACCCTATCATTACATTGAATACAATGTTATTACTAATGCATTTATTTCTCTTTCGAGTCGATAAAATGCAGTGGGATGCCGAGATTGTAATCTGCGGCATGAAATCACAAAGCTTTGAACTCTTCACGGAATCACTCACATGACTCCGAAGTAAAATAGTAAGATTAAATGAGAACTTACCAGTTTGAAATTTGATCTTGATTTTATAAGGAATTACGTTGCTGATTACGTGCCCATCACGCCCAACCCTCTCTCATAAAAGATCATCTGGTAGTTCTCGAGTCACTGATTTTACTGTTTACTTCAGTGTTGTTTATTTGTGATTTCATACCACTGCTTTGAAGTTTGTTGCGCATGCGGCCTGGCGGGCCTTCTTATCGTAATCACCAACGTAACTCCTCATAAAATCAAGATCAAACTTTAAACTGGTAAGTTCTCATTTAATCTTACTATTCTCCCGCACCCCCCTGCTAATCTATCCACTGTGACTTCATCAGTTGAAGCTGCCAGTGTGAGGTCATCAGTTGAAGCGAGGTGGTTGGAAATTAAAGGTATTTTGATTTTTAATAACTTTAATCAGTAATAAGTCGAGAAATAAAGCATACAATGTTTAGTGAAAGTGATCGCTGCCTAGAGGGGACAAATGTGAATCAGAATATGTAAAAATCTTGTAAAAGTTGGCATTTTTAAAGCTGAAATAACGTGTCAAATATATGATGAAATCCTCACTATGGCTCAGCACTGCTAGCTGAGCCATTGTGACAGCATCATTTGAAGCTGGTGGTTTTAATTTCAAAATATTTTATTTTAATCAGTAATAAATTGAGAATAAGTTGAGAAATAAAGCATGAAAAGTTCAGATAAGGTGATCCAGGCTTAGACGGGAAAAATGTCAATCAGAATAAGTAAAAATGTAACCGTTACTGCGTAGTGCTTTTGTGAAGATGTAAAGGCAACCACATATACACACACATATACACATACACACACTAACAAGATCAGATTTTTAATAAGTATATGATATTTCAAACATTCAAAAGGACTTCGTGATCAGGTATGACAAGTATTATCTAAGACCATGAATGATCCAAAATAAATTCAAATTGTCCTCGTTATTAAATATTTGTAGAAGTAGTATCATTAGATGCTAAATTCTGACAAAATATTTATTTTTTATACTTATTTACTAGTTGTTAATTGGTTCAAAAAAAACCTAATGTGACTAAATGCATTTGCTCATTCATGACTGATGATGCTTTTCCAACTGACTATTATGCATAACTGTCTCAAGTTTGTTTCAGCCAATTCAAAAGGTAAGGCAAGTGTGATGAAATTCAATCGAACAATATGCATAATTGCCATTGATTGATTTTCAAATATCAGTTTAATGTCATCATGGTAACCGAGAGCTAGTTCTATTTATGAGAGCTTCATGAAAAATATTTAAATCTTCAAAACTGTATTTACGTTATGGAGAGTAGACATAATTACCATTGGATTTTCTCCACTGAAAGTACAGTGAGGTATGCAACCAAACATTGATATGGATGCAAACCATTCAAACTCCTCAGATTATTCAGCCATTCATTTAAACCATCTTATCTCACTTCATCTCTAATTGTTACTCTGAAACTTAACATCCTCACTCAATAAAGATATATCATGTAATAATTATAAAAAATCAAATTGGCCCACAAATCAGTGCTTTGTGGGGACAGATAATTTCAAATATTTTAGCTAGAAAGATACTCTCTAATGTCCTCTACTTGACCTCACTAATTTTAGTATAATGCCTACTAGCTCTAGATTTCATTATCCAGGAATAATTACCCCATTAATTATTTCCATCATTTGAAACATCCTTGAAGAGGTTACTCCTAAATCTCCTAAACTCTGGTAAATACATACCAGATTTATGCAAGATATAGGCTGATGAATTCTGAAGAAGGGTCTCAACCCGGAACTTCACCGTTTTTTTTTTCTCCAGAGATGCTGCCTGATCCATTCCAGCTTTTTGTGTCCATCTTCGGTTTAAACCAGCATCTGCAGTTCCTTCCCACACACGATGTTTAGGCAACCCGTCTTCTTAATTTAACTCAATTGTAGAGCCAGTGTTCTCTCAGTAAATCTGAGTGGTACTCCCCCTAAGGCTAATAGACCTTTCTTGAGCTGTGGTGAACTGAAGTGAATAAAGGTGGGCTGTGACTAAATCATTCTAAAGCATATTTTCCTTACAGTAGACCCTATCTCATCGAGAGTCCATTAGTCATTTCAAATACCTTTTATATCCAGCTTTTTTTTTCAAACTTGTAAATCTTCCCACCAACTATCTGATCATTCAACTACCAGGCTCCCACTGAAATATAAACATTAGACTGTAGTAATCGCCATTTGGATGATCAACAAGTATTCCTATAGTTCACTTAGATTATATATTTGCTGAACTACAGCCAATGAATCTGTAAGGCCTGCAAAGACCACTTGCATTATCTTTGTCATAAAATTGGGGGACATTTTAACCTATGATAATGATAGCTCAGAGATCGTGCAATGGTATGTCAGTGAAAGGGGGAACAATATTTTCAGTGCAGTACGAACATGGGCATGATGAGGGAGAAGATCAAACGTGGCTTCAAAAACCTTAGAAAATTACAATGAGGAAGAAGATTGTGAAATTACAATGAAGCATCGATGATTTAGCTTCATGATCAGAGTCAGCCTGACGTGATCAAGACGCATTTGGAAAACCACAAAGTGGAGATGGATGATTAATCTCATGCCCCTGTACCACTTAGGAAACCTGAACGGAAACCTCTGGAGACCTTGCGCACCACCCAAGGTTTCCGTGAGGTACCCGGAGGTTCCGGTCACTCTCCATGAGTCACCAGAGGTTTTGGTCACTTGCCTGGAAAGCCTCGACTGAAGTGTGAGCTGCATCTACTGATCAAAGATCCTCCAGATGTTTCCATTCAGGTTTCCTCAGTAGGACAGGGGCATAAAACAACCACAATAAATCCCTCTTTATCAATAGTCTTCTCTGTGCATATATGGTCTGTGGAAGCCTTGGAAAATCAGAGTACAAGGATCTGCACAGGTAGAAGTTAGGAATTCTTAGTGGACTAAAAATGTACACCTGACTGACGGCCACAGCTCATAGCATTCTAATGAATGGTGTGTGAGTGTCTGGACATAGGTCAGTGAGGAAATTGGCCTAAAATATTAGCCATTTCTCTCTTCATGAATTATGCCTAATTTTCTGAACATTTTCTATTTTTATTTCTGATTTCTAGAATCTGCGGTATGTTTCATTTCAACTACTTGCCAATGACATTACCCAGAGAGTGGTTGCTGCCGGGGTCATGGTGCAGGCAGATAAGATAGTGGCATTCAAGAGGCTTTTAGATGCGCACACGGATATTCATGTAAGGGAGGGATATGGATCACATGCAGGCAGAGGAGATTAGGCAGAGGACATGTTTAACATGTTCAGCACAGACATTGTGAGCTGAAGGGATGGTTACTGTGCTGTACTGTTCTATATTTTAAGTTCAAGAGAACGTGGGCTTAAGGTGAGAGGGGTGATATTTAAGGAGGACCTCGGGAGCAACTTTTTCACCTTGAGGGTAGTCAATAACTGCAATGAGCTGCTAGACAAAACTATAGAAGTGGATAAATTATGACTTTTAAAAGACAATGGGACAGATGTATGGGTAGGAAGGAATTCAAAGAACATGAGCCAAATGCAGATTTCTATGCCTGTGACCATGTGTGTTTCCTTTGGGTGCTCCTGTTTCCTCATTATCCCATTATGAGCATTTGTTTAGTTTAAAGATACGGTACGGAAATAGGCCCTTTGGCCCACCAGGTCTATGCCGACCAGCGATTCACGCATATTAACACTATCCTACAGACACTAGGGACATTTTTTACATTTAGCAAGTCATTTAACCTACATACCTGTACATCTTTGGAGTGTGGGAGGAAACCGAAGACCTCGGAGAAAACCCACGCAGGTCACGGGGAGAACATACAAACTCTGTACAGACAGCACCCGTAGTCGGGATCGAACCCGAGTCTCCAGCGCTGCATTCGCTGTAAGGCAGCAACTCTACCGTTACACCACCGTGCTGCCCTTGTAGGTTAATTGGCCTTTGTAAACAGCAACGAGTGTGTAGAGAGTGAATGAGAAAGCAGGTTAACGTAGAACTAGTGTGAATGAGTGATGGATGGTCGGAGGTTTGTTTACATGGCTGAACGTGCTTATTCATCCAGGTGTGCTGCTCATTTACTAAGATATTTATACAAAATGGCTACAGCCAAATATCACTATATGTGCACTGTAAATTAGAAATGATTCCCAGCCGGAATTTTGTGTGCTGTTACCACATACTGGCCCTATATCTGTGTCCTGTTGCATTCTAACTTCAGTTCTTTAAAAGCTTTTATGGGCCAGTAATTAACTTTCAAGCTGCAATCATATTTTAAGGACATGTTAACCCATGTGAGTTTTTGGTAACATATAACTATTTAGTTCACTGTTGACACAGTTCAGTGTTTGCACTGTTCAGTTATTCCAAAGTTGATATTCAATCTTCATAGCCATATTTTTGGGGGACTATTGGGAAAAGTCAAAATTTTATTGTAGAGGTGCTTAAATGTATTTTACTTCGGAGTCACGTGAGTGATTTGGTGAAGAACCCCACCAGTCCGCATGCGCGTCATTACGTCTGACGCATGGCGCAGAGACCGGCTGGGAGGCGTATCGCTCCTCCAGTAGTAAGTTTAAAAATCCTCAGGTAAGTGTAAAACTTAGTCGGAGGTCGTTTTCTGCGCTTGGTAATTCTTATTTCAGGAGCAAGTTTGAGAATGGAGAAAGCGTCGAAGGTGAAGTCAAGGCGAGCCACCGGGACAGTAGTTATGGAAGACCGCAGGAGTGCGGTTAGCATGCGGCCGCCTATCTCACCTACTGAGTTGCTGGCGGTACGACCAGCGACTGCAGACTTGGTGCTTGAGAACTACACCATTGGGGCGGAAAGCCACAAAGAATTCTGCGCGGTCCGTAGACTCAGATGAGTCGGGCCGGGATGCTTCCCCTCCGATAATGGATAACGTCTTTGGACGGTCGTCCAGGATGGAGCTCCTAATGGAGAGGATGCTCCACTAAGATACACTCCAACAGAAGGAGTTGTGTCAGCGCGGGTCCCCTCGGGATGCAACCCTGTATCAGGGCTGCTTAATGTCTCCCTCTCGGAGGAGGAGAGCATGCGGGGTCAGTTTTATTCTGATGCCGAGTCCGTGGGTATAGCCATGGAGCATACCCCCAGGGATGAAAGGCACGAGCCAGAGGTGCCAGTCCTGGCAGCAAGATTTGCTATCCCGACAGAAATAAGGGAACCGCTGGGTGAAGAGTTGGCCGCAAGTATAGATTACCTGGCCTCACACCAGCTTCAAGAGTATACTATCGACAAAACGTCCAAAAAATATGAGACCCCTGCTAACTGTGTCCTGCTCAAAGTGCCGGCTGTTAACCACGCCATCTGAGGTCACATGGGCGTAGGTATCAGAGCTCATGAAATGAGGCTTCAGAGGATACTGAAGCTGCTCGCCTCGGGCATTACAGCGTTCACCAGATTGGCGGATGGAGGGCACCTGTCTGATGTACAGGATGCCCTGGCCCTCATGTGCAATGCACATTTTGACATAAATTGCCAGCAAAAGAGTGCCATCCGCCCTACGATCAACCCTACGTTTGCGGTTCTGTGCAAACCCAGCAATATCCAGCCACCAAGTCTGCTGTTCGGTGAAGATCTCTCAAAAGGAGTCAAGGAGCTGGACGACGAGGCATGAACGGTCAACTCATCAAAGCACCGATGACCAGCAAATCCTCGCTTCGGCAGCAGTACCCCTACAAACGGTTCGCTGAAACTAGTTCAGGTCAAGGACCAAGCCGACCATTCACAAATATGCGCAGCTGGTACACTCCAACAGGGGCACGGGTGAAGATGACCTTACCCCCCAAAAATCGGAGGCAGAAAATTCCACCAGTAACCATGGAGGTAGGTGGGTCTGGTTCTTGTCGGAACATATCAAGTGGGGAGCACCTACAAGTTGGGGGAAGATTACACTTGTTCTTGAAGGAATGGTATGGGATAACATCAGATTTGTTTATACTGCACAGTATACAAGGGTTTCGTATTGAATTCCTTCCCAATTTCTGTCCACACACACAGCATACATCAAGCCGGACATTGTTTTTTTCACGAGAGAATTTGGAGGTACAAGCTGAAATTGAAAAGTTCTACAAAAAGGGGGTAATTGAGAAGGTGGTTCACCAATCTCACCAATTCGTGTCTAATATTTTTCCTAGGCCAAAGAAGGATGGGAGATGTCGAATCATCCTTGACTTGACGAGCCTTAATCCCTTTGTGCAGTATAAACATTTCAAAATGTAAACCTTTGTTACTGCCAAACAATTGATTTCCAGAGGATGTTATATGGCATGTATAGATCTTAAAGATGCATATTATTCAGTGCCTGTTCATAAGGATCATTGGAGATATTTTAAGTTTAGCTGGATGAGGCAATTATGGCAATTTAAAGCATTGCCTAATGGGTTAACCTCGGCCCCTAGATTATTTAGAAAACTGTTAAAACCAGTGCTGGGGCTACTCCGGGCTCAGAGTCATATTGTAATGGCTTATTTGGATGATATCTTAATCATAGGGAAAACTCAGGAAGCAGATGAATTATCTGTTTCAGCTGTTAAACTCATGTTTACGAGATTGGAGTTTCTCATCCATCCCGTTAAATCCAAATTGATAACAGTTAGAGTATTGATTATTTGGGATTCACCATTAACTCAACTCACATGTCTGTGACTCTGCCCAGGAGCAAGAGATTAGACTTAATTGATGGCTATAACAAGCTCATGGTGGAGCAGCAACCTTCAATTAGACAAGTGGTAGCATGATTGGCAAATTAGTGGCTGCCTTTCCAGCTGCACAGTTTGGACCTTTGCATTACGAAAATTTACAATTTCCAAAGGAGCAGGCACTCAGGATACATGCAGGTCATTTTGTCAGGCCCATGAAATTACCAGCTGAAGCCATTGCTGAAGTGCAGTGGTGGATAGTGAACATTTTGAGTTGCTCCTTTAAAGTTCTCATTAAGAAACCTTCAGTTGTTTTACAGACTGATGTTAATGCCCGAGGATGAGGTGCTACTGATACCATCTCTAGCTGTGGAAGCAGATGGAATATGCATGAGGCATTTATTCTTCAATCACATGGGATTAACTATTTCAAACTGTTGGGAGCATTCTATGATCTTAAGGCTTATTGTACTAGTATGCATCACTTGCATGGTAAGCCTCAGATTGACAACACTACGGCAGTGGCGTATGTTAATCACATGGGTGGAATCAAGTCGGAATCTTGTGATAGATTGGCTAACCTTATTTGGCACTGGTGTACTACAAGAAACATTTGGGTTTCAGCTATCTACCTACCAGGTAGATTCAACATGGTGGCGGACACCAGGTCTCACAAATTCAATGACAATACAGAATGGATATTGAATCATTATTATTTAATGATATTGTTGCTCGGTATGGGATGCCAGATATCGATTTGTTTGCATCCAGACTCAATAACCAGTTACCGAAATATGTTTCATGGTATGATGTATGTGATATAATTAGCATATGTTATGCATGTGCTGGGGGAAACTCAAGTGGCGTCCTAGAATAACGAAGCTTGTTAGTTTACTCCTGTATCTGAGTGTTCTTTTAAGTCAGTTCCAAGCACCCAAATACACTACAATTGGCGACGAGGATGGGATGGAGTTTGTGAACTCACCCACAGGAATTTTGCAACACGCAGGATTGTTTAACAGTTTAAACAGTAGATACGGAGTTGTATCGCAGCTGTTTGCAAGCTGGACATGAGAGGCTTGCAGATCCCTCTAAGCATGGGACAGTAGTTTAAAACATCAGCTGTACAAGTCAGCGAGTTTGTCAGGCTATCTCTATGGTGTGTCTACTTGGCAAGATGTCGTCTTTCGGATTGTTACACATTTTAAACTGAGTTTTTTTTGTCAAATTCCTCAAGCTGAATAATCTTTGTACAGCTAAGTTTTAGGTGAATTGTTACACCAAAACACACAACAAGGATAACGAGGCAACGAGGATAAAAGAACAGAAAAGAACAAAGAAGTGCTGTCAAGAGAAAAAAAAGTTAAAAAGAAGAGGTTGTGTTCGGAAACAAAGTGGAACGGCACTAAGTAAAAAGATTTGGCACCAAAGAAAAGAAAGATCAGAACAGGAAGCAAGGAAAACAAGTGGGGCAGTAAGTAAGTGTCACCGAAGAACACAGCCGAAAGCTGGAAGCCTAACCAGCAGGTCAGCAACGGTATCAACTTACCTGGAATGTTTTCCAGGGCCGTGCAGTCACGGCAAAGGGGCAGCAGGGGCCCAGCAGCTGCCACCGACTTCGGATGAGTTCCAGGGCCGCGTACCGTGTAGGCCACGGACAGGTCCGGAGACCACCACCGACTTTGAATGTTTTCCAGGGCTGTGTAGCCCAGAGCCAGGTCCAGGAGCCGCCACCGACGTCGAGTGAGGGCCTAGTACCGGGTAGGCCATGGACACGTTCGGAGAAGCCACCGACAAAAACAGCGTCAACCCGGCCGGGAGCAGTGTCAGCCCGGTCGTGAGAAAAAGCCCAGTTGGCTACGAGAGAAGCGGACCGGTCGTGAGAGAAAGCCCGGTCACAGGAGACGACCGCGAGCAGAGAAAGCCAGGTTGGGAGCAGAGTCAGCCCGACCACGAGCAGAAAAGAGGTTCCGGCCACACAAGAGAAGCGGACCTTCCTTACATTTCAAGACGTACAACAAATTTATGGACTACACTCTAAAGATTACTTTAGATATTTACAAATTAGTGATTATGTTAAAGCAAATACGCAAGAACTCAGAAATAGAAAGACAGAAATATTAGATGAATGTTTGAATAAACATCCGAATACAGAAAAAATGATTTCATATATATATATAACATCTTATTGGAAGGTGATGTTCCATCAACAGAAATACATAGACAATCTTGGGAAAATGAATTATGCCAAACTATTAGACCAGAAATATGGGATGATAGTTTACAACATATACATCATTGTTCGCTAAATGCTAAACACTCTCTTATACAGTTTAAAATATTACATAGACTATATTATTCAAAATCTAAATTACATAATATGTTCCCAAAAGTATCTCCTATATGTGATAAATGTCAACATTTAGAAGCCAATTTGTCACACTCATTTACAAACTGTATAAAAATTACAAAATTCTGGATTGAAATATTTAGGATAATTTCGAATGTTGTTAACATAACTTTGACACCCGATTCAAAGCTAATAATACTAGGAATACTGGAAACAGAACAAATAGTAACAACAAACCAAAGAATTTTTATTGATTATGGGTTAATAATTGGGAAAAAATGAATATTTAAATTTTGGAAAGGCCCTACATCCCCTCCTTAAAAAATGTGGAATACAGAAATGTCGGAGACTCTCCATCTGGAGAGATTGAGGCTTGTCCTAATGGACAGGTTAGATCTCTTCAGAGGGATATGGTCTCCATACATTGAATATTTACAGTCATAATGGCTCGGTACGAGGGCTTGACTGAGGCCTGAATATTAGAATGGATGAAGAAAGAAATATAATAAATCATGCCTATATCTCCAATGACGGAATAATGATTAATACTCCATTCGCTTTCATATTTTCTTTATTATTTATCTCTATCTTTTCTTACTTTATAAAAAATAATTTAAAAAGTGTATAGAAGCATATAGTCCTAAATTTCAATATTAGTAATAATATTATTAATATTATGAAAGTATTTAATGATGTATTTTCGTTTATGTAAAATATTGTAATTTTCATAAATATGTTTCTCTAATAAAAAATATTCAACAAAAAAAAAGGAAAGCCGACCACAAGAGAGAAGCGGACCAGGCCCCGCAAGAGAAGCGGGACACAGAGCACGGTCGCAAGAGACGGCCAAGAGTGGGGAAAGCCTGGACATGAGAGGAAATCCAGCCCCAGTGGGTGGGTCCACGCGAGAGAAGCAGGATACAGCACTCAAGCACTTCAGCCCGGTCGGGAGCAGAGTTAGCCCGGTCACGAGAGAAAGCCGGATAAGAGAGAGAGAAGCGGGTCTGCGTGAGAGAACCGGGACACAACGCTTACCCAGCCCCCGATGGTGGGGCACAGTGCCGACGAGCCGAGCAGCCAGGCGTGCCGGTGAGCCATCGACAAGCCGTGCAGTGGGACCAGCAGCAGCGACTTACCTTCCACAGGGCATCCAAGGGAGACAGCAGGCAAGGCAGCGGAGCAGCGGGAGTTGACTTGGCAGCGAGCCAGGGTCAGCAAAAGTAACGGTGAAGCCCGCGGGAGCCGGTAAAAGCAGCAAAAGTGGAGGTCCAGTGAGGCCATCAGCAAAGGTACCAGTGGGGACAGCTCTGGAGGTCGAGGATGCAACAGAGTCCACAGGCCACAAGCTGGAGCATTGAAATCTTTCATAATAAAAGCCCTCTGTGAATGTAATGCATGGGCACAGTAAAAGCCGGACTGTTTGAATGTAATGCATTGGTCACTGTTATTAATAGTAAATCTGTGTGCATAGAAGGAATATGGTTTAAAATGCTCTTAATGGCTATTGACATGAAATGTTGGGTAATAGTATAAATCTATTATTATAAGAATTGTTAATAGTCAGTGGACTGGATCACTTCTTAGTGTGTAAAAGGATTAAGTCCAGTGCAGGAAACACAGTGAGAGAACAGAATATAGTGCACCTGAATAGCAACAGGTAGCATGGCTTTTCAAATTGTAGGAAACCTGCCACAGTTAGATTCTGGGTGTAATTTTGAGAAATGGACCGAAGTCTTGGAGGCTTGTTTCATTTCCAATGATTTCACTGCAGAGGAAAAGAAGAGAGCATGGTTCGTATTAGGGTTAGGAAGAGAGGGTTATCAGACCTTACGTATGTTACTGCTGCCAGCAAAGCCCACAGACAAAATGTACAAGGAGTGTAAGGAGACATTAATGGCTCATTCCTCGCCAAAACCTCCAAGGGCATCCAGAGGCAAGGAGCCTGAACTAAAGAGGGCAGGGAGTCCCTCAAAGGACAAAGGTAAAGTGACAAAAGTCAAAGGCAAAGTGACAAAAGTCAAGTGCCAAGTGACAAAGGTCAAGTGGAAAAGGCCAAAGGTCAAAGGCAAAGGGACAAAAGTCAAATGCAAAGGAACATTGCTATCCAGAGGGCAACCCTAACTATTCAAGCTGCATTTAGGGGTATGAAGGTACGGAGAGAGATCCGGAACAAACAGAAGGCAGCAACAGTAATACAAACAGCATTTAGAAGGCACAGAGTATACCGTCCCTACAGGGCAATGAAATTGGCAGCTATAATAGTGCAAACCCATTATAGGGCACACCTTCAAATGGAAAGTGATTGCAAGACTTACATGAAGGTACACAGCAGCGTTGTACTGCTTCAGGCTGCCTACTGAGGAATGCTTGTTTGAAAGCAATTGCGGTGCATGCACAAATCCGCCAAGGTCATACAGACTTATTATCAGATGCATAAACAGTGTCAGTAATTCAAGAAACTATACTGGTCTGCCATTGCAGTACAGCAATGATACAGAGCTTACCAGATAAGAGATGTCCAAGTGAGACATTATAATAGTTTGAGAAAAGCAGTGGTTTGTATTCAGGCCTTCTACCGTGGGATTAAAGCCAGATAATTGGTTGAGAAAATCAAGGCAGCATGCCATATTAAGTCAGTCTTAATGATGTGCATTACAAGAAAACATTTCTTGATGCAAAAGGCGGCTGTAGTTATTCTGCATGCTGCATACCATGGTTACCGATCAAGGGTACGCTACAGAGCTATGCGACATGCAGTCATTTCGATCCGGAGATGGTACAAAGCATGCAAAATAGGGCATTCCCAGCTTGTGCAATATCAGTCAACTATTACGATTCAAGCTGCCTACAAGGGTATTAGGCAGTGGGTTAAGCAAAGGAGGGCCTCTGTAAAAGTGCAGTCAGTAGTCCGTATGAGTTGGTATAGGAAAGACCTAAGGAGACAAATAAATGCACAACAGAAAAGGCTGAAACGATACAAAAGGCTTAAACGATATAGGAAAGACTTCCTCAAACTGATTTATACAGCAGTTGTAGTGCAGTCTCACTACCGTGCTTATGTAGTAAGAAAACCATACGGAGCGCAAATCAAAGCCACTGTTGTATTGCAAAGACAATACAGATCCTATTTCTTGATGAATAACCAGAAAGGTGATTTAAAAAGACAAATAGATGAACAAAAGAAAAGGCTTAAACGATACAAAGAACGGTTAAATAAATGAGCAATGACGATGAGCAAAACGCTGTTAATAGAAAATCTAAAGAAGAGAGGCTTGTCGGTCGAGACAAAATTATGCAGGACCGATTGCAATTAGGACACTTCACTATAGTCCAGCATGGAGCCTTCTTCACTGAGCAATGGACAAATGGTTATGCATTGCAGAATGTTATTGTACAGCAAGAGCAGATAAACACGCAGTGCCAGGAAATTGAGTGACAGAGGAAGCTGCTAGAAAATGAAAACCTGCAGTCATGTGTCAGATCCCACCTACAAATAAGGAACAGAAACAGAGGAAATGTTAACTTTAGCAGAATATCAGGAACAGGAAGACATCTGCAAATTAGATTAGGATATTTAAAAAGGGAAGAGGCAGAGATACAGGTAGAACTAGTGTGATTAGAAAGAGTGCGCAATTTACACAGAAAGGGAACGGAAAAGGATAACACATAAAGTAAAGTAAAGTATCCTTTATTGTCATTTCGTTACCTTGCAGGCATAACATATAATAAAAAACAAAACACACAATAAACACATATTTAACATCCACTACAGTGAGTTCACCAAGCACCTCCTCACTGTGGTGGAAGGCAAAAGTCTTAAGGTCTTTGTCTTCTTCCCTCCTTCCCTTCCCACATGAAGCAAGGGGTAATATATGTGATTTAAGGAAGATGAGTGGAATGAACCATTGTAAGTGCTAAGTTTAGATACGATTAATACAGTTATGAAGATGTAATGTAAGATGACTGTAATAATATAATTTTGCAACAGTGTGTTAATCAATTATAATTAATGTAATCAAAATGGTGTTATCCGCCTCCAAGTTAAAGGGGGAACAGTGTAATGTATATAATGTAAATGGTGTTACCTGCCTCCAAGTTAAAGGGGGAGCAATGTGATGTATGTGATATAATTAGCATATGTTATGTCTTGTGCGAGGGGACGCACGTGCTGGGGGAGACTCAAGGCGGCATCCTAGAATAAAGAAGCTTGTTAGTTTACTCCTGTATCTGAGTGTTCTTATAAGTCAGTTCCAAGCACCCAAATACACTACCATGGGAACCAGACCCAGGGGCAGTATCAGTAGATGCATTCTCGCTACACTGGGGTGGAATGTTTTTATATGCATTTCCCCCATTTTGCCTCATCACTAGGTGCTTGCTCAAGATCAAGTAGGACTCCGCCTCAAGAGTTTTGGTGGTACCCGACTGGCCTACACAGCCATGTTTCCCACTTGTTTTGGGAATAATAACACAGCCTCTTATGACTGTCCCGAAACGTAGTAAACTACTGGTGCACCCTGTAACAGGAGAGCGACATCCATTACATGACCGTATTTATCTATTGATTTGTAGATTCTAAGGAGGCCATACCTGGGGCTTGGACTATTCGATCGTACCGTGGATGTGATCAATGCGGCCTGGAGGGATAGTACCAAAAAACAGTACATCTCTCATGTCAGGAAATGGAAGGTGTTCTGCTCACGGGGGAACATAACATATCACATGGCATGCATCTCAGATTTGCTAGAGTTTCTGTCAATGCTATATTTTGATGAAGAGATGAGCTATAGTGCCATCAATAGTGCCAGGAGTGCCCTGTCATCATACGTATGGCTGGGGTCAGAATAACATTCTGTTGGATCTCACCCTTTAATATCCCAGTTTATGAAGGGTATTTTTAATTCCAATCCCCCCAGGCCCAGGTACTCTGAAATCTAGGATGTCAGCGTGGTACTCACGCTGCTTCGCCCGTGGGCTCCAGCCACATCCCTGTCTTTAAACCATCCACATGTTCAAATCAATGCCATGGTTCAGTGAATTGTTTATTATTCACTCATCCGGGGTCAATTGATTCAGTGAGACGCATGGATTCATTTCGATGGCATGAAATCACAAAGCTTTGAAATCTTCACTGAATCACTCACGTGACTCCGAAGTAAAATAGTAAGATTAAATGAGAACTTACCAGTTTGAAGTTTGACCTTTATTTTATGAGGAGTTATGATGAGCGATTACGTGCCCACTGCTCCCAACCCTCATATCACAAAGGTCATCTGGTAGCTCTAGGTTTCTAATCTGACCATGTTACTTCGATTACTGTTACCTGTGATTTCACACTGCTGCTTTGAAGATTGACTTGCATGCGGACTGGCGGGGCTCTTCACTTAATCACTCATCGTAACGCCTCATAAAATAAAGATCAAACTTCAAACTGGTAGGTTCTCGTTTAATCTTACTATTTTCTAGTATATTATACTGAATAAATTGTTTAACATTAGACAGGAAGATTCGATTTGTAAAATGTTTGTTTGGAAGATTCAAACTTTGCTGCTTTTTATAGCAGCTTTCTTGGGTAGGGAGGGTGGTTATGTCACTGCCAGTAACATTTTACCAATTTATATAAACGCATCATTACACACTAGTAATTTTCAACCTGCACTGACCCGTCACTTCGTTTTCAGCCTGACATTTGGTTCATTGTATTTACATTACAACTTAACGTTTTTCTTTATTATGCATAGATAGACACATAAAGCTAGTGAGCTGGAATGTCAAATGTTTAAACAATCCTGTTAAAAGAAGAAAGGTTTTTTCGCATCTTAAACAACTCAAAACAGAAATAGCGTTCGTGCAAGAAACTCATATCCGTTGCTCAGATAATGGCTGTCTCCTATCAGGTTGGATGGGGCAGTGGTTCCACTCTTCCTTTCAGGCTAAAGCCAGAGGAGTTTCAATTCTTATCAGCCAGAACATTTCCTTTGAGCCACATAATGTGATCTCTGACAAGTTTGGTCGGTATGTAATTGTGACTGGAAAATTATACAATACACTGGTAGTATTTGTCAACGTGTATGCCCCTAATGCAGACGATGTAGGTTTTTTCAAGCAGTTATTTTCATTACTTCCAGACCTGAACACATACTCTCTTATACTCGGTGGTGATTTCAATTGTTGGTTAGATCCTCTTTTAGACCGATCCTCTACTAACCCCAGTACAGTAAGTAAATCATCTTGTTTCATCCAAGCCTTTCTCTCACATTATGGTGTCTGTGATGTGTGGTGCTCTTTACATTCACACTATAAGGAATACTCATTATTTTCACACGTCCATCATACATATTCTAGAATTGACTATTTCTTTCTTGATAACCAACTTGTACCCCTGGTTTATTCCTGTGACTATGAGAGTATTGTAATTTCCGACCATGCCCCTTTTGCTCTGGCCTTGTCCCTTCCAGATCTCCCTCAAAAGAGTAGGCAGTAGCGATTCAATTCAACTTTGCTCTCGGATGATAAGTTTGTAGAGTTTATGGAAAAAGAGATAGCCTTTTTTTTCCCACTAATATATCCCCTGAAATCTCTAGCCTGATCGTATGGGATGCCCTTAAGGCTTACCTTAGGGGGCAGATCATATCTTACACTGCTCAAGTGAAGCGGAAATCCAATAAAGAGCGTACAGATCTTGCTATAAATTGGAGAAATTGACAAGCAATATGAGCAAACTCAAAATCCAACTCTTTATAAAAGACGATTGGAACTCTAAACCAAATTTGACCTACTCACTTCTCACTCAATTGAACACATACTTAAAAAAAATAAAGCTATGTTTTATACACGTGGAGATAAAACTGACAAATTACTTGCAAATGAACTCAAAATCAGCTAAAGCGAGACATAATATTTCTAAAATTCACTGGCTTGATGGCCAGTTCACTTTGGATCACTTGCGAATTAATGACACTTTCAGAGACTTTTACTCCCAGCTTTATACTTCAGAATCTCAACCGGATCATAAGGTAATGCATGACTTTCTGAACAGTCTAAATATTCCCAAACTCTCATTAGATTTTAGGGAAAGATTTGATGAACCCATATCACAGGCAGAAATAGCTTCAGCCATTTCCTCAATGCAAACAGGCAAATGTCCGGGTCCTCACGGCTAAAAAAGTTCCCACTACACCTCTACCCACAGTTGTGTTCCATTCTATCTGAATCCTACAGACAAGGTTCTCTTCCTCCATCCTTTGCCGACTCTTATCGCCAGAACAGGTAATGATCCAACCGAATGCGCCTCCTACATATCCGTCTCCCTTCTAAACACAGATGCTAAAATCTTAGCTGAGGTTCTAGCTCATAGACTAGAGAATATCCTCCCTACTGTTACATCTGAGGGCAAAACCAACTTTGTTAAGAGTAGACATTACTTCTTAAACATACGTCGATTATTAGATATTGTCTACTCTGCTTCTGAGGGTGTCTCTGAGTGTGTTGTATCTATTGATGCAGAAAAAGCATTTGGCCGCATTGAGTGGGTCTATTTATGGGCTGTTCTGGACAAATTTGGTTTTGGAACAAACTTTCTTGCATGGATCAGGTTACTATACTCTCATCCCACAGCCTCAGTTCAGACCAATTCCCAGTTGGCCAAGCCGTTCGACTTGCATCATGGATACCAACAGGGGTGTCCTCTGAGCTCCATGCCTTTTGACTTGGCCATCGAACCACTTGCCATGGCCTTTCGCAGCTGTGAGGACATAGCCGGTATTTGGAGGGGCAGTACACAGCATAAGGTCTCACTATATGCTGACAACCTTTTGTTGTTGTCTCAAGCCCAGGTACCTCTCTGCATTCTGCTATGTCACTGTTCAATAATTTTTGTCAATTTTCAGGTTATAAAATAAATCTTGGAAAAAGCAAACTGTTTCCGATTAACTATGAAGTACAACCCTCGGATCTTACCAAGTTGCCATTCAAAATTAAAAAAAAACAAGCTCTCATACTTGGGCATTTCAATTACGAGGAAATACAAGGATCTTTTCAAAGAGAATTTTATCATTCTGTTAAACCAGATCAAACAGATCCTAACACAGTGGTCTCCCCTGTCAATGTCACTTGTCGGCTGGATAAATTAAATCAAAATGACCATTTTACCAAAATGTTTGTACCTTTTTCAGGCTTTACCGGTTTTTATCCCCAGGTCCTTCTTTGAACATCTTGACTCAGTTATTTCCTCCTATATATGAAGGGGTAAGCGGCCTCGTCTTAATAAGGCCCACCTTCAAAAAATCAAGGCTGCTGGTGGCCTGGCTCTCCCAAACTTTTGCTTTTATTATTGGGCTGCTAACCAGCGCTGCCTTGCATTTTGGTCTTTCTTTCACTGCCAGCCCGATTGCCCTGACTGGGTAGCCATGGAATTACACACAGATGATACGTCCATACCTGCACTACTTGGTTCCTCACTTCCACTCCCCTCAATTAAATCTGTAAAAAATCCAGTGGTCAAACACTCTTTGAGGATATGGGTTCAATTCAGGAAATGTTTTGGGTTGAATAACTTTTCTCTTCTGCACCCTATTGCATCAAACCACCTTTTTAAACCATCAACTCAGGACTCTATATGTAAAGAATGGCATAGGAAGGGTATTGTTTGCTTCAAGGAACTGTTTATGTGTAACACTGTAGCATCATTCGAACAATTAAGTAACAAATTCAATCTTCTAAAGTCGGGTTTTTTCCGATACCTGCAAATAAGACATTATGTGTTCTATAAACTGCCCAGCTCTTCTATACCAACAGAGACAACCCTTGTTGATACAGTTCTTTCTTTAAACCCATCGCAAAATAGACTTGTCTCAGCTTTATATGGCAGGATGTTGGACCTAAGGCACCCCCCCATGGACAAGCTGAAGGCAGCATGGGAGGAAGACTTGGACTTCTCTCTCTCAGAAGATACATGGAGTTTCATTCTTAAACTGGTTAATTCCACCTCTCTATGTGCTCGTCACTGCCTGATCCAATTCAAAGTGGTACACAGGGCTCATATTTCAAAAGCCAAATTATCTACTATTTACCCTGAGGTTAGTCCATTCTGTGTTAAATGTAAAATTTCTGAAGCCTCTCTTATCCATATGTATTGGTCATGCCCCAGCCTTAACAAGTTCTGGCTAGAGGTCTTTCATTCATTATCTCAGGTGTTAAACATCAAATTGGAACCAAAGCCTCTAATTGCTCTTTTTGGGGTCACTGGTGAGGAGGTTAGATTAACTGCAGATAAACGCCACACTATATATTTTGCCTCTCTTCTGGCTCCGCGAACAATCCTGCTCAGGTGGACGGAATCTACCCCGCCCACTCACACACAATGGCTGACAGATATTATATCCTGCCTAAAGCTCGAGAAAATCAGGTACTCACTTCAACATTCAAATGGAAGGTTTCAGAAAGAATGGGGACCTTTTTTAAATGCATTCCAGGTTTTGTATATGCTTGATCATCAAGTACAGTTTAACAGTCTATCCATTCACTTATCGTGGATTATTGTTGTGACAGGCTGATATTTGAATATGCTCTCTGGCAGTGACTGGGGAGGGATTATTTTAGGAATCTCGTTTTTTTTTCATTGTTGTTGTCTCGTTATATGTTGGCATAAGTTGTTTTTTATCTATTCTTTTCGTACACTCTGTCTGTAACAAATGGACAACTTTGCACTTTGGTATGTCTTGAAAACTAAATTAAAATATTTTGATTTGAAAATATTCTCTCATGCCAAATATCAGTCTTTATGGGCAATGTACTGAGATGCTGCCCCATCCACAATACGTAGGCCTATGAAGAGTAATTAATCTACTAGTCAGAAAGATGTATATCTCATAAATCCGACGCTATATCTCTATGATGCATATTTAGTTCTGCAGGTTCAATCACTCAGTCCCATATGAGAGAAAGAGGTCTGTAAATTACTTAAAGCTGATGTTTTGTTGGCAGGTTTATATTTGGGTAATGTCTCCCTCTTATTTTCCCATTTTTCATGCATAACAATTTATAGATTCCTGAACCCAGAGAGCTATGGCAAATGATAGCTAGTCTATTTGCATTTTCTTCACCCTTTTCTCTAACTTTTATTGGCTCCTGAACCTTTTTCCAACCTTTTTAACAAGGTTGAAGCAGCATTTCCACATGTCTTCACAAAAAAGAGGACTTACAGTCGTGAATATTTTGAGTCAGAGATTTAAAAAAAAAGTTTGATGAAAATAATGTAAACTCTATGAAGTGCTAGTTAATTTTGCATTTTCAAAGAAGTTTTTTAGCTTTGCTTTCCATTTCCATCTTACAGAGCTCAAGGTGTTCATAAATTGATGCCAATTAACTTTAATGGTGCCTTGTTACTTATTATATGATTAGTTGATGTAACTTGATGCATCCTGAGGCATAAGTGAAACAGATATCTATTACTGACAACACTTTTAAAAACCAATAACCCTCCACCCTCAGACATGACTTTTCTCACAAAATACATACAACTGTATAAAACACCCAGCTCATCTGCAAACTGAATACCAAAACTTAGAGGTATTAAGAAAGATTGGACCAACTGGAGCCATTTCTCGAGAAGGGAAGATGTGACATCTGCATATAGACATCTGCAGGGGTATTAAAAGTGGTGTAGAGAAGACTGCTTCCTTACAAGGTGAGAGCAAACCTGGAGATGGACTATGCTATTTACTAAGCCAAATTGGGAATTTTAAAATAATTCCTTACCCAGAGTGTGGTTAGAATTTGGAGCTTGTTACATGGGAACATCTATCTTATATTTCATATTTCTTTGCAACATAGAAACATAGAAAATAGGTGCAGCAGGAGGCCTTTCGGCCCTTTGAACCAGTGTCGGCATTTAACATGATTGTGGCTGATCATGCAAAATCAGTACCCAGTTCCTGCTTTCTCCCCATATACCTTGATTCTGTTAACCCAAAGAGCTATATCTAACTCTCTCTTGAATGCATCCATACTGAACATAGAAGGAGTTCATGCAACATCTAGGAGCATTTCCATCTATACCATTCCCCACTTATTGTCCAGTAACTTATTCACTCACATATGCCCTTTCTGGCAGCCTCATTTCTCCAAATCAACCACCAACACTGACAATAGGGTAACTTACAGAGGTTAATTCATTTGACAGTCAGCACCATTATTGGATGTGGGAGGAAACCAGAGTATCCGGTGGAAAGAAATGCACTCACAGGGAGCGTGTGCAAATTCCACTCAGGGAGCATGTGCAAATTCCTCTCAGAGAGCAGTTGATGTCAGATCTGAATCAGTGTCACAGATGTGGTGAGTCAGCTATGCCATCCACAGTACCACTGTATTACATTTTAGTTAATGCCAGACAAACATGAGGAAGAAAGGACAAGTTATGTTGAACATCTCCATTTAATGTCCTCTTAACCTTGTCTTCACTCAAGATAAATAATTACAACCTCAGCAGATAACTGTTGACCTTTGGTCCTGAATACAACTCTTGCAAATCTCCCCTAACTATCCAAAGGTATTGTGCCCAGATCTGGGTGACAATTCTCTGCCTGAGGTCCCAGCAGCAATTTACAGTAGTCAACAAACGTTGTGCAATGATTTACTGCACTGTACATTCAGTGCATCATTCAACACCCAGTGAGGTGCAGGCAGTGTAGAGAAAGCTGGGACTCTGCAGAAGGATTTGGACAGGTTGGGAGAATGGGCAGAGAAGTGGCAGATGGAATATAGTGCAGCAAAGTGTGGAGTCATTCATTTTGTTAGTAGGAATAAAGGCACCGTAGATTATTTTCTAAATGGGGAAAAAATCCAGAAATCAGAGGTGCAAAGGGACTTGGGAATGCTGTTGCAGGATTCCCAAAAAGTTAATCAGCAAGTCAAATCAGTAGTAAAGAAAGCAAACTTAATGCTAGCATTTATTTTGAGAGGGCTTGTATACAAAAACAGGG
Source organism: Okamejei kenojei (assembly GCA_035221665.1). NCBI lineage: Eukaryota > Metazoa > Chordata > Chondrichthyes > Rajiformes > Rajidae > Okamejei > Okamejei kenojei. Next base: position 60,396,687 of record CM069133.1, read on the forward strand.
ATGTAATGCTGAGGCTCTACAAGGCACTGGTCAGGCCGTACTTGAAATTTTGTGAGCAATTTTGGGCACTATATCAGTGGAAGAATGTGGTGGCTCTGGAGAGGGTCCAGAGAAAGTTTACAAGAATGATCCCACGAATGAGTAGGTTAACATAAGATGAGCATTTGGCAGCACTGGGCCTATATTCACTGGAGTTTAGAAGAATGAGGGGGGGCCTCATTGATACATACAGAATAGTGAACGGCTTGTATAGAGTGGATGTGGAGAGACTATTTCCACTGGTGGGAGAGTCTAGGACTAGAGGTCATAGACTCGGAATTGAAGGACATTTTTTTTAGGGATTTCTTTAGTCAGAGGGTGGTAAATCAGTGGAATAAATTGCCACTGAAGGCTGTGGAGGCAAAGCCGGTGAATATATTTAAGGCATAGATAGATAGATTCTTGATTAGTACAGGTGTCAGAGGTTATGGGGAGCAGGCAGAGGAATGGGGTTAGGAAGGAGAGGTAGATCAGAATTGATTGAATGGCGGAGTAGACTTCATGGGCCGACTAACCTATGTCTACTCCTGTAATGTATGATCTTATGAACCCCTTCTAAAAGTAAAACCCAGCATAATTGCAAGCAAGATAGGATATCTGTGAACATCCTACCCTTCCACATAATCCCCATAAAAAGTTAGAATTTGCTTAATATCTGAAGCCTGAATTGTCAGATTTGTTCATGTGTAGAGGGACTTATTAGTGACTCATGAACCCAGATGCTAGATAAAAAAAATCGATGATGCATTTCATTGCAACTGAATAAATGTCCATCTGTTCATGAATTGCCAATAGATCTTTTCTAAGAAATGGTTGCAGCATTCCCAATAATTGTATGGATGTGAAGCTAATACGGCAGATGCCTTATTATGTTGTGTTTTTTTTTAATCAACCGTCGACGCAGTCATATCACATAAAACATTTTCTGAGTTATAACCATATAACAATTACAGAATGGAAACAGGCCCTCTCGGCCCTTCCAGTCTGTGCTGACCATTTGTTTTCCCCTAGTCCCATCTACCTGCACTCAGACCATACCCCTCCACTGTGATTCACAGTTTTTCAGGAGGGCAAATACTTTTGCTCTTATCAGCGATGCCTAAATTCCAGAATATTAACATTTATAAAGCCTTTTGCTATATGCAGTTGGATAACAATATATTAATTCAGTGATGAGTTGGTGTTGTATTCCCAATTCAATTACGAAGCTTTGAATTAGTAAACAGAAAAATGGCATGCTGAGGAAAAGATGTATATATGTTTTTAAGTCTACTGCAAGTAAATCTATTGTAAGTGATTGAGCCTTAGTCATAGAGATTTCAGTACCAGAATAGATCTGAAAGCAATAAATTTAAGGAAATTCAAGTAATAAGGTGACATTAATGCTCTTGAATGTAGAACGCTTCCTATAAGTGTAACATGGCTATCTAATTTTGAAATCCCTGTTCTTTTATCATTGTTGAAACTCTATCTAAAAGCATTGTAGGAGTACAATCACCAGAATAATTTTAATGGTTCAAGAAGGTGATTCACAGTTTTTCAGGAGGGCAAACACTTTTGCTCTTATCAGCGATGCCTAAATTCCAGAATATTAACATTTATAAAGACTTTTGCTATATGCAGTTAGGTGACAATATATTAATTCAGTGATGAGATGGGAAAGAAAAGAAGCTATTTCAGAAAACATTAGTACTTGAATAATGCATCCAAGACAATGTGACAGTTGAGGAAATAGCAAAGAAACAAAATAAGTCACTGCTCCCTGTTAATTTAGAGATATATGAATGAGCTTTATAATTGCTAATCAGCTTTGCCTCAATTATTTAATCCTGTTAAAATTTTAAAACTATCATTACATAGAATTTACGATCATTACTACTCACCAACTTTAGATGTAGGAGCTCATAAATCAACATTATGCATTTAAAATTGGTCTGGGGTTGTGTATTTTCCACAGTTATAATAAACAATAATTTCCAGAAGGAGAGAGGATAGCCAAAAGTAAACTAACTAGAATTGTGATACATTTTGAAAAAAAAAAGCAGAAGAGTTTAAAGCAATTACAATACCTACAAATCAAACTAAAATACAAAAAGGGGGTTTCAAGTTGACACAAATTAAAAGCAAATTATTAATATTATTTTATATAAAATTCAAGGCAAAATGGCCAAATTAACTTCTGGCTGGTTAGTTAACTCAGCTACCCATAATTCAAAGACCCAAAGACTGAGTTTTAAAGTCATCCATGTGCTGACTCCAAAGATCACTATGAATGGTGGTGCTGGCTCGAAGGGCCGAATGGCCTACTCCTGCACCTATTATCTATTTATATTATATAGTTGAGTTTGATTTATGTTGAGAAGGGATCTGATAGAAATGTTTAAATTCATGAAATTCATGAAACAGAGAGAAACTGTCCAAATTAGCAGATGACTCCAGGAGACATAATTTGAAGGTTTATGGCAGAAGACTGTAAATGAACATGAGGAAGGCTTTAAATGCAATGGGTGATTGAGGTCTGCAATGCATTATTGTGACTAATAATGGAAGCAGATCCAATTCCAGCATTCAGAAGGCAGTTGGATAAGGACATGAATAGGAAAAAAAATCACAGGCCTATGCAGAGAGAATGGGTGAATAGGACTAGCTGGATTGTTCTTTTTTACTGCCAGAACAGCAAGCACACTGTTCATAATGCTTCCTTATATGCTATAACCTTTCTATGATTCTGGTTGAACTGGTGAAAAAAGGGCAGATGAAACCAGCTGAACCATTCTTTTCCCTCCCCTGGAAAGAATGGTCCACTTGACTTCCATTCTAATCTTTATGCTCCCAAAGTAATATGTGCCTTACAGTAGGAAAAATGGGCCAGGAACTCCTTTTTCGACAAAAAAAAAAGGAATAGGAAAACATTCCTTCTTAAACATATGAGCGTAGAAGTTGGGAGGTCATGTTGCAGTTGTTTAAGACGTTGGTGAGACTACATTTAGAGCATTGTGTTCAATTCTTGGCACCATGTTTTATGTACAATGTTGTCAAGCTGGAAAGGGTTCAGAGAAGATTTACGAGGATGTTGCCAGGACTAGGGAGCTATAGGGAGAGTTTGAGTAGACTGGGTCTCTATTCCGTAGAGCACAGGAGGATGAGGGGTGATCTTATAAAGGTGTGTAAAATCATGAGAGGAATAGATTGGGTAGATGAACAGAATCTCTTGCCCAGTGTAGGGAAATTGAAGACCAGAGGACATAGGTTCAAGGTGAATGGGAAAATATTTAATAGGAATCTGACGGGTAACTTTATCACACAAAGGGTGCTGGGTGTATGGAACAAGCTGCCCAAATTGAGGCTGGAACTATCCCAACATTTAAGAACCCGTTAGACAGGTACATGGATAGGACAAGTTTGGAGGGATATGGACCAAGCCCAGGCAGGTGGGTCTAGTGTAGATGGGGCATGTTGGCCGGTGTGGACAATTTGTGGGGAAGGGCCTGTTTCGATGCTGTGTAACTCTATGACTCTATTTCAATTAACATTTCTGAGAAAGAGAGTTGTATAGGAAGTGGAGCACCATATATCAAAAAACTGTCCCCATGTTTAACATGTGGAGGAAGATCCAACAGCAGACTGGATCTTCTCTGAAGGGCAGATTAGAGGTTCCATAAAAGGTGTGATGTGTTTTTGGAAGTTGGCCTTCAATGAAAGGTTTTGGTAACAGTCTTCAGGCTTTTCTTTATTATCCATTCCAGGATTACTGTTACAAAATCCAAGTAAAATCATTCCCTATCCTCAACGTCACAATCGTCCATCAGGCTCATGCCCACTCCCCAACATGCCACACTGAAAATAGGAAACAGTGTACCTATGTCACAAGATTATTATTCTGAATATACATTCTGCCTGTGCCCTAATAGGGATTTGACCTTGGGTTTTTGGATATTTAGTCTAGGTTTCCAGGTTACTGACCTGGCACTTCATCCACTGTGCCACTACCATACCCTGATATGTGTAGAAATGAACTGTAGATGCTGGTTTATACCGAAGATAGACACAAAGTGCTGGAGTAACTCAGCGGGTTAGGCAGCATTTCTGAAGAAAAAGGATGGGTGACGTTTTAGGTCGAAATCTTTCTTCAGACTTCAGAATCTGAAGAATGTTTCCGACCCAAAATGTCACCCATCCTTTTTTTCCAGATGCTGCCTGTCCCTAAGTTACTCCAGCACTTTGTGTGTACCATACCCTGATGTGTTTTGCAGCATTGAAATGCTCAGTTTTATTGCTCACCATCCCACACAGTAGCTGAAACATCCCTTTATGGTCAGAGAGTCACAGAGAAATCCTGCATGGAATCAAATCCTTTGGCCCACCAATTCCACATTGACAATCAATCAGGAATGTACACTATTGCTACATTAATCCCATTTTTATTCTCCACATTTTCATCAACTCTCTGCAGATTCTACCACATTAAGGGCAATTTACTGCAGCCAATTAGTTTGCCAACCCATACAACTTCAGAATATGCAAGGGAACTAGAGCACCTAAAGGACATCCAGGGAGGACATGCAAATGCCACTGATTCAGCACCAGAAGTCAGTCTTGAACCCAGATGCCTGGCTCTGTGAGGCCATGGCTCCATCTACTGTACCATTATGCCACCAGTTCTTGGGCTTTCAGCTCTGAGAGTTTTCAATAAACTTGTGAGACAATTATTGAAGAATCTGGTTTGATTTCCAAGTTTCATTAAGTAATTAGCACATGTGAATTCACACTAATTTTGAGGGAGGAAGAAGTGTAACTGTTTGAGAAGGCAGTTGGTCTCAACATAAAGAGTAAAATCGCCAGAGAGTGAAGGAAATAAATTTAAGGGAAACTGTTCAATGAGATGTTTCACATAATAGCCTGGTAATTGTGTCTAATGGTATAATTAGTATTTGGGTGTCAAGGCAAAGCAGACAGCAATAATTAAGGCATGGAAATAGAGTACATTCAAATTATGGAGTAATACATTCCGATTGGATACAGCTTTTGTTCTTATTCACTATGGTTGCCAAATTCAAATATGTTATGCAGAAGCAAACACCCGTACCTAAAGCTGTTCAATCCTGTTCTGCATTCAGTTTAAATAATTATGTTGTTCTAACTGATGGCTTACTAAGATGTCACTGAGGCTTAAAGATGTGCAGCACAAAAATGGATGCCCATCCATTAGTGTTCATCTGCCCTAATACCAATTTCCCACATTAGGACAGTTCTCCATCCCAGCTATTCATCTGATCAAACGAGACCACATGAAACCTTCGCGTCATTCTCATTCCAGATCTAAGCTTCAGGTCACAAACTGAATCTTATGGTCTCAAACAACAACTATTTTCAACTGTACATTATCCATATCCACAGTTACCCATGCAACAGAATTATTTAATCTCTCATCCTGGTTATTCCAATGTCTTCCTGTGCCAATTTTCCTTTATCTACAAGGTACAACCTGTTGTCAGTGTAACTGCCTAGAGCTCGCCTGGTTCACCAGCATTGACTATCTCTTTTGCAATATATTAATCTGGAAACAATCATTCTCACCTTGCAATATCTTGTCGTTGCTGCTCTTTTCTATATCTACAAATTCTTCCAACCTCATACCCACCCCAAGTCTTGTACTTCTCTGATATTGACCTGCTTCCTACATTTTACCACTGGTTCTGGAAAATTGATAACTCTCTTATTATGTCAGCTCTATTATCCTTTGAAGACTTCCTCTTTATGAAGTCAGGCTTTGAATACTTTTCTAAATATCCTACCTTGGGTTGCTAGGTTAATAGGCCACAATATATTCCCCCTGCTGGGTAGGTGAATGGTAGGATTGATGAGAATGTGTTGAATAATGTAACCATATAACAATTACAGCACGGAAACAGGCCCTCTCGGCCCTTCCAGTCCGTGCCGACCATGTAGAATGGGTGTAAATGGGTGCTTGATGGTAGATGCAGACAGTGAGCTGAAGGGCCTGTTTCTTTGATGCATCTCTCAATGACTAATTTAAATTGCCTTTCAATCAAAATAATAAATGTGTTAAAGGTAACCATCAGTGAATGATTTGTATTCCATGGCCATCCACAGTAAGGTACCGCTGGACGTTTATAACAGCATGGGTAAGTTATGGTTGCATGACAAATTTGAAAGGAAATTATGGATTGCATGAAGCTTGCAGAAGATCCATCTTCTTCCTTTTTTTTTTGATGATTTATAGATATTGAAACAGACATTTAACTAAAATGGAGGAATGACAACCAGCTTTGTGGTCAACATGAATGCCATCGCAGAACATCTTTAGATCAGTTAGGAGCCCAGTTCTGGAGTGAGGATGTTTTTATGATCAATTGAATCAGAGGCAAGGAATGCAACTGTTTCGTCAAGCAGCTATTTAAGCAGAGCACAGTAAACACTGTAGAGGAAATGTACCCCTGCCAAATGGGCAAATTGACACAGACACACTAATTTTACTTACAGTTGCCAGAAGCTAGGAATCATGTTGCTCAGGATTATGCATGGCTAACTGCTCATCCATAGATCATATAACATAAAAGGTAGTAGTTTGACCCATAACATAGTTTCAACGTGGAGCAGCACTTCATCAGTGAAGGAGGGAAATGGGTGGTAAGCAGAAGTAGGCATGTTTCCCAGAGTCTTTCTTTATTTAGCAAAGGCAACTAACATTGAATTAAAATTAAAATGCAAACTCCCAATGTTATTCCTCACCATGTACTCCTATGCACCCCTTTCACATCACACCTTAACCTCCAATTCGATCTTGTTTATTGAATTGTTTAAAAAAAGGTACACTTCACGTTCATCTGGAATGAAACCTAAACATATCAGGTAAAATGTTTCAGCATTAACCTTCAGATGTGAATTGCATCATTCTCATTCCAGAGAGACAACACAGCTGTAAAGGACAATACAGTTAAATAATTTGAATCTTTTTATTTCTGACAATTAAAGAACCTCATTCAAAGCTTCAAAGAGGTGCATCCCTAAGCCAGTAGTTAGAACAATGTGAAGGAAGATGCTTGTTTCTGATCACTTTCCAGTCATTCTGCCCTAATGTAAGAATCAAATCCAGACAGGGTAGTGATTCTGTTTATGGTTGTTAATTAGGCTGATGATGAATAACCATTTGGACAAGACATTGAAGAATTATGGACATTCAATACTTAGTATAGCTGCTTGTATGCAGAGGAGAAGGGATGGGAAATGAAAGAGAAGTTAACCAAAGCACTACGATAAATGTGACAGATATGTTAAGGTTAAAATGTCACTAAAGAAGTCTGTTGAATGTCTGGATAACGAAAAGGAAAGAAGAACATTTTTAACATTTCCTCAGTGGTGTGTTTCTTTGAATACTTATGACCTTTCAACGTACAATAGAGTCTGGATATCATAGAGTCATACAGCACAAAAATGGGCCCTTTGGCTCATCATGGCAATGTTGCCACCAAGACCCAAACTGTCTTAATTCCCTTTACCAGATCTTGGCTGGTGCCCTCCTATGCCTTAGTGTATGTTTTCTCATTTTGGTTTGAACTCAGGGAAAGTCCAAAAAGGTAAGGGAGGAGAAAGGAGTTCTAACATTAATGGGAGCTTGAAATGAAACCAGGAAAGAGGAATTCTGACTAACCTTCCTAATGCTAGAGAATGTAATCACAATACCATCAGCAGCACTGCACCACAGCAAGAGGTCAACTACAAAATAAAGGGTTGAAAACTAATGAACAAAGTGATTATATTCTGTTTCCTACCATTAGATGGAGTTATGTTACTGCATTTTTTGCTGGTTTCCTGGCAATTCCTTGAATGAGAGAAATATCGAAAGGAAGAAAACAAATATAGTAATTAATAGTAGGATCCTCAGGTGTTCCAATAGTTTAATGAGATTATAGATTTTATAATTAATTTATTATTTAGTTGTAGTATTATTTATTGTATATGTATTTGAGGAGCTGTTACGTTAATGTGCCTGTAAATGTGTAGAGGTTGGCGAGTATGTGGAATGAACTGCTAGTATGGAGTCATAGAGTCATCCAGTATGGAAAAAGCCCCATCAACCCAAATCCTCCATACTGATCAATATGTCCCATCTGTGCTGGTCCTATTTATCCATATTATAAATGTATAGTACAATAACAACATTAAAAGACATTTAGATAGCTAGATCACCCCAGCGGTATGAACATTGACCTCCAATTTCTGGCAACCCTTGCTTTCTCACTGCTTTTCCCCTCCCCTTCCCAGCTCTCCCACAGCCAACTGTCTCCGCCTCTTCCTTTCTTCCACCAGCAGCCACCCCCCTCCCCCCAATCAGTCTGAAGAAGGGTCTTGACCCAAAACGTAACCTTTTCATTCGCTCCATAGATGCTGCCTCGCCCGCTGAGTTTCTCCAGCATTTTTGTCTACCTTAGATAGCTACATAGACAGGTTTAGAGGGATATGGGCAAAATATGGATAAATGAGACCAGCACAGATGGGACATTGGTCAGTATGGAGGATTTGGGTCGATGGGGCTTTTTCCATACCGGATGATTCTATGACTCCATGACACTTGCTGTTCCAGTCCCTGTGCACATGGCAATTAAATATTCTTGACTCATGGCTCTTGATTTATCTATAGTCCTTGATTCTGTAACTGTTAAATGACCTTGCCAGTGAAATACTATCAGTATAGAGACCCTTTCTTTTATTACAGATGTTGCTAAATGTTACCAGCATTTTATGTTTATGTTTCAATTGGCCCAGCACCTGTGTTTTTTTTTATATTCAAGCACAGTTTAAGGAAACTCTTTCATGATAGTCATTATTGTGTCCCTATGGAAACATAATGTTGATGATTTCTTTTCAGACAAGCCTGTTCCATGCAACAATGGGCGGCATGGTGGCGCAGCGGTAGAGCTACTGCCTAACAGAGTCAGAGACCCGGGTTCGATCCTGACTATGGGTGGTTGTCTGTATGGAATTTGTACGTCCTCCCTGTAATCACATGGGTTTTCTCTGAGATCGTTGGTTTCCTTCCACACTCTAATTACATAGTTTGTAGTTAATTGGCTTAGTATAGATGTAAAAATTGTCCCTAGTGTGCGTGGGATAATTTGGTGTATGGGGATCGATGGGCTGTGTGGACTCAGTGGGCCGAAAGGCCTGTTTCTGTGCTGAATCCCGAAACTAAACTAAGCTATATGATTCTGGGTGAGGTGATTTACGATCTGTTGTACGAATAAGGGTTGAATTAGGCTTGTACGAATCAGGGTTGAATCGGGGTTGAAGTCTGGAAAGATAGACACAAAGTCTTGTAGTAACTCAGCGGGTCAGGCAGCATCCATGGAGGAAAAAGATAGCTGATATTCCTGGTCGGGACCCTTCTTCAGACTGAAAGAAGGGAGGTGTGACTGGGGGTGAGGGGGGGGGGTGAAGGGGGGGTGAAGGGGGTGGGGGTGGGGAGAGGGACAGAGAGAGAGAGGCAAGAAAAGACCACGACAAATCAGGGCCAGCAACAAATGGCCAAGCAAGGTGTGATCTCAAGAGGGATACAATGTGATGATCTGTGGAACTGATATAACAACTAGGGTGGAGGTAGAGGGCGGGAGGGGAGTGTTCATCGAAGTTACTTAAAATTAGAGAATTCAACCTTTATACTACTGAGTTGTATGCTACCCAAGGTGTACCATTCCTCCACCCTAGTTGTTTAACCGGTTCCACAGTTTACTACATCCCTCTTGAGATTACACCTTCCATAGCCAATGATTGGCCTACTAGGGCACCATCCTGCCTGAGGACATTTATTGCTGGGCCTGATTTTTCCAGCCCTTTTCTTGCCTCCAGCTTTTCCCCCAACCCCCACTTTCAGTCTGAAGAAGGGTCCCGACCCAAAAAGTCACCTATCCCTTTTCTCCAGAGTTGCTACCTGACCTACTTACAGTAGTTATTCAAGCACTTAGTGTCTATCTTTGGTATAAACCGACATCTGCAGTTTGTTGTTTCTACATTAAAGTCAGGAAAGTGAGGTGATATTTGTATATCATGAATTGACAGGACCCATATGGAGCAACGACTGATATGAATATTTTGATTTGGAAGTATAGGATTGATAGGATAGCATTGAAAGTAAAGTTGTTGACATAGAACATAGAACCTAACTTCCGGTGGCACTAATGGTGGAGTAGGGTGAGTGCCAGCTAGCTCCACGCGATAAAAAAATTAAAAAAAGGGGAATTAAATACAGAACTGACCTGCAGAAATTGCTCCGGTAGCCTGCGTGACTTCATCAGACTACGACTCTGGAGACCTAATGTTGGTAAAGCACTCCCCCACAATAGAACCGATTAAAAAAACTACAAGAGGAAAACAACTGAAGGAGGAAGTAGGCCCCAGAAGACAAAGATAAAGAAAAATGAAATGGACGAACTTCGCAACTTCATCACAATGGAAATTGCAAGTATAAAAGAAGAATTGATAAGCTTTAAAAATGAATTGAATATTAAAGAAATACTGAAGTCTTAAAAAAGAGATTAAAGAAGACTTCCTAGAGTTTGAAAATAAAACAACTAATCTTGTGCGTATGAAACTGACTAATATGAAGGAGGAAATGTCAGTAAATTTCGACTTACAAATCAATTAAGTAAACGAGAAAATTAAGTCGAATGAAACCAACTTTAATGATAAGCTGGAGTCGACCTTCACTACATTGCAGCAACAAGTGGGGGAGCAAGCTGACGCCATAACTCACTTGGAAGAAACTACAGAGACACTCCTTGCCAAGAACAAGCATTTATCAGATTTACTGTATGAAGTAATTGAAAAATGTATTGACTTGGAGGGCCGTCAGAGAAGACAGAATTTAAGAATCATGGGCGTTCATGAGGGTAAAGAAGGAAATAAAGATCTCCATGACTTTGCTGCAGACTTATTAAAAAATGTATTGAATTTAGACCAAAAGCCCTTATTAGGGCGGACACACAGAGTTCTTGGACAAGTGAATTATTAAATCCAAGACAAGTGAATTATTAAACTCATACATCAATACTACCAATATCAAGGATGTTTGGAGAATTGAAAACCCAGCTGGAAGGGAATACTCATTTTACTCATCAGTACATAAAACCTATTCAAGGATAGACTACTTTTTGTAGATTCTAAACTTATCCCATTTACTTATAATTCGAAATATCATAATATTATAATTTTGGACCATGCTCCTTTAACATTTATGATCAAACTAAGTGGAATGACTGACAAGCAGACGCAATGGAGACTTAATCCTCAAATTCTAAATGATAAAGCATGTTATGAATATCTTATCAAACAGATAAATATGTTTTTTGAGACAAATGACTGCCCTGAAATTTCTGCCTCCCTTCTTTGGGAAACATTTAAAGCATTTATACGAGGAGCGTTAATCTCCGCACAAGCCTTTCGTAATAAAGAGAACCGCGCCAAACAACTGGTATTGGAAATGGAAATAAGGCAATTAGATATGGAAAACGCAATCGCGCCTTCTATGATAATACATAATAAAATTGCTGCACTCAGATATAAGTTAAACCAAATATACTGAGACCAAATCATAAAATTATATCAAAAGTCTAAACGTTACACTTTGAATTTGGTGATAAACCACAAAAATTACTGGCACGCCAACTCCGGAAACAGGAAGGGGAAAAAACAATTTATAAAATTAATTCAGAAACGGGAGAAATATTAACACTACCCAAGGATATTAATGATAGATTCTCTCACTTCTATCAAACATTTTACTCAACCAAAACGGCAGTGGGTTCCGCAGGAATGGAATTATTCTTATAGATTTGTAACCTTACTGGTTTAGACTTGAAAGAGAGGGAATTGTTAAGGGCCGAAATATCAGTAAAACATATTGAAGAATCTATTAGTTCTTTAAAAAATAGAAAGTCCGCTGGCCCAGGTGGTTTAAATAGTGAATTTTATAAACCATTTCATGATTTGATCTCGCCACTCCTACAGACATTATATACTCAAGCATTCATGCAACAGAAACTCCCAGAAACTTTAAATGAATCAACAATAATACTTATACCAAAAATGGATAAGGACCTTGAAGACCCAGGTTCATATAGAGCAATTGTTCTATTAAACACCGATCAGAAAATATTAACCAAAATTTTAGCACATAGTTTAAGCTTAGTGATTCATAAATTAATACACCCCGATCAAACTGGCTTCATTCCAAAACAGTATTCATATTATAATCTGAGACGATTATTTAACATTATATACTCAAATCGAATAGCTAATGTAGATTTAGCAGTCATTTCACTAGATGCTGAGAAAGGATTTGATCAAGTTGATGGCCCTATTTATTTTTCGGTGATGGAAAGATTTCAATTAGGTGAGAAGTTTTGTACTTGGGTTAAGCATCTATATACCAACCCAACCGCCAGAATAATGACAAATCAAATGTTATCAAAAAAATGGATGTATCTAAAGGTAGTAGACAAGGATGCCCGCTATCCCCATTACTATTCGCTCTTGCTATTGAACAACTAGCAGAAAGTTCGAGCACATCCAGAAATATATGGGTATAATACTAAAAATACAGTTAATAACATTTCTCTATGGGCAGATGATGTGTTACTATATATTACAAATCCAGAAATTAGTATCCCTAACCTGTTAAATCTTATAACTCAATTTGGTTTATTCTCGGGTTACAGAATCAATTGGAATAAGAGTGAGATTATGCCAATAATAGAACCTAATTTACATATATTGCAACAATCACTTTTAAAAATAGTGAATGAAAAATTTAAATACTTAGGAATTTATGTGAGCAAGAAATATACTTCTTTATTTAAATCAAATTTCGTACCTTTACTTAATAAATTGCATAAGAATATTCAATATTGGAAAACACTTCCCATTTCAATGCTCGGTAAAATTAATGCTATTAAAATGATTTTCCTCCCTCAACGTCTATACCACTTTCAATCAATTCCGATATATCTCCCTAAAAATTTCTTTAAAAAAAGTCGACTCTATTGTAACAAGTTTTGTTTGGGATTATAAAAATCACAGAATAAGTAAAACACACTTATGTAAATCCAAGATGAATGGAGGATTAGTCTTACCAAATTTCTTATTTTATTTCTGGGCAGTCAATGTCAAAAACTTAAATTTCTGGTTGGAAGATATGGATCAACAACCAGACTGGTTAAAGATGGAAAAGGAGGATTGTCTGCCATTTGAAATTGGCCCGATTCTGCTAACTGCTTCAAAATTGAATTAAAAAATCTATAGTGAAAACCCAATAATACATAGTGGTATTCGAATTTGCAAACAAATAAAAAAAGACATTAAAATTGGATAACTTATCACTTTCGCTCCCTATTGCAAATAACCCTTCATTTATGCCTTCAGTATTGGATAAAGGTTTTGCACGATGGAAAAATTATGGAATTAAAACGATGGGACATCTTTATAGGAAAGGTGTGTTCCTCTCGTTTCAGGAGGTACAGCAGAATTATGGATTACATTCAAATAATTTTTTTAGATATTTACAACTGAAAGAATGTTAAATCACATACACAAGAATACAGAACTAGAGAGCCAGAGATTCTAGATGAATGTTTGAATAAACACCCCAACACAGTCAAATTAATATCTTACATTTATAATATTCTTTTAGATAGTGAGAATCTGTTGACGGAATTACATAGACAGCATGGGAAAATGAATTAGTTCAACCCATAACGAAAGATATTTGGGATGAAAGTCTACAACATATACATCAATGTTCGTTAAATGCCAGACATTCTTTAATACAATTTAAAATATTACATAGATTGCATTATTCTAAAACAAAATTAAATAGAATTTTTCCTAATATTTCTCCTATCTGCGATAAATGTCAATATTCTGAGGCTAATTTAACCCATACCTTTGTAAGTTGCATAAAAATTAAAATATTTTGGGTGGATATTTTTTAAATTATTTCCATAGTGGTTAATACTCAACTGGAGCCTGATCCTAAATTAATAATATTGGGCATATCTGAACAATACCTAAAACTTACTACAAACCAAATAAAATGTCCTTCATTATAGTATAACAACTGGGAAAAAATTAATATCAAAATTTTGGAAAAACCCTGCATTCCCCACAATCGTGGATTATGGAGATGTCAGAGACCTTAAATCTGGAAACAATTAGATTTGTCTTAATTGACAAACCAGAATTATTTACTAGAATATGGTCTCCATTCATAGATTATTTGAAGGGGTAGAATGGACCGGCGCTGATACCCGACGGAAGCTTGAACTCAGGACTAGATGAATAGTTATGTTTTCTTACCTACAGAGCTATCTCCTAAGTTGTATTATGGATAGTTTATTCTACTTTTCTAATTTTCTTTTCTTTTTCTTTATTTTTTCTATCTATTAAAAAAAATAATAATTAGAGTCAATGTTAATATGTAACCGATAAATGAAGACCCCAGCTACATTGGTAGCGGAGTCCCTGGAATCCTGGATATTTAATATGTAACCATTTAACAAAGTTTGTAGTAGTTCGGACTATGATATGTACATGCCTCTAATAAAATTTAACTTAAAAAAAAAATAGAACATAGAAACTAGAAAATAGAACATAGTACATCGAACTAGAACAGTACAGGACAGGAACAGGTTCATCGGCCCACAATGTTTGTGCTGAACATGATGCCAAGTTAAACTGATCTCATCTGCTGGTACATGATCCATATCCTACTACCCATTGTCCTATCTGGGACACGTGACAATAAAACTCTCTTGACTTTTGACTCTTTCCATGTGCCTATCAAAAAGCCTTTTAAACACTACTGTCGTATCTGCCTCCACCACCACCCCGGCAGGTATTCCAGGCCCCTACCGTTCTCTGTGTAAAAAAACTTGCCCCACACATCTCCATTAAACATTCCCCCTCTCACCTTAAAGCTATGCCTCTAGTGTTGGATATTTCCATCCTAGGACAAAGGTTCTGACAGTCTACCCTACATATGACTCTCGTAATTGTATGCACTTCTCTCAAGTCTCCCCTCAACCTCCAACATTCTGGAGAAAACAATCCAAGTTTATCCAACCTTTCCCTGTAGCTGAAACCCTCTAATCCAGGCAGCATTCTAGTAAACCTCCTCTGACCCTCCAAAGCCTCCACATCTTTCCTGTAATGGTGAGACCAGAACTGCACGCAATACTCTGAATTACTTATTCATGTCACCCAGAAGTTGGGAGATTTTGTGGATGATACCTTTCCAATATTAATTCTCCTCTTAGCTGGGAGTAACTGTTTTTTTAAATTTAGTGGAATTATGTGGATGAGCCATCTGACACACTGGTTGCCCCATGTACTGGCTTCTTGTGGCACTATAGGTTAGACACTTCTCTGTGAAAGGTTTGAAAAAACATTTAGTGACATGGATAAATATTTATTGGCTGCAAGATATGTGAGAAAGCAATGTGCCAAGAAAGGTTGTAATCTTTTATTAAATTGGCATACAAACAAAAAGAATATCTGAGGTCTAAATAATCTTTTGACATATTACAAAACAAAAAAAGGTAACCAAAAGGAGAGTAATAAAGCATTTAGTGTGAAGGATTTTTTTTTAAACCTTCTACCAAAATTCCATCTTCACTGATTAGTTTGAAAAATAAAATTTCACAGGTATACTCCTATGTGCCCTTGAATTTCAATTGCAGTATAATCATCTTATTATATTAATAGTAGTAAATTGCATACAAATGCTGTTACATTCATGCAATTTTAGAACAAATAAATCACTCTCACATATTCAATAATGTATGAAATTATATTCAATAGACATAAGAAATCATAAGAAAATACATCCTTGGAGTTTGTATTTGTTATAGATTTTACGATAGATTACATGTGCATGCTTTATTTTTCTGAGTCGGTGACATGCATACAAACCAGTCATTTCAATGTTTCTGAAAGGAAGGTTTAATCTGGCTTATCATAATTTGAAAATTACAATGGATACTTGTGTTTTAATTGTGGTAAATAAAAGCAGCATGACAAAATGTGGGGTAATTCAACAGTAAGCTTTGCAGTTCAACAATGGGCAGCAATGTAATTTTGAAATGTTCATGAAATGAAAGGGAAAGAATGAAAATAACAAAGCATAAAATAATCATTGCAGGACTGTGCAGCAACAAATTAACAACAACATAAATTTCACAAATCATAATCATGGCAAAGCAAAATTCTCAAAGCAACAATTTAAAAATGATAAGGCAATACCTCACACCAATGATGGTGGAAATCTGGATCCCTTTAAGTTTAAACACATTGTGGCCATGCTCATGTTCACAACAAATCTTACTGAAGATTATAAAAATGAAAATCAAAACAAGCACGTGCAGAAAATATAAAATCAAACCGAAAAATGCTGGAAACGTTCATTCTGTGCAAAGGGGCCGTGGGCAGCAGACGCACCCAGGAGCCCGCAGAGAAGCCAGGTGGAGGGTCCCCATGGCTGGACTCAGGGTCTGCGCCATGGAGCCGTCAGAAGAGGGCACGGCGGTGGTCGAGGGAGGAGTCAGTGGTCAAGGTCAAGGAGGGCATCGACAGTCACGGTTCAGGAAGGAGCCACTCGTCGTGTTCGAAGACGGGCAATAGCGGTTGAGTTCAAGGGTGCCCGTGGTCGAGGAAGGGGCCGGCGGTCATGGATGGGCCAGTGGAGGGTCTCAGATTTCGGACGGGGCCGTGTGGGTGACGGGCATCAGACGTCCCGCCGAGAACATAGAGGGACCCAGTGTGGGAGGACCCTCGAGAAAACATGGGGGGAAACAGTGGGGCTGCCAAGAACAAAGGGGGATTGTTGGGGACTATATGTAGAATACTTTGTAACTTTGTCAGCACCCTTTATGTGGTGAATCTTTGCATATCTTGCACATGCAAAACAAAGAATCTCACTGTGACATGTCACATACAATAATAAAGTATAATTAATTCATTCGTTCATTCATTCATTCATTCAGTCTGTCAGGAAATTTAATGTGGTGAAGAAGGCCTCTGGTCTGCTTGCCTTCAGTGAGAAGGATATGGAGTACAAAAGTTGGTACAGGTTTCT
Organism: Okamejei kenojei; assembly: GCA_035221665.1. Taxonomy (NCBI): domain Eukaryota; kingdom Metazoa; phylum Chordata; class Chondrichthyes; order Rajiformes; family Rajidae; genus Okamejei; species Okamejei kenojei. The sequence continues at coordinate 60,413,872 of CM069133.1, forward strand.
TGTGTTATTTGAAAAATTAAGAGTTCATACCATTGGTTCGCAGCAATCTCAGGTGGAATATGGTGTCGATTTTTTTCAGATTGTATTTAGCCTTACCCTGACTGTGGTGAAGGCCAAGGACAGACAGGTCAGTGTGGGAATGCGAAGGAGTTGTGGTTACAGACAGCTGGGCGGTCTGGTTGGCCACTGCAGATTGAACACAGATAAATTGCTAAACTGTTGCCTACTCTGCCATTGGTCTCACTGATGTACAGGAGACCATATCGAGAGCACTGAATGCCACATATGAGGTTGGAGAGGGTTCATGCTAGTGATAATTCTCCAAAACCTTTCTTCCCAGTCTTTAATTAATTCTAACAACATACAGTGGCTTGCAAAAGTATTCATACCCCTTGAACTTTTCCACATTTTGTCACATTACAACCGCAAACGTAAATGTATTTTATTGGGATTTTATGTGATAGACCAACACAAAGTGGTGCATAATTGTGAAGTGGAAGGAAAATGATACATGGTTTCCAAATTTTATTACAAATAAAAAAGTGAAAAGTGTGGCGTGCAAACGTATTCAGCCCCCCTGAGTCAATACTTTGTAGAACCACCTTTCGCTGCAATTACAGCTGCAAGTCTTTTGGGGTATGTCTCTACCAGCTTTGCACATCTAGAGACTGAAATTTTTGCCCATTCTTCTTCGCAAAATAGCTCAAGCTCAGTCGGATTGGATGGAGAGTGCCTGAACAGCAATTTTCAATTCTTGCCTGAGATTCTCAATTGGATTTAGGTCTGAACTTTGACTGGGCCATTCCAACACATGAATATGCTTTGATCTAAACCATTCCATTGTAGCTCTGGCTGTATGTTTAGGGTTGTTGGCCTGCTGGAAGGTGAACCTCCGCCCCAGTCTCAAGTCTTTTGCAGACTCTAACAGGTTTTCTTCCAAGATTGCCCTGTATTTGGCTCCATCCATCTTCCCATCAACACTGACCAGCTTCCCTGTCCCTGCTGAAGAAAAGCACCCCACAGCATGATGCTGCCACCACCATGTTTCACAGTGGGGATGGTGTGTTCAGGGTGATGTGCAGTGTTAGTTTTCCACCACACATAGCGTTTTGCATTTATGCCAAAAACTTCAATTTTGGTCTCATCAGACCAGAGCACCTTCCTCCACATGTTTGCTGTGTCCCCCACATGGCTTGTGGCAAACTGCAAACGGGACTTCTTATGGCTTTGTTTCAACAATGGCTTTCTTCTTGCCACTCTTCCATAAAGTCCCGATTTGTGGAGTGCACGACTGATAGTTGTCCTGTGGACAGATTCTCCCATCTGAGCTGTGGATCTCTGTTACCATGGGCGCTTTCTTTGATCAATGCTCTCCTTGCCTGGCCTGTCAGTTTAGGTGGACGGCCATGTCTTGGTAGGTTTGCAGTTGTGACATACTCTTTCCATTTTCGGATGATGGATTGAACAGTGCTCCGTGAGATGTTCAAAGCTTGGGATATTTTTTTATAACCTAACCCTGCTTTAAACTTCTCCACAACTTTATCCCTGACCTGTCTGGTGTATTCCTTGGGCTTCATGATGCCCAAGGAACATTGTTTGTTCACTAATGTTCTCTAACAAACCTCTGAGGCCTTCACAGAACAGCTGTATTTATACTGAGATTTAGATTACACACAAGTGGACTCTATTTACTACTTAGGTGACTTCTGAAGGCAATTGGTTGCACTGGATTTTATTTAGGGGTATCAGAGTAAAGGGGGCTGAATACTTTTGCACGCCACACTTTTCAGATTTTTATCATGTATCATTTTCCTTCCACTTCACAATTATGCGCCACTTTGTGTTGGTCTATCACATAAAATCCTAATAAAATACATTTACGTTTGTGGTTGTAACGTGACAAAATGTGGAAAAGTTCAAGGGGTATGAATACTTTTGCAAGCCACTATGTCTATGTTTTCTTCTTAAAGTGTTGGTCTAAATTCCCACTTGAATGCATTTAAGTGCATTTATTCCACCGGGTTGTGCTTCGATGGCAGCCTCGCCTACAGTCTGTCTGTCCTTTTCGTCTTTATTTGTTATTTTTAGTGTGTTTTAAAAGTTTGTGTTAATGTTCTCCGGTATGTTTTATGTGGGTCGGGGGGGTTCCGGGGAAACTTTTTCAATCTCTTATCTTGCTGGAGATGTGATTTCTGGATCATATGTCTGGTCGCTCTGCGGCCTAATAAAATGGAGCCGGAAGCCTTGCTCGGGACTGAATCTGAGCCCCACCGCGGGGCGTGGACTTACCATCGGAGCCAATCCCTTGCCTGGGATCGATGCTCCAATCGCAGCCTGCAGACTTCAACATCAAGGAGCTCAAAGTCTTGGGTTAGACATGGACATAGAAAATAGATGCAGGAGGAGACCATTTGGCCCTTCGAGCCAGCAGCGCCATTCATTGTGATCATGGCTGATCATCCCCTATCAATAACCCGTGCCTTCTCCCCATATCCCTTGACTCCACTAGCTCCTAGAGCTCTATCTAACTCTCTCTTAAATCCATCAGGTGACTTGACCTCCACTGCCCTCTGTGGCAGGGAATTCCATAAATTCACAACTCTCTGGGTAAAACGTTTTTTCTCACCTCAGTCTTAAATGACCTCCCCTTTATTCTAAGACTGTGGCCCCTGGTTCTGGACTCACCCAACATTGGGAACATTTTTCCTGCATCTAGCTCGTCCAGTCCTTTTATAATTTTAAATGTTTCTATAAGATCCCCCTCATCCTTCTAAACTCTAATGAATACAAGTCTTTTCAATCTTTCCTCATATGACAGTCCCGCCATCCCAGGGATCACTCTCGTGAACCTACATTGCACTGCCTCAATTACAAGGATGTCCTTCCTCAAATTAGGAGACCAAAACTGTACACAATACTCCAGATGTGGTCTCACCAGAGCCCTATACAACTGCAGAAGAACCGCAGGGTTGAGAACGTCTTCGGGAGGCTCCAAATGACGCACAACGTTCGACTATCCGCGACCTGGGGTAGATCACCCGGCGCGGGGGAGCTGAGATTTCCCCCCCCCCCCCCCATGCAGGAGCTTGATCGCCTGGATGAGGAGGCCCGCCGCTGGTGACGGGAGTAAGATCGTCCCATCAATGGAAGGTTAGAGGCCCACATCCGCTGGAGGAAAAATAATGGAGAGATTTAATTTTTTTTTTTGCCTTCCATCGTAGTGAGGAATGTGGAAGAATCACTGTGCTGGATGTTCATGTTAAAATATATTTGTGTGCTCTGTTGCTTTTTATTTGTATGACTGTATAGCAAATCAAATTCCTCATATGTTGCAAAACATATTTGGCTAATAAAGTATGATTATGATTATGAATATGATTATTACAGGTATGCAATACTTCCCCCAATGAATTACTCCTGACACTAGCATATTCAATATCCTAACAGTCTCTAGGTAAAGAGATTTTGCCTTAATTGCCAACAGTATTTGTTGATGGCTGCTAGTGTGGTCTCCTCAAGAAGTGCAAATATTTTCTATATCTAGATCACACTGTCCTAATATTCAAGTTTTATTTAACCCCTCAACCCAAGTTCTAATTAGCTGCTTAGTTATGGAATTAAAACTCCTAGGACAAGGCATGGGAATGAGGATTTAAAGTTTTCATTTGGCTGTAACTCCCATGCAATGCAGGTGGTCTGAGTTCAAATACAATTCTGATTTTAAAAATATATTATTTCAATTTCCAAGGCTGAATTATAAATTATAAAGAATGCTTGGAAAGTATCTTTGCCTTTCAGATGAAACCACAGATCACTCTATCAAAATAGGCAATGTCTTTACAATCCAAGCAAAGGTACTGTTGCTCCAAGATTTGAAAGTTAAATTTTGCCGGTGACCCCATTGTATTAGACTGATGAAAACAGGATTGCAATGTGTGGAATATCCTTGATTAAAGTAGAAAGTAATCTGTTATGTCTGATTGTAGACAAAAATGCTGGAGAAACTCAGCGGGTGAGGCAGCATCTATGGAGAGAAGGAATAGGTGACATTTCAGGTCGAGACCCTTCATCAGTCTGATTTCGTGGGGGTGGTAGGAAAAGGAAAGGAAGAGGCAGAGACAGTAGGCTTGTAGGAGAGCTGGGATGGGGGAGGGGAAGGAGTGAGAAAGCAAGGACTACCTAAAATTGGAGAAGTCAATGTTCATACCGCTGGTTTGTAAACTAAACTACCTGTCCCATTTACTGTGCTTGGCATGCAAATTACGTGACCTCATAGTCACATTGAGGCGCACGAGATTCATATTGCCGCACGGGGCTGGTCCCACTCAGAAGCGCGGAGGTGGTATGTAGTTGTGCGCGACATCGCGTGGGGCTCCAAATTTTTTTTTGCGAACAAAATCTTTGCGCGCCAATGGCCTGTCGCGGAACTGATGGCCAAAGTGGGACAGGCCCAAGACTCTGGCGCAATGCAACGTCTCACCTGCAACAGCAGCAGAAGCAGGCAAATGATCGCCGAGCTCGGCCTGGGGCTCACAGCCGCTGTGGTCCGGATCCGCCCCCACCGACTCCAAGAGCGGGGCCAAGAAAATTGAAGATAGACACAAAATGCTGGAGTAACTCAGCGGGACCGGCAGCATCTCTGCGAAGCAATCACCAAGCGTGCGCTTGGTCTCACCGATGTAGAGAGGTTATGTCTGATTATACCGGTGTAGAGAAATTATGTCTGTTTATTCGATTGATTTTTAATATGCTATGTGACAGATCTTTATTTTTATAACTTAAGATATTGTTTGAACATTGTTACTTTTAAGTTGCATTCTCTGGTCCACTCACCCATTCGGGAGTATGCTGAAGAGACATTTTTCCTTATTTTGTTTCGACTAAAATGTAAAATTATTTGAGGAATTTCATATGTTGGATTAATGTGATGTTTTAACATCGCTCATAAGATCTTTTGTTGCAGGTTCTAAATGAATGGCAAACCCATCAGTGTGGTAATGTGCTCCCCCCTCTGACATTTGTTTCTTAGAAGACATTGAAAGTCAATCATATCAAATGTATAGAGAGAGGGTCAGTGCGACAGGCAGCTGATACTCTTACTCACATGTTCAACAATGGATGGATTTTGCAATGGATTTTTGCTCTACATTTTTATGTGCGGAGTAAGCTTTTGGAGTTGGTTCAATTCCCACTTGGAGATTCAATGGCTAAGATATGTGAAAATGAATCTGTTATTATTATTATGAAGATAGACACAAAAACCTGGAGTCATTCAGCGGGACAGGCGGCATCTATGGAGATAAGAAATGGGTGACGTTTTGGGTCAAGACCCTTCGGGTTCATGTTATAATAAGTGTAAGTCAATGCAGATCCATTGAAGGTAACACAACTATTAAATCAGTGTCTCCTAATATTATACCAGTGCATCTCAAAATTAAGACAGATTTTCTACTGTAAATCTGTTGACAGAAACCTCAGCTTGAATGCAACAGATAATTCAAGCATTCATTCCTTACATTGTATTGGCCAATTATATATATATAGCAATTAATGCATTTCCTATTCAATAGATTTACTCCATGTCATGAAAACATAATCCAGAAATGTCAATATTTGATTTCAGCTATATTAAAACAATATTGTTGATTTCTGTGTTTCATGACACAATATTCTCAAAATCCTACCATAATGTCTCTAAATAGTGTTACTTCCATTCTGCTTTATTTTTTGTTTCATATTTTTGCTCAACTGGACTCAAGATGGATAATCAAAATCATATATTTTACTTCGGAGTCATGTGAGTGACTACGTGAAGGCCTCAGCCCACATGTGCATCATTACATTGGCTGCATTGCGCAACGGCCGACTGGCGGGCACGTTGCTCCTTCCAGTGGTAAGTTTAAACCTGAAGGTAAATTTCAACTTATTCCCAGGTTTTGTTTTTTTCTTTTTCTGGAGGAATCTCTGTTACAGAGATTTTCCCTGCTGGACTAATTCAGGGAATCTCGGTCTCGGACCATGGATACTGGGACCAGGGGGAACCGGCTACAGTGACCGCGGTGTTCGCGTAGCCGGCGGCCGTCGGGTTCGCCACCCAAGTCACTGACAGCACAGTCAGTGGCTTCCAGACCGGCTGTGGTTCCCAGGAAGGGGGTAAAACCAACAACAAGCCGGTAAGGACTGTGAAGTCAGGCAAGGAGGGTCCCCCCGACATAAAGGGGTCATCTGCTTCCAGACTGCTGTGGTTCCCCAGGAAGGGGGTAAAACCAACAGCAAGTTGGGTAGGCCTGTGGAAGTCAGGCCAGGAGGGACCCCTCCAACATAGACCGGTCAGCCGCTTACAGACCGCTGTGGGTCCCCAGAAAGTGAATAAAACCAAAAGTAAGATGGTTAGGCCTGTGGACTCGGGGAGTCAGGCCGGGAGGGTTCCCCTCCTTCAATGGGTAGCGTCTGCGGATGTCTAATCTCACATGGAGCACCTGATGGAGAGGTTGCTCCACAATGATACTCCAAAGGAGGGAGTTATCAGCGCAGGCCTCCTCGGGGTCCCGTGACAGCGGCACCTGTTTCAGGGCTGCACAATATCTACCTCTCTGAGGAGGGGAGCATTCAGGATCAGTTCTTGTCTGACTCAGAGCAAAAATCCTGATATAGGTCCGGAGGAGGGACCATTTCAGCACAGGTGTCCTCAGGGGCCTACGGCAGCACCTGTTTTTTTAGTGCTGCCTACGAATCTCCCTCTCTGTGGAGGGGAGTGTGAGTGGTCAGTGTGTAACTAACTTCAAAATTGGAAGCATGTCCGTGGAACACACTGGAGCACATGTATATGGCTTCAAGAGATACTCGCAAACGAAGGTGTTGCTGCCTGAAGAGTTGGTCTCCAGCCGTTGGCAGAATACCCGGAAGGAGAATCCAGGAAATGAAACCAGCCGCCGAATCCTCTCTTCAGGTAAGACTTATCCAACAGGTAAGACCACGATGAGGAAACAAAAAGCTGTCGGGCTAATCAAGGTACCGATGACGAGAAAAGCTTCATTGGTAGGCGACGACACACCCCACGCCTCCATCGGGGGTAAGCGGTTCACTGAAGCTGGTGGCAGCTTGAAAGCTGGGCACGGAAATATGGCCAGAGTTGTCTTTCGAGGCAGGCTCAGAATTATGGCCAGAGTTGTCTTTCGAGGCAGGCTCAGTACAATGAAGTTTTCAGACCAAGGCCCAAGCCGGTCTCAGGGAAAATATGGAATCCAAGCACCATACCAGTCCTTACCATACCACATTCCTCAGAGAACGGGGATTCCCCTCCCCCACTATTGATGAGGCTCGCACCAGGGTCTCCTCCATACCCCGCAACACTGCCCTCTCTCCCCATTCCCCCACTCGCAAACAGGGCAGAGTTCCCTGGTCCTCACCTTTCAGCCCACCAGCCGGCAACTACAACAGATAGTCCTCAGCCAGTTTCGCCACCTCCAACGTAACCCCTACACCCGCCACATCTTCCCATCTCCCCCCCTGTCTGCCTTCCGCAAAGACCGCTCCCTCCGCAACTCACTTGTCAATTCTTCCCTCCCCTCCTGCTCTAGTCCTTCCCCGGGCACTTTCCCTTGCAACCGCAAGAAATGCAGTACTTGTCCCTTCACCTCCCCCCTCCACTCCTTTCAGGGACCCAAGCAGTCCTTCCAGGTCCGACAGAGGTTCACCTGCACCTCCTCCAACCTCATCTACTGCATCCGCTGCTCCAGATGCCAGATGATCTATATCGGTGAGACCAAGCGGAGGCTTGGCGATCGTTTCGCCGAACACCTCCGCTCGGTCCCCAAAAACCAACCCGACGTCCCGGTCGCTCAGTACTTCAACTCCCCCTCCCATTCCATATCCAACCTCTTGGTCCTGGGCCTCCTCCATGGCCAGAGTGAGCAACACCGCAAGTTGGAGGAACAGCACCTCATATTCCGCTTGGAGAGTCTGCATCCTTTGGGCTTGAACATTGAATTTTCTCAATTCTGTTAACCCTTGCTGTCTCCTCCCCTTCCCACCTCTCCCTCAGCCCTCGGGCCCTGGCATTCCCTCTATCTCTATTTACAAGTTGGTAATATTTACACTTGTGTTTTTGTACAATGATAACATGAGATTCAGATCTGTTTTAAAAAACTGATGATAACACGTGATTAATTCATACTGCACAACATGCAAAGGTTCCAAGCAGGCTTGGAATTGGGGCCAGAATTGTCTTTCAAGGCAGACCCAGTATTATGGCCAGGATTGCCTTTCAGGACAGGGTGAAAGATGGAGGATGTAACTTCATCCAGATTTACCTCGAATCTGCAGCATAGACTTTCATAATAGGAAACTTTGTTACTGTCTAACAATTGATTTCTATAGGATCTTTATGGCAAGCATCAATATCAAAGATGCATGCTATTCAGTTCCCATTCACGGGGATCACCGGAGATATTTGAAATGTATCTTGATTGGGGCAATGATAACAGTTAAGGCGTTGCAAAATGGGCTAACTTCAGCTCCCAGGTTATTTACCAAATTACTAAAAACGGTGCTTGGGCTGCTCAGAGCTCAAGAACATTTGTTATTGCCAATCTGGATGATGTTTTAAATGCTGTATTTTACTAAAATTAACTGTTGCAGCCACAAACTATATGTGAGAAATTGGGGTTCCTCATCCATCCAGTTAAATTTAAGTTGATACCAATCAGAACTATTGTTTATTGGGATTTACCTTTAACTATCAACTTAACAGTGACTGCGCCCTGGGGCAAGAGATTGGAATTAACAGAAGCCTGTAACAACCTCGTTGTTATGAAGCAGCCTTTTTTCATCAAGTGTAATTGGCAATATAGTAGCTGTGTTTCAGCTGTGCAATTTGGGCCTTTGCATTATCAAAACTTACAACGTGCAAATAATGAACCTATCAAGTACCATATAGGTCATTATTAATAGACCTATGTTATTACCAGCTAAAGCTACCAAAGTTACAATGGTGGCAGTATTCAGCATTGCTCCAGTAATTTTGCCAACTCCATTTTAGATTCTGTTTTATAGTTTCCCCCTGGATGAGAGGGGTCACTATTATTTTCCTTTGATGATTAAAGCATCAGCATTTTTAACAAACTAAGTCATGTCTGAATGCATTAATCTTTTTCACTCATCCATGGTCACTTCATGCAGTGTGTAATGCATGGACTCGTTTCTGGCATGAAATCACAGAGCTTTCAAATCCTCACGTAGTCACTCACGTGATTCCAATTCAATTCAAATTTAATGTCATTGCACAGATACAAGTAAGGGTACAACGAAATGCAGTTTAGTATCAGTACGTAGTGATAGCAATGTTTAGATAAATACAGATAAGTAAATACAGATGTGGGAATCTATCGGCGGGACTCCGAGTTCAGCAGTGCGATGGTGTTATTGTAGAAGCTACTCCTCATCCTGCTGGTGCGGGACCTGAGGCTCCTGTACCGCCTCCCCGATGGTAGGAGGGCAAACAGTCCATGGTTAGGGTGGGAGGGGTCCTTGATGATCTTCCCAGCCCGTCTCAGACACCGTTTTCGGTGGAGGGCATCCAAAGCAGGGAGCGGGGCACCGATGATGTGCTGGGCGGTTTTCACCACCCGTTGTAGTGCCTTCCTGTCTGCTACGGCGCAACTGCTGTACCATACCGTAAAGCAGGTGGTCAGGATGCTTTCGATGGTACAGCGGTAGAAGTTGGTCAGGATCTGGGGGGACAGGTGGGCTTTTTTGAGCCTCCTCAGGAAATAAAGGCGCTGCTGCGCCTTTTTGACCAGCTTGGAGGTGTTGAGGGACCAGGACAGATCCTCCGAGATGTGTACCCCGAGGAATTTGTAGTTGGAGACCCGCTCCACCTCAGTCCCGTTTATATGGATGGGGGTGTGTCTGCCCCCTCTGTTCTTCCTGAAGTTGACAATGATCTCCTTCGTCTTTTGGGAGTTAAGGACGAGGTTGTTATTGGCACACCAGGTTGTCAGGTGCTGGACCTCCTCCCTGTAGGCTGACTCGTCGTTATCGCTGATCAGTCCTACCACCGTGGTGTCGTCGGCAAATTTTATGATGGCGTTGGAGCTAAACTTAGGGATGCAGTCATGGGTGAAGAGAGAGTAGAGGAGAGGACTGAGCACACAGCCTTGTGGCACGCCAGTGTTCAGTGTTATAGTGGAGGAGGTGAGGTTGTTGATCCTAACAGACTGGGGTCTGTTAGTGAGGAAATCCAGTGTCCAATTGCAGAGGGAAGTGGAGATGCCAAGACCGCTGAGTTTGGTGATCAAGCTAGCGGGTATGACAGTGTTAAAGGCGGAACTGAAGTCGATGAACAGCAGCCTGATGTAGGTGTTATTGCTGTCCAGGTGGGTCAGGGCAGAGTGTAGGGCCGCAGATATGGCTTCTTCTGTTGACCTATTGGTCCGGTAGGCAAACTGATGGGGGTCCAGTGTGGGGGGGAGGATTCCGAAGTAAAATAGTAAGATTAAACGAGAACTTACCAGTTTGAAGTTTGATCTTTATTTTAAGAGTTACGATGAGCGATTACGTGCCCACCGCTCCCAACCCTCGTATCATAAAGGTAATTTGATAGTTCTACTCTTCTCTAATCTTACTATGTTCAGTTCAACCATTGTTATATGTGATTTCACACTGCTGGTTTGAAGATTGACGCGCATGTGGGCTGACGGCCTTCACGTAATCGCTCATCGCAACTCCTCATAAAATAAAGATCAAACTTCAAACTGGTAAGATCTCGTTTAATCTTACGATTTTAATAAACATCCTAATAATATATAGCAAGATGCTTTGAAGGTGATATTCGATGCTACTTTGAATGTAGGATTGATGAAGCCTCTGCAACACAGTTTGTAATTCTGCCCACTTCACTTTTGACAGAAAATAAAATAATAGAGCTATGATTATTTTGGCTGTGTGAACATTGGGTTCCATGTTCACACGGGAGGGCTGGTCCCCTGATGCAATATTCCACCTCTCCACTAATTCTAATATTGGTGGCCAGTGGGGGGGCTTTCTGGAGTGCTGGTAAGGGTTCTTGGAGCGGCAGCTCAATCCCTCAAGCCTGATGTGCTGGCAGCTCACTCATGGCTGGTGGGCTCTTAGTTGGCTCATGGCTAATCCTTGATATTCCATTTCAAGCAGGGTGCAAGGCTACTAAATTCAAGTGCAGTTTCTTACCACGTCGAGCAGGGTGCAAGGCCACCGAATTAAAGTGCAGTTTCATACCCTTTTCAGCAGGGTGCAAGGCCACCAAATTCAAGTGCAGTTTCATACCACTTCAAACAGGGTGCCAGGCCACCATATTCAAGTGCAGTTTCATCCCATTTCAAGCAGGGTGCAAGGCCACCAAATTCAAATGCAGCTTCAAACCATTTCATGCAGGATGCAATGCCACCACATTCAAATGCAGTTTCATGCCATTTCTTGCAAGGTGCAAGGCCACCACATTCAAATGTAGTTTCTTACCATTTCAATCAGGGTGAAACCACCATAAAGCCACACAAAACACCAAACCCACAGTTTAATGGACATTCAGTGTGTTCAGTCATTAACTCTCCCTCCCCCGTCATGCAGACAGAGAGTCACACCCACACTTCCGGGTTTTATAACCCCACCCCTCCCAATGGAAAAGGTGTGGGCATCATGCCGTGATTGACAGGAGTGTGATTCTCAATTTTGTTTTAAACACTAATAACACTTTTATTTTTAATTGATGGGAATAATCCTCTGCACCAGCTGAGCGGAGCTGGACTGAGTAAGATGGCCAAAAATCACAGGCGTAAGTGGTAGCGTTTTATCTAAAATCAATATAGAGTTGCAGCAGGAAGTTATCCAAAGCACCAAAGCCACAATTTGCAGTAGAGCCTTTTCGCTTCAAGCCAAAGCACCCAAGCCAACATTTGCAGTAGTGCCTTTTCACTTCAAGTCATAGCACCCAAGCAATGATTTGCAGTAGTACCTTTTCACCTCAAACCAAAGCACCCAAGCAATGATTTGCAGTAGTGCCTTTTCACCTCAAACCAAAGCACCCAAGCCACCATTTGCAGTAGTGCCTTATCGCTTCAAACTAAAGCACCCAAACCACTATTTGCATTAGTGCCTTTTTGCTTCAAACCAAAGCACCCAAGCCACAATTTGCAGTACTGCTTTTTTTAAAATAAATATTTTTTTTATTAGAAGTAAATACATAATAAAAAGCATTTTGTTTTAGTCATACATTATTAATATTAACAATTGTATAGTAATTGTACAGAGGGAATAAAACAAAAACAAAAAACAAAAGAAGAATGGAGTATTCAACTGATTGTGCATCATTGGAGATATATCCGCGTATTATAAAATGTAATTCTTCATCTATTCCTTAATTCTGGTTTCAGTCAGGTTCTCGTGCCAAACCAATTTGCCCCTTCAAATAATCAATGAATGGAGACCATATTCTTGTGAATATTTCTTGGTTGTCCATTAAGACAAATGTTAATCTTTCCAAATGTAGGGTCTCCGACATTTCCATAGTCCACATTTTAATTGTGGGGGTTATAGGGCTTTTCCAGAATTTTAATATTAATTTTTTCCCAATTATTAAACTATAATCGATAACATTTCTTTGGTTCATTGTGAATAATTGATTTGGTTCTTGTATTCCTAATATTATTAATTTTGAATCAGGGACCAATTTGGTATTGAAACTTCCGAAATTATCTTAAAACTTTCCGTCCAAAAATTATTAATTTTTATACAGCTTACAAATGTGTGCATTGGCTTAGCCTCTAAGTGTTGATATTTATCACAAATAGGGGATACACATGGAAACATTCTGTTTAATTTATTTTCAAATAGTGCAATCTATGTAATACTTTAAATTGTATTAAAGAATGTCTAGCATTTAACGATAAAAGGTACTGCCTTTTTACTTCAAGCCAAAGCACCCAAGCCACCATTTGCAGTACTGCCTTTTTCACTTCAAGCCAAATGCACCCAAGCCACCATTTGCTGTAGTGCCTTTTTCACTTCAACCCACAGCACCCAAGCCACCATTTGCAGTAGTGCCTATTAACATCAACCCAAAGCATCCAAACCACCATTTGCAGTAGTGCCTTTCAAACTTTTAACTTCAAGCCAAAGCACCCAAGCCACCATTTGTACTGGTGCCTATTAACTTCAACCCCCACCCTCCAGCAGGAGCAGCAGAGAGAATGGGGAATTTAAAAAAAAAACATTAATATATCTCTGATTTTTCATCGATGGGAAATATCCTCTGGGCCAGGAAGGCGGAGGGGGGATCTGAGCGAGCTGGCCAAAAATGACAGCCGTGGGTGGTGGTGTTCTTTCAGAAATCACAGCACAGCGAGCCAAAAGCGGTCAAGATCAGACTTTTGAACACATGAATATGCTTTGATCTAAACCATTTCCATTGTAGCTCCGACTGTATGTTTAGGGTCGTTGTCCTGCTGGAAGATGAACCTCCACCCCAGTCTCAAGTCTTTTGCAGACTCTAACAGGTTTTCTTCCAAGATTGCCCAGTATTTGGCTCCATCCATCTTCGCATGAACTCTGACCAGCTTCCCTGTCCCTGCTGAAGAAAAGCATCCCCACAGCATGATGCTGCCACCACCATGTTTCACAGTGGGGATGGTGTGTTCAGGATGATGTGCAGTGTCAGATTTCTGCCACACATAGCGTTTTGCATTTAGGTCAAAAACTTCAATTTTGGTCTCATCAGACCAGAGCGTCTCCGTCTCCGTCTCCGTGTATATGAAAAAGGGAAATGGGAGAACAGTTAAACAAGTACTTTGATTCTGTCTTCACTAATGCCCCTGTCCCACTTAGGAAACCTGAACGGAAACCTCTGGAGACTTTGTGCCCCACCCAAGGTTTCCCTGCAGTTCCCGGATGTTTTTTTTTTCTCCTCCGGCAACAACCTTCAACTAGCATCGCAACCGGCATCGACTAATAAATTACCGATTTTTAAAACGGAAACCACTTTCGACCATTAGGGAGACTGACAAAAACCTCCGGGAACTGCACGGAAACCTTGGGTGGGGCGCAAAGTTTCAAGTGGTTTCCGTTCAGGTTTTCTAAGTGGGACGGGGCATTATTAGGAAGACACAAACAATCTCCTAGAAATACCAGAGGACCAAGGATCTAATGGGAGGGAGGAACTGAATGGCATCCACATTAGTCAGGAAAATGTGTTAGGTAAATTGTTGGGACTGAAGGCAGATAAATTCCCAAGGTCAGATGGTCTGCATCCCAGAGTTCTCAAGGAGGTGGCCCTTGAAATCGTGGATGCATCGGTGATCATGTTCCAATGTTCTCTTGACTCCTGTGGACTGGAGGGTAGCCAATGTAACTTCACATTTTAAGAAAGGAGAGTGGAAAAATGGGGAATTATAGACCAGTTAGCTATACATCGGTAGTGGGGAAGATGCTTGAGTCGATTATTAAAAATGTAATAGCAGCGCCTTTGGAAAACAGTGACAGTATCGGGCAAAGTCAACATGGATTTATGAAGAGGAAATCATGCTTGACTAATCTTCTGGAATTCTGCCAAAACATGCAAGCATTCTGGACCTCGACCCCAACTGCAAATCCCATACATTCCCGACACCCAATGTCCATAATCCGGGCTCTAGCCACACACCGTATGTTAATATTTTAATATTAACAGCACAAGTCAATTTCATGGGAAATTGGATCCACCTGACGCCACAGAGAAAGGCTCAAGACCAATATGTGGCAATTCTCAATACTCACTGAAATGCATGGTTAACAGGCATGATATCATGGCAGCAGAATTCTTCTCTTTCAGGTTATGTATGGATGAAAATGGTTCATTGTAAGACAGTCAAAACCATTATGAATGCTGGAATTCTGAAATAAATACAAATTGTAAGAAATACCTGGCAGGATAAGATAGGCGACAAATGTTGGACGAGAAACAGAGCTAGTGCTTCATGTCAGACTCTTCAGAGTCCATTTAAAAGCATGTGGCACCATGAATTTAATTACATGTGTGCTACACCTGCCTGCATTGCTAGGATGCATACTTAGAACAATATGAGATAGCCCTTGTCATCAATGCCTTTGGCAGAAGGGCCACAGAAGCCAATCGTGGCTCATTATTCTCACCTCTCCTTTGTAATGTTGTGGATTCCAGTGACCAAAGCACAAAAGTCCAGTGCCAACTGAGAGTTGCATTATTAAACAAGCCACCTTGTGGAAGAAATGATAAATCAAAATCTCCATCTGCTCTTTCAGGCAAACATAAAAGCAAATTATTATTTCAGTTTCAAAGAAGAGCAGACAAATTAATCCTGGTCAATATTTGTCCTTTAACCAACATCATTAAAAAAAAACTGATCATTATCACATTATGTGTGAATGCCAAGTCATTGGATATTTTAACAGCAGAGATAGATAGATTTTTGATTAGTTCAGTCAGAGATTATGGGGAGAAGGCAGGAGAATGGGGTTAGGAGGGAGAGATAGATCAGCTACGATTGAATAGCGGAATATACTTAATGGACCGAATGGCCTAATTCTCCTCCTATCACATATGACGTTGTGACATTGTTATCAAGCACCAAAAATCCATTGTCCCTTTGTTCAGAGTTCACAGAAGTTCAACTCCTTATTTACCGGGTGCTATTTCCGTGCTCACTTACTGCCCACTGAGGCCCCATTTCTTGAATTCCCTTTAAACTCACTCGGGCATTTTTCTAGGATACCTTTAAAATCACCAGGACCCTGATTGTTCTTCTTAGTTTAGTTTAATTTAGCTTAGTTTAGAGATACAGCACAGAAACAGGCTCTTCGGCCCACCTAGTCTGTGTCGACCAACGATCCCCACCCATTACCACTATCCTACACACACCAAGGACAATTTACACTTATACAGTGACAATTAACCTTCAAACGTGTACATCTTTGGAATGTGGGAGGAAACCGAAAATCCCGGAGAAAACCCATGCAGTCGCGGGGATAACGCATAAACTCTCTGCAGAAAATACTCATAGTCTGAATCGAACCTGAGTCTCCAGCGATGCAAGCTCTGTAAGGCAGCAACTCTACTGCTATGCCACCGTACCACCCTAAAATTTTTCTAAATTTGCCATATCCCACTTCCCTTTTCACCATATTCTCCGTAAGGTTTTTTATACTGCTATATAACATGTAAGAAAATAATTTAAAGTTTGTTAGGTGCATAATAAGATTAATAGTCTGGAAAATCAGTTAGTCCAGCACCATCACTGATCCTGAGCATGCCGAACTAACCGTGCTCTATTGTGCCGAATTGGCTGCAACATGGGCTGGGATGCCCGGAGTGGAATATGAAACATGGTATCGGATCCAAATGTATCCTTTAATTAAACAATGTTGTTTGCACATTTAATGTATGCACCATTTAGCTTTACATTTGGAATCAGGTACAGCTGGAAAAGTGGGGAGAATCGGTGCATAACAGTCACTACCAAGGTATCAGCACAAATCTCACTGCTAACCTCATCTCTACTCCCCTGAAGTGGTCACGAACTAACGATTGAAAGGAATCTCTGTTGGATTTGGTACAGAGCAGATTAGCATGTGATGGATGTAACAGAATGTGAATTGTAACAATGGCAGCCTAAATATTGAGGAAACCTGCAAACCTAGAAATTGTGGAGCATTCTCAGTGTGATGAACTCTAATAAGGGGGAATAAAATGCATCTGCTGGCTGAATAGAAAGTATTTATCTCCCACATCCTTCTTCACAGGCTCAGGAGGATGAATTGCTCTTCAAGAAGCCTGAGATGAAATTAGCAACTCCCCATTCTCTTTATCCTTTATCCAGCAGTAAGACCAGCTCTACGCATTTTCTGTAATAATATTTTTATTAGAAGTAATCCATCATAACAACGGTATAACAAATTTTCAAATACACAACCAACGTATTTCAATAAGTATACGAATATTATGAATAATTCTGATAAACTTCTATTTTTTTAGAAAGTAGAAAAAGAAAAGAATAGATGTTAATCAATAAGAATAGTGATTAAATAATAATTTTGATTATATAGAAAGAGAAAGAGAAGAGAGAGAGAAAAAAATATATATGTATATATTCTTGTTATATGTATTTAATTAAAACAAAGTGTTATATATATTTTTAAAAAAAAGAGATTACAGTATACATCTTAATAGTGAATAACACGATTTCAAATAGCGATATCAATAGAGACATGTATACAAATCAAAAAGAAAAACAGAGAGTTATTTTCATCTAATCCTGCTGGATACCCATTGAGTTATGATGCCAAGAACAGCTACCCCTTCAAATATTCTGTATATGGAGACCATATCTGTTCAAAGAGTTTGTATTTGTCCATTAGGACAAATCTGATTCTTTCCAAATGCAACATCTCCAACATTTCCACTGTCCACATTTTAATTGTGGGGGATAATGTTCCCTTCCAAAATTTCAGTATTAATTTTTTCCCTGTTATCAAACAGTAATCCAAGAAATTTCTTTGGTTTACTGTTAATATTAAATTTGAATCCGGAACACCTAATATTATTATTTTTGGATCTGGGTCCAGTTTAATTTTAAGAACTTCAGAGATAATTCTAAAGATTTCTGTCCAATAATAAGTGAGTTTTATACATGTTACAAAACTATGCGTTAAATTAGCTTCCAAGTTCTGACATTTATCACAAATAGGAGAAATGTTAGGATAAATTCTATTTAATTTTGTTTTTGAATAATGTAATCTGCGTAATACCTTAAATTGTATCAATATATGTCTAGCATTTAATGAGCAACAATGTATACGTTGTAGGCTGATATTATCGCACCACGCATAAATGCTTTAAATGCATCCCAGAGCAGTGATGGTGAAATTCCAGGTTTGTCATTAGTTTCAAAAAATAATTTAATCTGTTTTACCAAGTAATCATAAAAAGCCCTATCCTTTAATATTTGGGGGTTGAGTCTCCAGTTAGAGGTTTTAATAGTTATGTCTTTTAATTTTATCTTAAATGTTAATGGAGCGTGATCCGAGATAATAATATTATGATATTTTGAGTCATATGTAAATGGGATTAGTTTTGAATCTATTAAAAAATAGTCTTTCCTTGAGTTCCAAATACAGGGGAAAATAATGAATATTCTCGACCAGATGGGTTATCTGTTCTCCAGATATCCTTAACGTTTGCTGTGTTAATAAAAGAATTTATAAATGTACTTGAGTTAGAAGTGGTTTTCCTTTTCATCGATGATCTATCTAAATAATTATCTAAGGTACAATTAAAATCACCTCCAATTATTAGATTATGTTGAGTGGATATAGGGATATTGTTAAATATTTTCTTGAAGAATAATGGATTATCAAAATTAGGACCATATATATATATATTCATAAGGATTACTTTTTTAGAATATAATTCACCTGTAATTATTATATATCTACCCTCAACATCTTCTATTATTGAGCTTTGTTTAAAAGGTATACCTTTACAAATAATTATTGCTACCCCTCTAGACTTATGTGTAAATGAAGAGTGATATACTTTGGAAATCCATTTTGCTGTTAATCTATACTGCGCGTCTTTTTTAAGGTGTGTCTCTTGGAGAAAAAATATCAGATTTCGATCTATTTAATTGAGCTAAAACCTTACCTCTTTTAATTGGTTTGTTAATTCCCTTAACATTCCAAACACAGAAGGTGATTCCATCACCCCCAATCCTAGTGTTTATGTCATACATTTTATTATTAAGGTGGTTTATAATGGAGTAGATGTCTCAGCTCATCCAACCCAATCCTATACCCAAACATCAGATCGATTAAATTTAATATATGTGACATTGTCTTATACACACGTCTCCTTGAACTAACTATATAATACCAATCATACTTAAATCCATATAGTATATAAGATGAAATAAAATACATAATATTTTATGATTATGACAGAGGCCCACAGGAGCCGTTGGAAGAGAAGGAGGGGGAGGAGCGACACCCGACCGGTAAGCTTCAAAATCTAGCGCGGGGCTTGTTTTCTTTCAGAGGCCCACAGGAGCCGTTGGAAGAGAAGGAGGGGGAGGAGCGACACCCGACCGGTAAGGTTTAAAATCCAGCACGGGGCTTGTTTTTTCAGAGGCCCACAGGAGCCGTTGGAAGAGGAGGAGGGGGAGGAGCGACACCCGACCGGTAAGGTTTAAAATCGAGCGCGGGGCTTGTTTTTTCAGAGGCCCACAGGAGCCGTTGGAAGAGGAGGGGGAGGAGCGACACCCGACCGGTAAGCTTCAAAATCTAGCGCGGGGCTTGTTTTCTTTCAGAGGCCCACAGGAACCGTTGGAAGAGGAGGAGGGGGAGGAGCGACACCCGACCGGTAAGGTTTAAAATCCAGCGCGGGGCTTGTTTTTTCAGAGGCCCACAGGAGCCGTTGGAAGAGGAGGAGGGGGAGGAGCGACACCCGACCGGTAAGCTTCAAAATCCAGCGCGGGGCTTGTTTTTACCCAAATCCATAACATTCCATTTGGAGAAGTGGGTTTTTTTTTTTGAGGAAGCCGCTGATTGGTGGGAAGTGGACCAGGGTAAGCAGCTGATTGGCAGTCAGATCCCAGCAGTTTGTTGTGTACTTTGTATTGTGTTGCTGTTGTATCCTGTGTAGGGGGGGGCAGTATGAAGGCCAGGGCAGTGTACTGTTCTGGATGTCAGATGTGGGAGGTCAGGGAATCTGATAGCCCTCCAGACGTCCACATCTGCGCCAGGTGTGTTGAGATGGGGCTCCTAAAGGACTGTGTTAGGAACCTGGAGCAGCAGCTCGATGACCTCCGTCTCCTCAGGGAGAGTGAGGAGGTAATAGAGAGGAGCTACAGGGAGGTAGTCACTCCCAAACCACAGGAGGCAGACAAATGGGTCACGGTTAGGAAGGGCAAGGGGCAGAGGCAGGGGCTAGAGAGTACCCTGTGACCGTACACCTGGAAAATAGGTACTCGGGTTTGAGTACGATTGGAGGCGACAGCCTAGCTGGGGGGCACCAACAGCGGCCGGGCCTCCGGCACAGAGACCGGCCCTGATGCTCAGAAGGGTAGCAAAAAGAGGAGGGCAATTGTAATAGGGGACTCTATAGTTAGGGGGTCGGATAGGCGATTCTGTAGACGCAGTCGGGAGACCCGGATGGTAGTTTGCCTCCCTGGTGCCAGGGTCTCGCATGTATCAGACCGTGTACAAAAGATTCTGATAAGGGAGGGAGAGGAGCCTGATGTTGTGGTACACATATGTACCAATGACATAGGCAGAAAAAGTGATGAGGTCCTGAAGGGAGAATTTAGGGAGTTGGGGGGAAAGTTAAGGAGAAGGACCAAAAGGGTAACGATTTCAGGATTACTGCCTGTGCCGCGTGACAGTGGGAGTAGGAATGAAAAGAGGTGGAGATAAATGCGTGGCTGAGGGACTGGTGCAGTGGGCAGGGATTCAAGTTTCTTGATCACTGGGACCTCTTTTGGGGAAGCCATGATCTGTACACAAAGGACGGGTTGCACTTGAGCCCGAGGGGGACCAATATCCTGGCAGGGAGATTTGCAAAGGCTACTGGGGAGACTTTAAACTAGAAAGGCTGGGGGGAGGGACTCGGGTAGAGGGGGCTAGGGGTCAGGGTGTGGGGCAAGAGGCAGAGAAGGGAAGCACTCGGATCCAAAATGTAGGCGAGAAAGATGAAAAAGATAATAGACCGAAAATAAGGGATGGTGGGTTTCTAAAATGTGTATATTTTAATGCTAGGAGCATTGTAAGTAAGGTGGATGAACTTAGAGCCTGGATTGACACCTGGAAATATGATGTTGTGGCAATCAGTGAAACATGGTTGCAGGAGGGCTGTGATTGGAAACTAAATACTCCAGGATTTCGTTGCTTCAGGTGTGATAGAAATGGAGGGACCAGAGGGGGAGGTGTTGCATTGCTTGTCAGAGAAGATATTACAGCAGTGCTTTGGCAGGATAGATTAGAGGGCTCGTCTAGGGAGGCTATTTGGGTGGAACTGAGAAGTGGGAACGGTGTAGCAACACTTTTAGGGGTGTATTATAGAACGCCAAATGGGGAGCTTGAATTGGAAGAGCAAATATGTAAGGAGATAGCAGATATTAGTGGTAAGCACAAGGTAGTGATTGTGGGAGATTTCAATTTTCCAAAAATAGACTGCGAAACACATTCTGTAAATGGGCTGGATGGTTTGGAGTTTGTAAAATGTGTGCAGGATAGTTTTTTGCAGCAGTACATAGAGGTATCGACCAGAGAAGGGCAGTGCTGGACCTCCTGTTAGGAAATGAGGCAGGTCAGGTGACGGAGGTATGCGTTCGTGAGCACTTCGGGACCAGTGATCACAATACCATTAGTTTCAATATAATTATGGAGAGAGTCAGAACTGGACCTAGGGTAGAGATTTTTGATTGGAGAAAGGCTAACTTTGAGGGAATGCGTAAGGATTTTTAAGGAGTGAATTGGGACACTTTGTTTCATGGGAAGGATGTAGAAGAGAAATGGAGGACATTTAAAGGGGAAATTGTAAGAGTACAGAATCTTTATGTCCCTGTTAGGTTGAAAGGAAATAGTAAAAATTGGAAAGAGCCATGGTTTAAGGGAAATTGGACACTTGTTTCAAAAAAAAGAGAGATATCTACAATAATTATAGGAGGCATGGAGTAAATGAGGTGCTAGATGAGTATAAAGAATGTAAAAAAGAATCTTAAGAAAGAAATTAGGAAGGCTAAAAGAAGATATGAGGTTGTTTTGGCAAGAAAGGTGAAAGTAAACCCAAAGGGTTTCTACAGCTATATTAATAGCAAAAGGATAACGAGGGATAAAATTGGACCATTAGAGAACCAGAATGAACAGCTATCTCCAGAGCCAAAAGTGATGGGGGAGATATTGAACAATTTCTTTTCTTCGGTATTCACCAAGGAGAAGGATATTGAACTCGGTGAGTTAAGGGGAAAGAGTAGAGTAGCTATGGAAACTATGAGATTCAAAGAGGAGGAAGTACTGACACTTTTGAAAAATATAAAGGTGGATAAGTCTCCAGGTCCTGACAGGATATTCCCTAGGACATTGAGGGAAGTTAGTGTAGAAATAGCAGGAGCTATGACAGAAATATTTCAAATGTCATTAGAAACGGGAATGGTAAATGGTAGGGAATTGAGGAATGCTGTGGAACAGAGGGATCTAGGAATAACTGTGCATAGTTCCCTGAAGGTGGAATCGCATGTAGATAGGGTGGTAAAGAAAGCTTTTGGTTTGCTGGCCTTTATAAATCAGAGCATTGAATATAGGAGTAGGGAAGTAATGTTAAAATTGTACAAGGCATTGGTAAGACCAATTCTGGAGTATGGTGTACAATTTTGGTCGCCTAGTTATAGGAAGGATGTCAACAAAATAGAGAGAGTACAGAGGAGATTTACTAGAATGTTGCCAGGGTTCCAGCAACTATGTTACAGAGAAAGGTTGAACAAGTTAGGTCTTTATTCTTTGGAGCGCAGAAGGTTAAGGGGGGACTTGATTGAGGTCTTTAAAATGATGAAAGGGATAGACAGAGTTGACGTGGATAATTTTTTCCCATTGAGGGCAGGGAAGATTCAAACAAGAGGGCATGACATGAGAATTAAGGGACAGAGGTTTCGGGGTGACGTGAGGGGGAACTTCTTTACTCAGAGGGTGGTGGCTGTGTGGAATCAGCTTCCAGCAGAAGTGGTGGAGGCAGGATCGATTTTAACATTTAAGAGTAAAGTGGATAGGTATATGGACGTGAAGGGAATGGAGGGGTATGGTCTGAGTGCAGGTAGATGGGACTAGGGGAAAACAAATGGTCGGCACGGACTGGAAGGGCCGAGAGGGCCTGTTTCCGTGCTGTAATTGTTATATGGTTATATGGTTATATGGTTATATAAAAATAATAATAAAAAATGAGTAAGGTAAGTGATGTTAATAAAGTGTAAGGGGAAAAAATGACTACAATTATAGTTAGCGCAGTTAGTATTGGTGTAAGCCACACTAGCGTGGCTACTAATCTACAGACTTCAGTGAAAAAAAAAAAGATGTTAATAATTCCAGCTCCGTTTTTGCCTTAAGGGCTATATATGTCGGGGTGGGGTATTAAATTTATATATTTAATAATTAACAATACTACTAATATCAAATATAGTTAGTGTCGTAGCACTATATTAGGAGAGCTAACATACATTTTTGAGGGGTAGTTAATACAAAACTATATTTATTAATAATCCATCCATCCCTCCTTGACCCCAAGATAGAGTCCATGTCCATTGCTCCTCCTCCTTCCCTGCGGATCCTCCTTCAGTGTGCATCCTCCTCCTTTTCTGTGGGTGGACAGTATCATCAGATAAATGATCAATAATCAGTATCATCAGGTAAGTGATCAATAATATTCAGTGTCCTTCATCTTCATCTGCTTCTTCCTCTACTTCTTCCTCTTCCAGTTTCTTCTGAATATCTCGAGTGAATTCAAGAACTTCTGTATGTTTGGTGAAGCAGTGCTCCTTGTTATCATAAGTTACCCTTAATGTTGCCGGGTACATCAGGCCATATCTCAGATTCTTTATGTTCCTCAGGATACCTCTTGTTTCTGTAAATAAAGATCTTCTCTTGGCCACTTCCGCAGGATAATCTCTAAAAATACTGATGTTGTCTCCCTCATGATGAAGATAATAATACGTAAGAAAAATCTTAAATATCTTCAAAAACATGATTGTAAGCCACCTTCACAATCATCTGTCTTGGGGGAGCATCCCTCCTAGGGGTACGTCTCAATGCCCCGTGTGCTCGGCCCAACAGAGGTTCTTGGTGCAAGTTCAGAATATCTTTTAGAAGTTTTGCAGCAAATTTTCGAGGGTCTTGATTTCCCTCTCGACCTTCACTCAACCCAACAATACGCAGATTCTTACGCCTTTGATGTCCCTCCAAGTCAATGCATTTCTCAGTTATTTTGTGTAATAATTCTGATAAATGCTTGTTCTCGGCAAGGCGCTTCTCGGCTGATTCAGTCAGTTCTTTTATTGGCTCATTTTGTTGGTTAAGTGAAGTTATAATAGGTTCTAACTTCGTATCCAGCAGCACCTCCATCTCACCAGTTTTACGGTTTACATCATCCATCTGTTGTTGCAAATCAGTACCCGCTTTATCTTTCCATTAGTCCATCATAGTCTTTACAGTGGCTATAACTTCCTTTTTGGACTCTTTCAAATTCTCATGATACACCAAATATCAGCTCTTAAAGTCTTTATTTCCTCTTTATATTCTTTTTTCATATCCTTAAGCATTTGTTTCAGCTCACCCATAATGATTTTTTTGAGGTCGTCCATCTTTAAAATATCTTCATGGGAGGCACTCAAACTTGAGCCCGAGGCTACAGTGAGGCCTACTTTCTTTTTCCGTTGCTGGGGGGGGGGGGGAGCGATGCAGCGACATTTTCTTAGTAAAGTCGCGCGCCTGATGACGTCACGCACCTTTTAAACGCTACCGGAGCTGTTCACAACCATTCTCCTCTGGTGAGTAGCTTCAATTAACCCCTTTTACCCCCGTTTTTAATACAATTTTAGCGGAGCTGAATGGCGCGAGTTCCACTCACTCCATAGCGCCACCGGAAGTTTTCTGTTTATACTTCCATTCATCTATACAATCAGTAAAACTCTCGTCTTGACCACTTCCGATCTACGTTGGAATTAAATTTACACAAAAACGCTAACGTATATCGTTTGGATTGTTTTTGCTACCTTACTCACCGTTCTCCTCTACTCCAAGCCACCAAGTTTTGTTCCGATTGGTGAAATATGAGAAAAGTTCCGGTGGCGCTATGGAGGGCTAGAGAGCAGCGCCAGCTAGCTCCATGCAAAATCCACTGAAAACGGGGAAAAGAACGGGACTTACCTGCTGTTATCACACCGGCTGCCTGCAACGCGTGAGTGACGTCATCAGGCACGTGACTCCGGTGGTATGTCTATGCAACATCCCCCCCCCCCCCCCCCAAGATTAAACGGACCGTTAAGCCTAAGCAAGCGCCGGAAGAAGTAGGCCCGATTGAAGCCTCGGGCTCAGGTACAATATCGTCCCAAGAAGATGTATCAAAGAAACCAAAGTCCAAAAAATCTGAGATAAAAGAACTTCGGAATTTTCGATCTCAAGAAATTAAAAGTATAAAGAAACAATTGCAGAAGTTTAATGAGAAGCTGAATTTTAAAGGAGAACTTCAAACTTTTAAAGAAGAATTCAAGGAGGAAATGAAAGAAGAAATCAATACCAATGTCCTTGAACTATTGGATACATGGAAGAACGAAATGGAAGAAAAACTGGCTCAACAGATTGAGGAGATAGATGTTAAAATCAACTAGATGGAGTCCAGCTTTAATGATAGGTTGGATCCCATTGATAAGACATTGGACCAATAAAATATAGCAATAACTCATTTAGAGGAGATTGCTGAAACTAGTGCCGAAACTACAAAACAGCTTATCAAAGAGAATCAATGTCTATCATACTGAGTAAAATAACTGAAAAATGTACTGAACTGAAAGGACGTCAGAGGTGTCAGAATTTAAGAATCGTTGGCATCCAAGAAGGAAGAGAGGGAAATCGAGACCCCTGCGAATTCGCTGCAGACTTATTGCCAAAATTCTTAAAACTGGATCGAAAACCTCTACTAGGTCGCGCACATAGAGTCCACGGACAGACGCTCCACCAAGACAAATGATAGTGAAGGTGCAATATGATCATGTACTGGATGACATGATGAAGAAAATTGTTCATACCAAGAATCTCACATATGAAGGAGACAAGATCAGCATTTATCGAGATTATCCTGTGGAGGTCTCCAGGAAGAGAGCGCTGTTTACAGAGACAAGAAGAATACTCAAGGATGTACCAGGTCTGAGGTACGGCCTGATGTACCCGGCAACATTAAGAGTCACCTACAGGAAGAAGGAACACATCTTCGCTAACCATAAGGATGCATTGGTTTTCGCCCAGAATATCGAGAATATGACCGATAACTGAACATTACTCACAAAATACCTGACGTCACCGAACATCATGACTTTGTAAAGATTTGATGGAATTTAAGCTGTTATACTTAAGGACAAATGAAATTTGACATGGATTGTTGAGCAAGGTTTCCCCCATGGACATACCATACCCATATTTTACTATTAACATTAACAACTGACAAATACTAATCATAATTACTCATTACTACTAATAATTATTAATAATTGTTACTAATTACTTTTAATTGGATTATTTAGAATTAGTTAAAATGGAAACTATAAGTGCGGTTGGATTTAAAGATTGATTTCTCTTTTTTTTCTTTCTCTCTTAGATATATGGACGATTTATACTGTATTTTAAGAATAGTTGCCTTTTTAAAAAAAACATTTATTAATGGATTATGAATACTTTGGAACTTAAAATGTTGTTCTCCTCCCCCGTAAAATGTTGTTATTGAAATTTCATCTTAAAGAGAGCATGGAGCTAGTAAAGTTTTTTTTACTTTTCCAAGGCTACGGAAGTCTGTAGATGGCTAGCCATGTTGGTGTGGCTATCATTAACTGCACTAATTATAGATGTAGTTTTTTATTTCATTTTGCACTTTACTAACCACCTACCCTATCATTCTTTTTATATAATATCCTATTATAATTTTAAGTTCGAATGGAATTATAAGTTTTACCAAAGGAGATAAGTACAGGAGAAAGATCTACGAGATTTAAAATTCATCTATCTGATGTTCGGGCGTAATGTCGGGCTTGTTGCGCTGAGCTATCTGCTCTTCTATAGACCACCCTAAACAAAAGATGCAAGATTTGAATATGAAGATTGGGGGTGAAGGAATCACATTTTGCAGCTGGAATGTTAAGGGAATTAATGAACCAATCAAGAGAGGTAAAGTATTAGCACATTTAAAATCACTTAAAACAGATATAATATCCCTTCAGGAAACTCACCTTAAAAAGGAAGCACATCATAGATTGAAAGCAAAATGAATTGCTAAAACGTATCACTCCACATTTTTGCACAAATCCAGAGGTGTTGCAATACTAATCCGCAAAGGGATACCTTTTAAACATATACAAAACTATAACGGACTATGATGGTAGATATATTGTATTAATAGGTGAGTTACATGCAAAAAAAAAAAGTGATTCTTATCAATGTTTATGGACCAAACTTTGATAGTTCCTTGTTTTTCAAGAAAATATTTAATATAATTTCGGAACTTAAATTGTACACTAGACCTTTATTTAGACAAATCATCAAGACAACGAAAAATAAAATCTCAGTCAAGTGAAATATTAAATGCATATATTGATACTACTAATATTAAGGATGTCTGGAGAAATTGAAAACCCAACCGGACGAGAATATTCATTTTACTCATCGGTACATAAAACATATTCAAGAATAGATTATTTTTTAGTAGACTCCAAGCTCATCCCATTTACCTATAATTCAAAATATCATAACATTATCATCTCGGATCATGCACCCTTAACATTTATGATTAAACTAAATGGAAGGACCGAGAAACAGTCACAATGGAGACTCAACACACAAATCTTAAATGAAAAAGTATGTCAGGAATGTCTTACTAAACAGATTAATATGTTTTTTGAGACCAATGATCACCCTGGAACCTCTGCCTCCCTTCTCTGGAAAACATTTAAAGCATTTGCCCGAGGATCAATGAACTCCTCCCAGGCATTTCACAATAAAGAGAATCGGGTCAAACAACAGGCACTGGAAAGGGAAATAAGACAATTAGACATAGAAAATGCAGCTGCACCAACTATGATAAAACATAATAAAATAGCAGTATTGAAATATAAATTAAACAAAATATATTCAGACCCAGTTATGAAATTTTTTTTTTTGTAAAATATTTTTATTAGAAGTAAATACATATTAAGAAGGAATAACATAAAATTAAAAAGGAAGAAACATATTATTCGTCACATACATTCTTAATATTTTTAAAGTTTACAGTCATTCTTAATTATACTTCTATACTTTTTATTATTTTATAACAAAAAGAAAATAGTAAAGAGAAATAATAAAAATAAATAAAATAGAAGAAGAAAATCGATAAAATGAGTGGAGAATAAAGCAAGATATTCTTCATTGGAGATATATCTGTGGTCTATTGTATATAGTTCTTCATCTATTCCTTCATTCAGGCTTCAGTCAGGCCCTCGAACACATTGACCCTTTAAGTATTCAATAAATGGAAATTTTATCAGTATACTAAATTAAATTTTGAATTCGGCGACAAACCACAAAAACTATTTGCTCGCCAACTTCAAAAACTGGACAGGGAAAAAACAATTCACAAAATTAGATCAGAAATGGGAGAACCACCAGTACAGCCTAAGGACACCAATGAGAGATTTCTGCAATATTATCAAAACCTCTACTCAGCTAAAATGATAGATCACTCGACAGGAATGGAAATATTCTTACAAAACTTTAACCTTAAACGCTTAGATTTGAAAATTAGAGAATTACTAGGCGCTGAAATAACAGTAAAAGAAATTGAAGAGTCTATCAGATCTCTCAAAAACGGCAAGGCCCCGGGCCCTGATGGTATAAGCTCTGAATTTTATTTAAAAATTTATGATCTGATCTCTCCACATTTACAGACTCTGTATGAGCACATTTATACTCAACAGAAATTACCAGAAACGCCAAATGAATCTATAATAACACTCATACCAAAAACAGATAAGGACCTGAAAGATCCAGGTTCATATAAAGCTATAGCTCTCTTAAATACTGATCAAACAATATTAATTAAAATCTTAGCACAAAGATTAAGCACAGTGATTAATAAATTAATACACCCTGACCAAACAGGATTTATTCCAAAACGCTACTCTTCTTATAACCTGAGACGATTATGCAATGTTATATAGTCAAAGAGAATTACTAACGTAGATTTATCGAGAATTATTTTGTTAGATGCAGAGAAAGCATTTGATCATGTGGCATGGCCCTATTTATTATCGGTGATGGAAAATTTTCAACTGGGCGAGAAGTTTATTACATGGGTCAAATTCTTATATACTAATCCAAGAGCTAGAATATTAACAAACCAAATGTTATCAACTAAATTTAATTTATCTAGAGGTTGTAAACAAGTATGCCCGTTATCCCCGTTATTACTCGCACTTGCAATTGAGCCACTAGCAGAAACTGTTAGGTCCCGTCCTGAAATATACGGGTATAATACAAAAGACACTGAGAATAAAATGTCTTTATATGCAGATTAGATAATGTAGATTTGTATCTACATTACAAAACCTGAACTTAGTATCCCAAACCTACTAAATTTAATAACTCAATTTGGCTCATTCTCAGGATACAGAATTAATTGGAATAAAAGCGAAATCATGCCAATAATGGAAATCAACCCACATATGTTACAACAATCCTCCTTTAAAATAGTTAATGAAAAATTTAAATATCTAGGAATTTATGTAACTAAGACATATACTTCTTTATTTAAACTAACTTCCCTCCTTTATTGAACAAATTGCATAAGAATATTCAATATTCTTATCAGTCAGTGAGTCCAGAAAGCCGTGTCAGTGAGTCCAGAAAGCCGTGAGTCAGTGAGTCCAGAAAGCCATGAGTCTGTGAGTCCAGAAAGCCGTGAGTCAGTGAGTGAGTGTCCAGAAAGCCGTGAGTCAGTGAGTCCAGAAACCCGTGTGTCAGTGAGTGAGTGTCCAGAAAGCCGTGAGTCAGTGAGTCCAGAAACCCGTGTGTCAGTGAGTGAGTGTCCAGAAAGCCGTGAGTTAGTGAGTCCAGAAAGCCGTGAGTCAGTGAGTGAGTGTCCAGAAAGCAGTGAGTCACTCAGTCCAGAAAGCCGTGTGAGTCCAGAAAG
Organism: Okamejei kenojei; assembly: GCA_035221665.1. Taxonomy (NCBI): domain Eukaryota; kingdom Metazoa; phylum Chordata; class Chondrichthyes; order Rajiformes; family Rajidae; genus Okamejei; species Okamejei kenojei. Next base: position 60,443,825 of record CM069133.1, read on the forward strand.
CTGTGAGTTAGTCTAGAAAGCCATGAGTGAGTCCAGAAAGCAGCGAGTGAGTCCAGAAAGCCATGAGTCAATGAGTGAGTGTCCAGAAAGTCGTGCGTCAATGAGTGAGACAGAAAAGCTGTCAGTCAGATCACTACCCACTTCAGAAGCTCCGGTGGGCGTAATCTCACAAAAAGTGCGCCTGTTTCAGGAGACCTATTGTATTTCAATTCCCGACGAATGGAAACCAATAGTTCGCAAATATGTAAATTTCAGATTATCATTAGATCACAGCAGGGCTTCAGTGTAAAAGGAGTGTATTCAGCCCATTGCATCCTTCCAGTCTGTATGAAAGATTGATCCTGATCACCTGACCCCTTCCCATAACCCAGGACATTTCTTTCCTCTTTCAGATAGTTATTCTATTCCTTTCTGAATGCATATTAAACAAAGTCCACTATTACCCAACAATGGATTCTAGGTCTTGACAACAAAGTAAAGTAAGTAAAGTATCCTTTATTGTCATTCAGACCTTTCAGTCTGAATGAAATTTCATTACCTTGCAGTCATAACATATAATAAAAATACAAAACAAACAATAAACACATATTTAACATTCACCATAGTGAGTTCACCAGGCACCTCCTCACTGTGGTGGAAGGCAAAAGTCTTAAAGTCTTTGTCTTCTTCCCTCGTTGATCTCCCTCTGCGCTGAGGCGATCCAGGTCTCCCATGTTATCGTCCACTAGGCCCGCGGCCGAGCCTACGAAGCTGCGCTGCCGCCACTGCCGTCGCCGGAATGCTGGAACACCACCACAGCTCTGAAGCAGGGTCCCCCGCTGGAACGCTGGAGCCCCACAGCTCTGAAGCCGGGTCGCCGCAGGAGCACCACAGCTCTGAAGCCGGGTCACCGCTGGAACGCCGCTGGAGCACCGCAGCTCCGAGGCCGGGTCGCCGCTGGAACGCCACAGCTCTGAAGCCGGTCTGCTGCTGGAGCACCACAGCTCTGAAGCCGAGCCGCCGCTGGAGCACCGCTGCTCTGAAGCCGGGCCGCCGTTGGAGCACCACTGCTCTGAAGCCAGGCCGCAGCTGGAGCACCACTGCTCTGAAGCCAGGTCGCCATTGGAGCACCGCAGCTCTGAAGCCGGGCCGCAGCTGGAGCACCGCAGCTCTGAAGCCAGGCCGCCGCTGGAGCACTGCAGCTCTGAAGCTGGGCCGCCGCTGGAGCACCGCAGCTCTGAAGCCGGGTCACCGCTGGAACGCCGCTGGAGAACTGCAGCTCCGAGGCAGTGTCGCCGCTGGAGCACCGCAGCTCTGAAGCCGGGCCTCTGCTAGAGCACCGCAGCTCTGAAGCCGGGCCATCGCTGGAGCACCGCAGCTCTGAAGCCGGGCCGCCGTTGGAGCACTGCAGCTCTGATGCCGGGCCGCCGCTGGAGCACTGCAGCTCTGAAGCCGGGTCGCCGCTGAAGTACCGCAGCTCTGAAGCCGGGCCACCGCCACCGCAGGAAGCTGGAATGCCGCTATAGCTCTGAGGCCGCCAGCTCTGCCATTAGGCCTCAGCACAGACAGAGACGGTGACGGGGGACACGACAAGAAATGTCACTTCCCCCCGAAGGGAGAGACTAAAACCCTGTTGCTCCCACCCTCCCTCCCTCCGCCCCCACACATACACAGCTTAATAAACAAAAATTCTAACTAAAACAAACACAAGAAGACAAAAAGAAAAGAAAAAAACAGACGGACTGCAGGTGAGCCATAGTTGCCAGGCAGCGCCGCCACTTCCGTATAATACAATACACTACCTGTATAATCAGTCTGAAGAAGGGTCCCAACCCAAAACGTCACCTATCCATGTTCTCCAGAGATGCTGCCTGACCCGCTGAGTTACACCAGCACTTTGCTTCATTCCCTGCATAAAGAAATCCTTCCATTGAATGGAGGGAATGCAAACTATTTATATTTTAATTGTCAAGCTCACCCCGTCAAACTATTTATATAGCAATGTTACAACATTTTGAGATTTTTAAAATCAAGTCTGCAATTTATCCCATCAGATAAAGCACAAAAAGAGGTTTAATTTGACACCTAATTCACTTCCATATCTTCAGTATTCAAAAGGTTATGGCCATTTTCATACTCTGAAATTAGCATCTTGTTCCCTATTGCTTTTCCATTGACTTAAAAGCTGTAATCGAGGACAGTCAAAAGCCCATAAATTTCTTCAAAATTAAGAGAACTGAACAAAATTTTCAGTTATTATAGATTGAAGCATTCTAAAACAAATATGAAACAATCTTACTTGGATGACCTGAAATTAAAGCATATAATTAGATAGTTACCTAATTGTAGCAAATTACAAAATTCAATTACTAGATCTAAACATCTATCCATTTCTTAAGAAAAGGTTAACGTTTTTATATAGCTTAAGTGTCCAAATAACATTCACACAAGAATTCACAATATAACATGATTTTTAAATCTCATTGTCATGAATTTATAGGCCAAATGGAAGGAATTTAGTGTTTAATTCCCGTAAATTAATGAGTGAGATTTTGTGGAACGCAATCGATTGGAACGTTGTGGTTTGCGGTGAATTTAAATCCCATATCGGCAGGAAAAACACTGCCATTTCGTATATTTACATAATCACATTTTCGCTGATGACATTTTGATTAAAGTAATCCTAAGAAGCAAGTTTATATGTAAAATAAACGACTTACCTTATGTTTTGTCCTGTTGTCGGCGTTGACTGCATTAGAAGTCGATTTTGATTTTACTCCAGCACTTAAATTGTTCCGCGGTTTAAAAAAAAAATTTCAGAGCGGCAGTCGGAACAATTCTTCAGCAGCACCTAGCAGCCCGAGAAAATATATCTCGGACAGGCAGGAGAAAACGGCATTATAATCCCGACCCCCCCTCCCCTCAAAGGTGACAAAGTCGCGCACACAGTCAGTGACAGAACTGCAGCGCCGCTGAAGTTAAGTTTTGTAACATACCTAATTTATACACACACAAAGAACTGCAGATGGTGGTTTACAAAAAAGGACATCGTTTTGGAGTAACTCAGCAGCTCAGGTAGCATCTCTGGAGAACATATATGTAACGTTTTGAGTTGGGACACTTCTTAGACAGATTATAGTAGGTGTCTAAGAAAGATGAAAGAGTGGAGAGGGAATGATAAAGTCTGGCAAGTAATAGGCGATATATGTGAGCGGGTTTCTTTTGTGCTATTTAGACACCACTTTGCTTTCTGTGTTGGGTTGCATAAATTGGAACACGTCATTATATACCTTAGTAAAATTATAGCTGATCTTACTGCATTTAAATTGGCTCCTTCGTGTGGCCTTTAAAACTCCCAAATAATTGAAACATCAAAATTAAAACCTGAAAAATGATGTTGTTTCTAATTGACTGCAGGTTTTAGCAGAAGGGAAGTTCCTATTTAACACTGCGCTTTGCAAGAGGGAATGTTTTCTCTAAGGGTAATCCATGGCAACCTTGGCTAATTGCTTGAATTCTGCTTTTTGTGCAGAAATTTTAATTTGAGGCACTTAACAAAATGTAATTATTTTAACTTTCAGGTAAATGATAGGCTGTTAGAAAAATATGTGTGGAAAGATTCAAATTGCAGCTTTCTATGGTAATCATATATATATATAAATTCTAACAGAGTAATTTATCGCATATAAATAAGGATTTACATGACATTCAAACTGAGAATATTGTTCTCTTTATATTTGTAACGTCTATCTGAAAATCTGTTCAGATTTTTTGAACTTGGAAAAGAATGCTACAAGAATTTTGTGGATTGGGTGGCACGATGGCACAACAGTAGAGTTGCTGCCTTACAGCACATACAGCGCCAGGCACCTGGGTTCAATCCTGACTACGGGCGCTATTTCTTCAGTGTTTTTATGCTCTCCCTAGAACTGTGTGGGTTTTCTCTGAGATCTTTGATTTCCTTCCACACTCCAAAGACATACAGATATGTAGGTAAATTGGCTTTGTATAAGTGTAAATTCTCCCTAGTGTGCGTGGAGTAGTGTTAATATCCAGACTTGATGGGACCGAAGGGCCTGTTTCCATGCTGTATCTCTAAACTAAGCTGAACAAATGGAGCTTGCAGAAGATGCAAAGCGACTTGGTGAACTGATTGAACAAAAAGGCAGCACATAATGATAATAAAGAGTGTGAAATCAGGTGTTTAGGCAGGGAAAAGAAAAAGCAGTGTAATTTTTTAAGGTGACCAACAAGAAAATGTTAATCTTCAGAGAATTATGTGGTCTCCTCTATGTTGAAAGCAGTAAGATAGCATAGTTAAAATAAGCCAGATTCAATGAAAATAAATGACAAAGATGAATAAGGAGTTCTTGCAATATTTTAGAGCTCTGTTGAAATTGTATCTGGAATTTTGTGTTTCAGTTTTCTAATAACAAGGGTCATGTTTCCCATAGAGGAATGAAAAAAAGATTCAATAGTTTAGATCTAACATCCCTGGCTATTAATGGTTGATTTGTTCTGAGTTTCCAACATGGAATCATTTACAGTAAATGTCAGTATGTCCTGGACTTCTCTGTGCTATCAAATGTAATGCCCAGGTCTCACTGGCAGACCTGGAACTCTAAAGCTCAGTTCATTGTGGAGCTGAAACTGGGACTTCCCTAAATTACAATGGATAATCATTCCTTGGATATACAAGACCAGCTTTAGATGTGCCACAGGATTTGAGCCCCATTGGATTTATTTTGATGATAAAAGTGAAGATTGTTACATTTAATGATACAATTGTTTTTAGTTAACTGTTAAATGTTAACAATTTTTGTAATATGTATTTATTAACTTCAATTGTAATAGTCTATAAATATCTCTGGGTGTTACAGGCATTGTAAAACGTTTTAAAAATTCACACATCCTATAAATCTGAAGGCAAGGCTTTGCTGGTTTCAGAGCCTTCCAGGTCACTTTTGGATGGGCCATCCGTCCTGCACCAACTGAGGCTGTGCCAGGATATGCCTCCAGAATCCGAAATACAAAGTCTAGCAAAATGGTCCTTCCATATCAGGACTAGTTAAGAGGATAGGGATGGGGGAAGAATTTAAACAAGAGATATTGAGCCAATAGGTTCCAGCCCATTGATCCTTTGGATGCCAAGGGTGTCTACTGAAAATAAGTTGAGTATAATGGCTTATAGTTTCTGGACTGTTAAAGTATGAGAGATGGTCTGATGCAATGCATTACATACCTGGAGAGCATGATAGGTTAGAGGCTGAGAGACATTCTCCTAACGGGAAAAGGTAGTAAAAGAAGGAGAACCCCTCAAATAGGGCATTCCCAATTCCAAATGATACGAGGAGGAATCTATTCATTCAGTTGTGACTTTGTAGAACAGAATGGGGCGGACACTCAGTCATTAAACAAATTTGGATGTACTTTCAGATGTTCAAAGGATTCAGACAAAAGGGAGGAAAGTGCAGTTAGTGAATTTCAGGCATGACCTTGTTAAAAGATGGAACAGGCTTGAGGGCTACATGCCATACACGTTCTAATCCTTGCCAGTGCACATGCTTATAAACTGAAAAGCCATGTCTCAGAGAGTACATATACATATTATCTCTATATGCATAATGTCCAAGGCAGTCATGTCAATACTGTGGCTTGAGGTACACTAATATGTTCCTGTCACTGTGCCATAAAACATAGAATACAGAATACTGCAACACAGGAACTAGCCATTCAATTAGCAGTATCTGTGCTGAACATGATTCCAAATTGAACAAATCTATTGTACCTGCATGTGATCCATATTCCTGCAGTTCTTGCATATTTGTGTGTACATCTAAAAGCCTCTTAAACAGCATTATTGCATCTGCTTCCACCCATATCCCTTGCATTGTGTTCCAGGCACCCACCATTCTCTGTGTAAGCAAGTTGTACCGCACATCTCTTTTAAATTTTCCCCTTCTGACCTTAAAACTATGCATCCAGTATTTGATATTTCCACCCGAGGAGAAAGGTTCTGTCCACTCAGTCTATGCCTCATATAAATGTATAAAATGTTATCAGGTCTCTGACGTTCCAAAGAAATCAAGCCATGTTTGTCTCCTTGTATCTAATATCCTCTAAACCAAAGCAGCATCCTCAAAAACCTGGTTTGCACACTCTCCAAATGTCTACATCCTTCCAATAATGCGGCAACCAGAACTGTGCACAATACTCCAAATGTGGCTAAACCAAATTTGAAAAAGCTGCATCACAACTTCCTGACTCTTAGGAGCCTGCTCAATGACCCAACTGATGAAGGCAAGCATACAATACATTTTCTTTATCACTTAATCTACTTGTGTTTCTACTTTCAAGAAGCGATAGACTTCGACCCAAGATCTCTCCGTACATCAATGATGTTAAGCGTCTTGTCATTAACTGTATACTTTCTCCTTATGATCAATCTCCCAAATGCAGCACCTCACACTTGCTTCAATTAAACTCCATCACCGTTGACTGAAATTGATCTACTTCCTACACATGATCTTCTGCCCCTGAAATTCATTCTGTTAAAATCAATTGATAGCATTTCAGAAGCAAAACCATCTATTTTTGGTGATACCTCAAAATGGAGGGTGACTTACTTCCACTCTGATTTTGTGAGTCCTGAGGTGACAAATGCATTCAGTTGGCTCTTCCTTTGATGGGGTGGGTGGGAAGTTATTCCTAGGAATTATATTGCATCTCTTCAAGGCTTTGAACATCGTAGAATCTTTTCTACCATCCACATGATAATTTATTCTCATGACAGAGCTCAGAATGGATGGTCTCTGTTGATAATATAGTGCTGGGCATTTGGAGGTATCATCTGCTCAACAGAGTTGAATTATTGCCTCCAGGGTTTCAGTGCTCTGAGTGTTGGCCAAGGAGAGGATAGTGATGTTCTTACATTTGTTCTTCCAGTGAATTGCTAGGATTCTGTGAAGAACCATGGTGTGTGTTTTAGTACTTTGAGCTACCTGTTTGAGGTAGTCCAGGTTTCAGAAATATATAGGCGACGAGGGATCATTGCTGCCGAGCCGATGATGGGTTTTGTGCTATGTCCTAATCCTTAAATAACTTTTTTTCTCAGAATGTTCCAATGCAATGGCTGTCATCATCAATGTCCACACTTGGTAAGAGGCAGTTACTGATAAATTGGAAGAGGTCCATGTTTTCAGAGATCATTATACAATTCCGACCCTTACATTTAGTTTTATTGACTGGGGATGAATGTTGAAGTATATTGATCTGTTCAACATCCATTGCTTTGTGTAAGGTACTCCCCCCCCCCCCCCCCCCCCCCCCCCCCCCCCCCCCCCCCCCCCCCCCCCCTGGGTAAATGCTATGTACTCTTTTGTTTCTCTCCTGAGTGCAGGCCCCGTGGCTGGGAGTCAGGAATCAAGGGGTTAAGGGCTCCTGTACCCGATTGGCCAAGCTGCGTCAAGTGACGGGTGACTCATCGGAAGCTTAAATACCAGGAGTCTCCCAGAATTCTCTCTCTTCGTCGACCCTGACTCATGAACAGACTGTATTCTGAATTGCAGCAGGCCTGGCCACATGGCATAGAACTTTGTGTATTATTACCTACATTTGTAAATTAATATTGAATTGGGACGGATAAGGGCTGACCTGAGGGTTTTTGTGTATTTTGTTTAAGGGTTATTTCCATTTAGGCAGGTTAGAGACTCTAGTTCGACGCCCATTGCAAGGCTGGCTGGAGCACTGTTATCTTTGTTTATTAGTTTATTCTTGTCCTTGACTGGGTTGTTTGAATCAGGTTTGGGTTTTAACATAATAAAATACTATTTTCTTGAACTTGAGCCTGGTTTTTGACTATGTTACGCGGCTCTGAAGTACCTGCATTCGGGAGTCGTAACACTTTGTATGAAAGAGACTTCAACTTTTTCCCTATTCTTCAGGAGAAGCAGTGCTTCCTAACTTCTTTCCAGTTTCATTTAACAGGACTGGACACTAATGGAACTAGCAACCCTTCCACACATTTGGGAAGACTACGCACTATTCATAATGTCATCAATTATTGAATTTCCAAAAATTAAAAACCGGCTGCGACTAAAAATAGGTTGCCGTTTTAAAAATCGTTAATTTTTTTGCCGAAGCCGGTTGCGATGCTAGTTAAAGGTGGTTGCCGGAAGTTGCAGGTAGTGGAGGTAAGACCTCCCTGGTGGAATAAAACTGGGTGAATAAAAGGTCTTACCTTCCAATACCGATTTTTAAAACGACAACCTATTTTTAGTCGCGGCCGGATTTGAATTTTTTGAAATAATCGCCGGAACATAGAAGAAGTGAAAACCACTTTCGACCATTAGGTAGACTGACAAAAACCTCCGGGAACTTCCGGGAACCACACGGAAACCTTGAGTGGGGCACAAAGTCTCCAGAGGTTTCCGTTCAGGTTTCCTAAGTGGGACAGGGGTATAACGGTATTTTAAAATATATATTTTTACTGACAGAGCTGCAACTAGTTCAACAATGAAGATCATTTGCCTCATTGATGAAACTTATTGCTGGCAGATTTTAGTGTTTCATGTAACATCATAACGCCAATGTCAGGAGGAGTGGGAAGCAACAAAGCAATTGACAGGAACAGGTAGGGTTCATCTGAATGTGAAATAATGAAAATTATATTGAAAAAAAAAAGAATCCAAGAAGAAAAACAAATTTGTTAAAGAACATGATAAATTAAATGATGGAGAAGGGGGAAAATATATTAGCATTTTTCAACACAATTACACTATCAGGTTTTTTAACACAACAGTTAAATGAATCATTGCTGACTCCTTCAGGCACTCCACGTAACAGCATATTTTCACATATTCCATCAGAGTTCTCTATTTAAATGTGACATGATGTTTCCTCATGCTGATCTCACCCACAAATAAAAATAAGTAATTCAGTTTCAAATCTGCTGAATTTTGTCATTTTAAATATTTAATCCAAGGGATAGTTACTCTTCTCTGCATCCATTAGCATCTGAATTAATGGCAGTGTTGATGGATTAAGCACATCCCATGGGACTCAAATCAGAGGAAAAAAAATCAGTTGTTGTGGTCCATATTGATGCCGATAACTCAGTTGGAGGTTACATGAAGAGATTGTCAAGAGATACGTTTTAAAAAGACATTAATTCCCGGATCACTACTAGAGTCACATCCAAATTAGCAAGTAGTCAACAAGATTAAAGACTTGACCATGTGGCTCGAGGAAAGTGAGTTACAATTCATGGAACATTGACATGAAAACAGGAGAAAGAAGGAGCTACTCCATTGGGAGGGGCTTCACGTGAATATGTGTGTGTGCTGGAAACCAATGTTATAAATAAACTTTAAAATAAATTAGAGGCGAGTGGAAAGTTCAGACTGAAGGAAATTTAGAAACTTAAAGACAAATTTCAAGCTGATCCTGCAAGATGGTGAAATGGCCATTGATAAACAAAGAGAGTCAGGAAGGGGCAGAAACAATTTGAGTCAGATAAGGGAAAGAATGTTAAAAAGTCACAATAAAAGGTACTTTACTTAAATTCACAAGAAGACACGTGAATTCATTGTACTGATAAAAATAAAGGGATATAATCTGATGGCCAAGACAGAGACATGACTATGGCATTAATAATGCTAGGTACTAATTAATAGAGAACTGGGAAGGAGTGGCTGAGATTAAGAGGAAATTGGGTTAATATAGAAACAAAGAACCATAGATGCTGGTCAATACTTTAAAGGACACAAAGTGCAGGGGAAATTCAGCAGGTCAGGCAGCATCTCTGAAGAACATGGATAGGTCGAGACACTTCTTCAGACTGAACATCTGAAGGGGGAACTGAAACGTTACCTTTCCGTGTTCTCCAGAGATGCTGCCTGACCTGCTGAATTACCAGCACTTTTGTGTTAATGTAGGATGAGATTAGCACAGTAATGACACATAAGATCATGATATGGAGTTAACTTGAGAGGAAATAAGAAATAGTAAGGACATTTTGTCACATGGGAGCTGGTTATACATCCCTATCAGGAGCTACATTATAGGCCAGAACAGAAGAAAACAAATAGAAATTGACATTAAACACCTGGCAATAATCATGGCCAAAAACGGGTGGTATGCTGGTGCAGCGGGTAGAGTTGCTTCCTCCTAGCACTTACATCACCAGAGACCCAGGTTCCATCCCAACTACTGTGCTGTCTGTATGGAGTTTGTACATTCTCCCTGTCACTGCATGGGTTTTCTCCGAAATCTTCGATTTCCTCCCACACTCCAAAGATGTATAGGTTTGTAGGTTAATTGGCTTGGTATAATTGTAAGTTGTCCCTAGTGTGTGTAGGATAATATTAATGTGCAGGGATCGCTGGTCGGTGTGGACTTAATGGTCCAAAGGGCCTATTTCCGTTCTGTCTCTCTAAATTAAACTAATAAAAATAAATCTTTGCACAGATTGGACAAATTGGATTAGCAAAATGGTCTTGAGAACAAAGTCATCAAATGTATTTAGGGCAGTTTCTTAGAACATATATACCAAAAAGAGCACAATTACTTTAAGTCTGGTAATATACAACGACAGGCATAATTCATGATTCATAGGTAAGGATTGCCTGGGAAAGAAATATTACAACGTGATAGAATTTCATATACACTTTGAGAGCCACTAAGGACCAAGGAGGAAAGACTTTCCTTAGAGGCTCCAAACAGCTGCCTGTGTTCAGCTGCTGTGCAAATCCACATTTGGGATTGATAGATCATTGAGACCTGTGGGAATCAAGGGAAATGTGGATCTGGAAGGAAAGATGATGAGGGAGAGGAGCACTGAACAGGAGAGCAAGTCGGAGAGCATAGCCAACTGTTCCTGTTTCTGCTGTACTTGTAGGCTATTTATTGCTCATCATTATTCATAACCAGATGTGGTGGGATTTTGATTTGCCGTATCCCTGAGGTCAATACGGTGTTTCAGCTCTTTTGTAACCATGTAATGCTATGTTGGAAATTCACTGCAATGCTTTTGATTCTGAAGTATGCTTGGGGTTGATCCCAACTTGCTAGAGTCATCGATTATGAAAGGGGACCATTGGGTTCATCACGATAGCACAATTCTTTAGTATCTACTGTATTTGCACAAATTAATAGACAATAGACAATAGGTGCAGGAGTGGGCCATTGGACCCTTCAAGCCAGCACCGCCATTCAATGTGATCATGGCTGATCATCAACAATCCAGTTCCTCCCTTTTCTCCATATCCCTTAACTCCGCTATCCTTAAGAGCTCTATCTCACTCTCTCTTGAAAGCATTCAGAGAACCAGCCTACACCGCCATCTGAGGCAGAGAATTCCACACACTCACAACTTTCTGTGTGAAAAAGTGTTTCCTCATCTCCATTTTAAATGGCTTACCACTTATTCTTAAACTAGTTCTGGACTCCCCCAATATTGGTAACATGTTTCCTGCCTCTAGCGTGACCAAACCCTTTTATATATTCTATAATATCACATTATTCTCTCTATATTTTGATTAATTCCCCATAGATTCTACTACCTTATTTGGGATATAGGAAGTAACAGAAGCACCTAGGCAAAATCAGCCTGGTGATGGGAGAATGTGCAAATTCCACATAGATAGCATCTGAGGTCTAAATTGATCCAAGTTCCTGGAGTTGTGAAGCAGCAGCAGTACTACACTACTAGCTGTGCTACTATGCTGCCCATTGTGTTCTATTAATCCACACTGATCCAGGGTTAGTTCCTGGTTTGATGATAAAAGTAGGGCGAGGCATATGCCAGGTCATGACCTTGCAACTAGTGGCAGCATGATGCCCCAAGGAAACTCAAGGATAAGCTCATTTGAACTGCCAGGTCTGGTCTGTTTTTATCCCATTTAGCATACTGGTCATGCTCCACAATAAGATGCAGAATGGTTCAACTGCTGAAAACAGCAACTCCCAGCTGGAGATATGCCCATGCACCTGGTAATTTGGTGAGAATTATGGCAGGTTGGCTTGTCCCTCATGTTAGTCTCTTGCCATTAACTGCAGTTTTGATCTCTTTATTTTACCAGGAATGGTGTATCATCGGTAGAAGTTGTGTCTACTAGGGCTGGATTATCTTGACTTTAGAAGAATAAGAGAACTCTGTGAAAACAACAATCCTGCTTGATATAGCAGGGAAAACAGAGGGATGTTTCTTCCAGCTGATGAGATTAAAATTTGGGATCAGCATAACAAAAATAAGGGCTCGACCAATTAGGACAGAACTGAGGAGAAATCTTTTCTCTCAGAAATTGATGAATGTTTAGAAGTCTCCATCCTGGAATCCTGTAGAGGCTCAGTTATTGTATTGATTCAAAACGGAGATCCTTATATTTCTGAATATTAAAGAAATCAAAGCTATAGTAATCGGACAACAGATGCCCCCAACCTGCTGAATTCATCCAGCACATTTTTTTTTGCTTCTTTCATTCAACATTCCACCATCTGCCGTTTCTTGTGGCACAGTTTATTAACTTTGGCTGGTTTGCATCTACTTGCCACTTAATAGATTACCAAACAGTTTGGAGAAAAATTGGTTCAGCAGAAACAAATGATCACCACTTCTCAAGTAGTTACTGTAAATTAAGTAATGATGTTAACTAAAATTAGAACATGAATGCATTGTGTTTCTTGGATTTTTAAGTAAGAACATTTAAATTAATTGACAAGTTAATACTTCAAGGGACCATCTGTTCTATTACAAATATGGCATCCTTCATAGTTTCAGCAATGCATAAACCCTTGGGTATTAATATTAAATAAAAAATAGACCATTTAATGGAATCGAACATAATTATGTGTGAAATATTTGATATTTACTCTTTCTAATGTGGTATACACAGTAAGTTCGACCTGAAACGTCACCCATTCCTTCTCTCCAGATATGCTGCCTGTCTCGCTGAGTTACTCCAGCATTTTGTGTCTACCACAGGTAAGTTCAGTTAGTTATATGTAATACATATTTTGCAGGCTATTCAGGTTATGAACATCTGATTTATGGACACGCCTACATGCGAAGAAACTCCCATTATATTACTATATTCAGATATATATATATATTTGCGTGTGTGCATGTGTGCGTGGATGACTTCATCGTAACTTATATACATATATATATACAGTAAGTTGGGATAAAGTGTAATCAAAGCAGTGTCTGCTTTGTTCTGGAACTTCCCATACCACATGTTTCCTATTCCTTTTCTCCAGGGATGCTGCCAGACCTGCTGAGTTACTCCAGCATTTTGTCTCCATCTAAGTTGAGATGAAGGTGGATTCCATGCTTTAAGACTGTTATTCTATGGCGCTATGAACATTACAGGCTGTCCCCAAGTAACGAGCGGGTTCTATTATTACAGACATCCATAACTCAATTTTGGCCATAAGCAGGAAAATACACAAAAACATCACAACATCGTCACCTCACCTCTCTTCTCACCTTAAATATCTCCTCTAGTTTTGCATAGAAACAAGGAAATGAAGATGCTAGTTGACAAAAAAAAACCATAAGGTGCTGGAGTAACCCACCAGGTCAGACTCTGGAGAACATGGAAAGGCAACATTTTGGGTCGGGTCAGTCTGAAGATGGGTTCCGACCCGAAATGTCACATATTCATGTTCTCCTGAGATGCTGCCTGATCTACTGAGTTACTCCAGTGCTTTGTGTCTTCTAGCAAGCCAGTTTGGTATCCAGTTGACTAGTTAGCCTTGGATCTCATGTGATCTCATCTTCCAGACTAGACTACCACACAGGATTTTGTCAAAGGCTTTGCTAAAGTCCTCATAAAAACTGCTTATTACCCTTCCCCTGCAATCCATGTTTGATGATATTTGAATTTTTATTTTTCCTTCATTTTTAGGAGGTTTAATATTTGCAACTTACTTGAATCAATCTTACATTTTAAATGGAGCTGTGTATCAGACATATTTAATAATTTTGGCAAAACCTTGAAGTTGAGGTTTCACGTCCAACCCTTCCTTTTGGCAGCACTTGTCAGGGTGATCCAACATGTACCCTCAGCAGCTTTGCTTATTCTCAGCTATTTGACTGCACTTTATCTCCTGATTCCTGGGGCCTGATTATGTGACCAGCTGGTTTGCTCCTTTGCAGGTGGCCCTTGGTATGTGTGTGTGTGTGGGCAGCGAGTCCAGATGACAGCAGATCAAAAGGAAATCAAACCATTTAATGCCATTTTATGCTTCAGCCTTGCAAAAATATGTTGGTTCTTTAATCACTGAGTAATTCAGCTGTAGGAAGTCACAGCTGGATTTAAAAAAAATAAGTTGTTTTTTTAATAAGGATATCTGTTCTTGCCAGCCCAACCAATCCTTTGAAACTGAAATTGAAACTGCAGATCACAATCATGGAGCCAGTAAATTGTTGAGAGAGATTTCTAAAGTTAGGTGCTGAGATGCTGTCTTCAACAGCAGGAGGTTATTTCCACTGGTCAAAGAGTTCAGAATCGGGAACCTATGTCAATAGGATCAAGGTGAGAAGAAATGTTGCAGGAAGTTGTAATATCTTTGGAAAGTTTCACCACGAAGGGATGCAGAAGATCAGTCATTATGTCAATTATGAGAAGGAATGGGAACATGGGGAGTTGGCAGGAATGTGAGGCATAGGATTAGCCATGATTTTATTGAATGGTAACTCAAGGGGACAAATGGCGTATTCCTTCTGTTCTTGTGTTTTTATATTCCATGCTTTAGTTTCCTTTTTTTTAAAAATATTTTTTACCCCCTCCCAATTTCTTTCACTCTTTTTTCATTTAATTCCTGATTTATTTATTTTTTTGTAACCCTCTCTTTCTCCTCTGTCCATATCTTCCAGCAGTTAGGAAGATTAGTCATCGATTCCAACACTCACTGAAGTCCAAGAAACACTCACGACTCCAGTAATTTCTAATATAAAAATATATATTTTTGAAGACAAGTAGGAAATGCTCATTCCTGAGAAAAGATGAACTACTATGATTGTGTCATTAAAACCATTGAACCAGTTTCATGCAGCTGATTAAACTTAAAAAGAAATAATGTTATCACAGCTATTCAATCTACTAATCAACCCCTTCCACTGATGAAATGTGTTAAACAGCACCATTTTCTCTGTGCAGAACATTTTGCTCTCATTCAAATTGAAGCTGACAAGACCATCACCACAAGAATATCTCTGCTAAGGCCACTCATCTGTCACTTATAAAGCTCCTTCACTGCTGTCATGGCAACCGTCCCAAACCAGCACTGAAGACATTACGCACTAATCACAAGTTATATTGCTGAAGTAAAAAGGAAACAAAATATGGCAATTATAGTGGAGAGAAATCATTTAATGACATGAATTCAGTTCAATAATCATATCAATTATTGAAAGCAAACAATGCATGAGAACTAAATGTGATTTAGTTCATTTATTTTTATTGATTTAAGCTAGTTATTGTTTTCCTAGTATTTGTTGTATGAGTGCTAAAGGCAGTATTTACTACCCATCCATACTTGCCCATGTGAAGGTGGTGGTATGCCACTTACATGAACTGTTGCAGACCTTCTGGTAAAGATGCTGCTACAATGCTGTTGGGCAAGGAGTTATAGGGTTTAGATCCAGTGATAAGGAAGTATTGGTGGTATATGTCTGGGTCAGGGCATTCTACAACTTGCAGATAAACCAGCTGGTGATGTCCCTCACCTGCATTTACTGTCCTTGTCCTTCTTGGTGGTATGGGTAGCAGGTTTGGAGGTGCTGTTGGAGTACTTGTAATGGCTGTGTATTCTGAAGGTTGTAAACATAGCAGCCAGAGAGTTCCCGTGTGGAGTGAATTAATAATTAAATGTGAGAGAGGTGCAGATCAAGGATGTTCTGTAAGATGTCAAGTCTTGTAAGTGTTTTTGGTGCTGCATTCAACCAGGAAAGCAAAGAGTATTTCACCATGGCTCCTGATTTGTGCCTCATAGATGGTGGAAAGGCTTTGGAATGTCAGGACATGAACCCCTTATGCCATTATCCCCAAGCTGTGAAATCCTTCTGTAATCACAGTTTATATATGTCTGGCCCAGTAAATATACTCCTCATTTTGAATCTTTCCTTTGCAATGTGCTCCTCCAACTCAATAGACCACAATACTCTGTAAATTTTACATGAAAGCACAGAGAAAGAAAATAGTATGAAGCATTTTGCTCTGCACACAACTTTCCATGGTTGTTTCTGTCCGTTCCGTCACAAAATCCTCTCCTATTCATTGGTATGCTCCCTGCAAAATATGATTCCAACTAATCTCTTGGTTTGTGCAAGAAATTCGCAAATGCTTTAGAAAGTAACATAATTATGGTGTCTTATTGGGATCTGTGTGGCATCTATTGAGAATGCTGCCATTCACATTGAGTGCTTGTTGAAAAACTTTTTCTGAGGTTCACAGATATCGTCAGTCCATCTTCCCTATACCCTATACTGAGGTGAAATGAAGGAGATATTTGTCACTTCAATACTTGTGTGCTTGCTCCACATGGACAGGGGAAATACAAGCTGCCCCATTGACTTCCACAAATACTTTTTTCCACAAGCTCTTGCCATTTTTGGGAGACTGCAGCAAAAGACTGGGGCAGACTGGCAGTGACATGGAGAGTTGATGAGTAGACAAATTAATAGATGAGGTTGAAGGAGGTGCAGGTGAAGACTGCTTGGGTCCTTGGATGGAGTTCAGGGGGGAGTTAAAGCAACAAGTGTAGCATTTCCTGCGGTTGCATGGGAAAGTACCAGGAGAGGGGGTGGTTTGGGTGGGAAGGGACGAATTAACCCGCTCAGTTCTCAATAACCAACTTGATCTCTTGGTGGCTCAGCATTTCAACTCCGCCTCCCATTCCAAATCCAACCTTTCTGTCCAGGACCTCCTCCATAGCCAGAGTGTGTCCCACCGCAAATTGGAGGAACAGCACCTCATATTTCACTTGGGTAGTTTACACCCCAGTGGTATGAACATTGACTTCTCCAATTTCAGGTAGTCCTTGCTTTTTCCCTCCCCTCCCGGCTCTCCTACAGCCTACTGTCCCCACCTCTTCCTTTCTTTTTCCTGCCCCCCCTCCCCCGACATCAGTTTGAAGAAGGGTCTCGACCTGAAACGTCGCCTATTTCTTCGCTCCATAGCTGCTGCCTCACACACTGAGTTTCTCCAACATTTTTGTCTACCTTGTAGAGTTGAGGAGATGATTTGTGCGAAGAATGTGACAATGAGGAAAAGTTCATGGGATGGAGAACCGTGGGTGAGGCATATGCAACCAGATGATGTACAGAGGGATGTTGGTGTCCAAATCCATATCCCCCAGGAAGTGCCAACACAAGTACATAGAGTGGTATAGAAAGTCCTTGCCTTCTCTGTTAGCCTTCATAGATCAGGGTACTCAGTATAAGGAAGTGTTACTCAGAAACACTGAGTGGTATGAACGTATTGCAACTTTAAAGGACTTTGATGAAGCTGCATTTGGACCATTGTGTATAGTTCTTGTCAACCTTTACAGGAAGAATGTCAAAACTTCGGAGAGGATGTAGAGGAGACTTACCAGAATGCTGCCTGGATTAGAGGTTATTAGATATAAACAGAGGTTGGGAACATTTTGGATTTTTCGCTAGAGCACAGAAGATAGTGAATGTCTGGAACGTGCTGCCAAGGCTGGTGGTGGAGGCAGATATGGTAACAATATTTAAGAGGTTTTTAGATGGGCACATGGATATGCAGGGAATAGATATGGATGACATGCAGGCAGAGGAGATTTGTTTAACCTGACATCATGAATGGCGAGGACATTTTTGTCCAAACAGCCTGTTCCCGTGCTATGCTGTTTTATGTTCTATGATTGGGTGAAGATGCACAGTAGAGCACACAGCAGATTAATGTTTCCATTCGAGACAATGACGCCAGTGTTCTATCACTTAGTGTCACTGCACCTGCCGAGCTGCCTTGGAAATCAGAATTTATTTATTATTCCCCTGCACAGTGCACCTTTGCAGCACAAGATGGAATTTCTTGACAGATTCCTCTCTATCCATGCAGCTTAATCATTTCATCATCTGTCATCATATATCATATGCGAGTTAATTTCCCTGTCTCCCCCTTTATCTTCTATTCCTAAGAGAAAGTCAACCAAGTCTGTTCAGCTATACTCCGCATTTAAACATTTCAGTCACATAAGCAGAAGATCTCCTTGCTTTTCCAAGTGCAGTTGTAGCTGCTTGGTTGTTCGTAATTTAAGATTAGTTTCCCAAACTGATCTATCCAAATTTGATAATGCTTAACGAAGGGCTCAATTTACTGTTGGCAATTGTCTCCATTGTCTGACAGATCAAAAAGTTAATACTTAAGCTATAAGGAACTAAATAGGACCTCGGTGATCTGTCCAAATGTCAACTCAACCTGGTTGTTGTCCTGATCATCGCCAGACAAACTAAGTCAACTTCAGCCTTTGTTATCAAAATAAAAAATAATGTCAATATAAAAAACGGCAATTGTATCTTCTGAAAACTCGCAGGATATACATTTGATCTCCTCGGCCCATGACTGAGGCACTTCTGGCTAGCTTACTGTTTGACATTCCCGTGACACCTTTGTCTATCCGACACCTGTACATTTTCCTCCTACCTATTTTCAATGCTTCTTTGGAGACAGATACTGTGCTGAAGTGCAATGAAATATCATCCAGGGCACCAGTAAACACTCCAAAATGCTTTCTCCTGGACCCTTCCGAATTATGTTATGGCCATTGATAAGGACCAAAGAGAAATACAGCACATTCAGACAGGCAGCCAGACCCGAAACCCAACTAGAGTACAAATGGTCACTATGGTGCCACAATCTTTAGAGATGTAAATATGGATCTAATCTGGAACAATATCCTGAGATCAAGATTATTTTGGACGCAACTAAAAGAAAACGCCATCAGAAGTGTTCATGTCTGTCACAACAACTTAGGTAAAGACATTGGTTGCCTTAACAGCACAGTTAATGTTGCTGCCTCACAGCTCAAGCAACCTGGATTCAATCTTGACCTCCAGTTCTTAAAGTATACACGTTCTCCCAGTTACTGTTTGGGTTTTGGCCTGATGCTCCAGTTTCATCCCAAAGATGTAAAGTTCAGGAGGTTAGTTGGTCATTGTAAATTGCCCTCAGTGTGTCGATGAGTGGTAGAATCTGTGTAGAGTTGCTGGGAATATGGGAAGAATAAAATGGATTAGGATAGGAATAAAATAAATCTGGGTACTTGATGTCAGTGTGGATTTGATGGGCCAAAAGACCGGCTTCCATGTTGTGTCTGTGTTTTCACTAGATAATCGTGCAAGACAGAAACAGGGTCTTAGGGGGTGCCATTGTTTTCTGATTTCTCATCTTTGCTCCCAGAAAAAATTATGTTCAGGATTGATGGTCTTGTCACGACTGTATCTTAGCAACACACCTGTCAACCACCAGTTTTTTTCAGGCCTGTTATTGCCCACCTGCTCTGCCCAATTATCTTTCATCCCTTGTCAAGTTTCATTTGGAACTGCTCTCAGGTCATCCTGGTGGATGTGAAAGTTCAAGATAAACTGAACTCTGAATCATGCCTTTGATACATGTCAATTTAACTGCTTCTAACTTGGATCAAAGTGTCCACCCAATGTCCTTGTTCTTGCACAAATATATTAATTCCTGTACAGCAATGGTTCAATATTGAAATTCCATCATTGCTTCCATGTGTGGACCTCCCATCCCCTGCCTGGAAACCACATTTCAGGTTTTTTTGGTGCATGTTGCACTGACACCAATTCAGATCATCAAATTAAGTTAAGTTGGTTGCAAAGTAAAGTGCAATAATGTTGGCATAGTTTCCATGTAAAAAGGGGCATCAATTCATGGCTTCCGTGGGACTGTGGAACTTCCAATGCATTTCAGCTGCTGCTACTCTGCTGCACAGCAATCAGATAATGGCACACCCTGCAGTCACAACATACTTTAGAGCTGCAATTGAGAACAAGGAGGCTAGAGACGACAAAAGCAAAGTTCTCTGATAGAAGTGCTGAAATAGGTCAGAAGAGAAAAATAATCCATATACAATGGAGCAGTGTCAAAATGATGTGATGGTGAGCACTATATCTACACATGCATACACACGCCTCCCCACCCATCCATATACATTAGCGAAGCTTATAACTGCTGTTGTATCCATCATATTCTTCATTGTAACAATACCTGGGAAGATTGGGTAGGAACTATAGATCTGGGAGTCGATATCTCTTTGGTGTAGCCCTTCGGTCTTTGGGAGAGGGTTTTTCTCTTTGCAGCAGATGGGATTCAGGAGCATCTGTTCAATTAGTTCCTCAGAAGCTAAATTCTTCACTATATACTCTTTGCCAGGTTGATCGCAGTCTGAGCAGCACAAGAGTTGGCAGCAATCTCCAGTAAGCTACATGACTACATTTGTTTTCTCTGGGATACACTAGTTTCCACTCACATCCCATAGATGTGCAGCTCGGTAGGTTAATTGGCCCATGTAAATTGCCCCTTGTGCTATGGTGGTAGAAACGGAGGGAGCTGTAGAAATGTGAGGAGACTAAGTTACAGGGAAAATTAATGGTGAAATGGAATTGCTCTGTGTGTTATGCGAGTGGGGATGCTGACAATCAAAGTGTTCAAAGATGATGAAACTCATTGAAAGAACGTATTTTAGTCAAGGTTTTAAAGTAATCAAGTGTTTAAGCAACATTTAAGAAACGTTTAAGCAAATATTTCAAGAGAACATTAGCTACATTAGTTACATGTTCACATGGGAGGGCTGGTCCCCAAACGAAATATAACACCTCTCCACCAATTCCAATATTGGTGGCCAGTGGGGGAGTGGGGGGGGGGGGGGCTTTCCGGACCGCTAGTATGGATGTTGTGGGCTGAAGGGACTGGTTTCCAGAGGGCTAGTATGGACATTGTGGGCCAAATCGCGTTTTGAGATGGCAGCTCAGTCTCTCAAGCCTGATGTGTTGGCAGCTCACTCACAGCTGGTGGGCTGGCAGTTGACTTATGGTTATTCCTTGAAATTCCATTTAAAACAGGGTGCAAGGCCACCAAATTCAAGTGCAGTTTCCTACCACTTCAAGCAGGGTGCAAGGCCACCAAACTCAAGTGCAGTTTCATACCACTTCAAGCAGGGTGCAAGGCCACCAAATTCAAGTGCAGTTTCATACCACTTCAAGCAGGGTGCAAGGCCACAAAATTCTAGTGCAGTTTTATGCCACATCAAGCAGGGTGCAAGGCCACCAAATGCAAGTGCAGTTTCATGCCATTTCAAGCAGGGTGAAAGGCCACCAAATTCAAATCCAGTTTCATACCATTTCATGCAGGGTGCAAGGCCACCACATTCAAATGCAGTTTCATATAATTTCAAGCAGGGTGAAACCACCATAAAACCACACAAAACGCCACATAAACACGAAATAAACACCACACTCACAGTTCAGTAGACATCCAGTGTGTTCAGTTGATTCACAGCTCAGACAGAGTCGTGACCTCTCCCTCACCCATCTTGCAGAGACTGAGCCACACCCACACTTCCGGGTTTTATAATCCCTCCCCCTCCCACCTGAGGGGTGTGGCCTTCATGGCATGATTGACAGGAGTGAGATTTTTATCTAAAATCAATATAGATTGCAAACAGGATGTTGTCAACCTTAGACTTTTAATCACTTGCCAGTTCAAACCAACCACCACCAACCATTTGCTGTGCTTTAGTTCAAGCCAACCACCACCAACCATTTGCTGTGCTTTATTTCAAACCAACCACATTTTCATTTTCAAACCATATTAAGGGCACTCAAGGTCACTAAAACCACACTAGTATTTAGTAGATGTGTGTTCAGTGTTATTCACAGCTCAGACTGAGAGACGTGACCATCTTCCTTCCCCCATCTTGCAGAGACTGACTGAGGCACTCAATACTTCCGGGTTTTATAGTCCCTCTGAAAGGGGCATGGCCTTCAGGAGAAAGAATCTGTTTTTTCGTTTAAAATCTTTTTATTGGGTTTTTTTCCAAGGAAAACAAAAATAAAACATTAAAAAAAGACAGAGCAAAAAAAAAAAAGATAAACATAACAATGATATTGATACATAGGGATCAGGATTACATTAATAACAGGTATAACCTGATATGAGACCAATGTCAAAATACACATTGAGTATAGACCTCACAGTCTCTATGTAAATATAGTTAAATCTTTAAAAGAAAACATAAATGTCGAAAAAAACACAAAATGAAAAAGACACAAAGAAAAGGAAAGAACGAAAAAGCAAAACCCCCTAAACTAAAAAAAAATTAAAAAATTAAAAAATAATAAAATAAGACTAAAAATAAAATAAATAAATAAATAAAAACTAAACAAAGCAAAACAAAATCTGAACTAAAAGTTTCAACAATTTAAGTCTGTATGCGGTCAAGTCCGTTCCACCATATAGAGGTAAAATAGTTTTTATAACGGTTAAAGAGAAAGCAGTTTATATTGTATGAAAGTGTTCAATAAATTTTCCCCAAGTCTTATCAAATTTAACCAAGGGTTCAACAATGTCACTCCTAATTTTTTCTAAATTTAACCATGATATTGTTCAGAATACCACTGGAGTGTGGTCGGAGGGTTGGAGTCTTTCCATTTAAATAAAATAGATCTTCTAGCGATTAATGTGGTAAAAGCAATCAACCGATGGGCGGAGTGCGACAAATGAACAGAATCTAACACTGGCAGCCCAAAAATTGCAGTAATAGGATGAAGTTGTAAATCAATACCTAAGACTACAGAAATAGTATCAAAAATGTCTTTCCAATATTTTTGACCAAAACATATGGGTCAGTGAGGCCACTTCAGAGTTACATCTGTCACAGGTACGGTTTATATGACCATAAAAATGAGCCAACTTATCATTTGACATATGAGCTCTGTGAACCACCTTGAATTGCATCAAAGCGTGTCTTGCACACGTTGAAGAGATATTGACTAATTGAAGAATCCTCTCCCATTTCTTGCGTGTTTGCTAGTGCTGTCAGGGAGGATTTAAACTAATGTGGCAGGGGGATGGGAGAATGAGCAGAGAGACAGAGGGATGTAAAATGAGGGTAGAAGCAATAGGTAGCAAGGTGAAAAGTGGCAGGCAGAAGAATCCAGGGCAAAAATCAAAAAGGGCCACTTTTCAACATAACTGTATAAGGGGTAAGAGTGTTGTAAAAACAAGCCTGAAGGCTTTGTGTCTCGATGCAAGGATCATTCGTAATAAGGTGGATGAGTTGAATGTGCAGATATTTACTAATGAATATGATATAGTTGGGATCACGGAGACATGGCTCCAGGGTGACCATGGCTGGGAGCAGAGTCATCCAGGGATACTCAATATTCAGGAGGGAAAGACAGAAAGGAAAAGGAGGTGGAGTAGCATTGCAGGTTAGAGAGAAGATTAACGCAATAGAAAGGAAGGACATTAGCTTGGAGGATGTGGAATCGATATGGGTAGAGCTGCGAAACAGTAAGGGGCAGAAAACGCTAGTGAGAGTTGTGTACAGGCCACCTAACAGTAGTAGTGGAGTAGGGGATGGCATCAAACATGAAATTAGAAATGCGTGCAACAAAGGTAAAACAGTTATAATGGGTGACTTCAATCTAAATATAGATTGGGTGAATCAAATTGGCAGGGGTGCTGAGGAAGAAGATTTCTTGGAATGTATGCGGGATAGTTTTCTAAACCAACATGTAGAGGAACCAACGAGAGAGCAGGCTATTCTAGACTGGGTACTGAGTAATGAGGAAGGGTTAGTTAGCAGTCTCGTTGTGCGTGGCTCCTTGGGCAAGAGTGACCATAATATGGTTGAGTTCTTCATTAGGATGGAGAGTGACATTGTTTATTCAGAAACAAGGGTTCTGAACTTAAAGAAAGGTAACTTTGAGGGTATGAGATGTGAATTGGCCAAGATAGACTGGCAAGTGATTCTTAAAGGGTTGACGGTGGATATGCAATGGAAGGCATTTAAAGACTGCATGGATGCACTACAACAATTGTTCATCCCAGTTTGGCAAAATAATAAATCAGGGAAGGTAGTGCATTCGTGGATAACAAGGGAAATCAGGGATAGTATCAAAACTAAAGATGAAGCATACAAATTAGCCAGAAAAAGCAGCCTAGCAGAGGACTGGGAGAATTTCAGAGTCCAGCAGAGGAGGACAAAGAGCTTAATTAGGAAAGGGAAAATAGATTATGAAAGAAACTGTCAGGGAGCATAAAAACTGACTGCAAATGTTTTTGTAGATATGTGAAGAGAAAAAGGTTAGTTAAAACAAATGTAGGTCCCTTGCAGTCAGAAACTGGTGAATTGATCATGGGGAACAAGGACATGGCAGAACAATTGAATAACTACTTTTGTTCTGTCTTCACTAAGGAAGACATAAATAATCTGCCGGAAATAGCAGGGGACCGGGGGTCAAATGAGATGGAGGAACTGAAATCCAGGTTAGCCGGGAAGTGGTGTTAGGTAAATTGAATGGATTAAAGGCCAATAAATCCCCAGGGCCAGATAGGCTGCATTCCAGAGTACTTAAGGAAGTAGCCCCAGAAATAATGGATGCATTAGTGATAATTTTTCAAAACTCTTTAGGTTCTGGAGAAGTTCCTGAAGTTTGGAGGGTAGCTATTATAACCCCACTTTTTAAAAAGGGAGGGAAAAAGAAAACGGGGTGTTACAGAGCAGTTAGTTTAACATCGGTAGTGGGGAAAATGCTAGAGTCAGTTATTAAAGATGGGATAGCAGCATATTTGGAAAGTGGTGAAATCATTGGACAAAGTCAGCATGGATTTATGAATGGTAAATCATGTCTGACGAATCTTATAGAATGTTTCGAGGATGTAACTAGTAGAGTGGATAAGGGAGAACCTGTGGATGTGTTGTATCTGGACTTTCAGAAGGCTTTCGACAAGGTCCCACATAAGAGATTAGCATTCAAACTTAAAGCACACGGTATTGGAGGTTCAGTGTTGATGTGGATAGAGAGCTGGCTGGCAGACAGGAAGCAAAGAGTAGGAGTAAACGGGTCATTTTCAGAATGGCAGGCAGTGACTAGTGGGGTACCGCAAGGCTCAGTGCTGGGACCCCAGCTATTTACAATATATATTAATGATCTGGATGAGGGAATTGAATGCAACATCTCCAAGTTTGCGGAGGGCATTGTTAGCTGTGAGGAGGATGCTAGGAGGCTGCAAGGTGACTTGGATAGGTTGGGTAAGTGGGCAAATGCATGGCAAATGCAGTATAATGTGGATAAATGTGAGGTTGTCCACTTTGGCGGCAAAAACAGGAGAGTAGACTATTATCTGAACGGGGCCGTTTAGGAAAGGGGGAGATGCAACGAGACCTGGGTGTCATGATACACCAGTCATTGAATGTAGTCATGCAGGTGCAGCAGGCTGTGAAGAAAGTGAATGGTATGTTGGCATTCATAGCAAAAGGATTTGAGTACAATAGCAGGGAGCTTCTACTGCAGTTGTACAGGGTCTTGGTAAGTCCACACCTGAAGTATTGCGTACAGTTTTGGTCTCCTAATCTGAGGAAAGACATTCTTGCCATAGAGGGAGTACAGAGAAGGTTCACCAGACTGATTCCTGGGATGGCAGGACTTCCATATGAAGAAAGACTGGATAGCCTCGACTTGTACTCGCTGGAATTTAGGAGATTGAGGGGGGATCTTATAGAGCCTTACAAAATTCTTAAAGGGTTGTACAGGCTAGATGCAGGAAGATTGTTCCCGATGTTGGGGAACTCCAGAACAAGGGGTCACAGTTTAAGGATAAGGGGGAAGTCTTTTAGGACCGAGATGAGAAGATCATTTTTCACACAGAGAGTGGTGAGTCTGTGGAATTTTCTGCCACTGAAGGTAGTTGAGGCCAGTTCATTGGCTATATTTAAGAGGGAGTTAGATGTGGCCCTTGTGGCTAAAGGGATCAGGGGGTATGGAGAGAAGGCAGGTACATGATACCTAATTGGATGATCAGCCATGATCATATTGAATGGCGGTGCAGGCTCAAAGGGCCGAATGGCCTACTCCTGCACCTATTTTCTATGATTCTATGATTCTATATTCATAAGGAAGTTTGGAGTTTTCTTTCCCAGTCATTCTTAATTTTATCAAATATTTCTCTTTGTAATTTCAAAATCAACTCATAAATAGTCATTATTAATCCTTTCTGATATGGGTTCAGCTGTAAAACTTTTTCCAAAATTTTGGTTTGATGTGGTAGCGGAAAAAGGGGTAGTAGCCTTCAAAAAGTGTCTGATTTGTAAATATCTAAAAAAGTGTGAATTAGGTAAGTTATATTTATTGGAGAGTTGCTCGAAAGATATAAAACAACCCTTTTCAAATCACGAAAAGCTACTAATCCCTTCCTCTACCATAAATCAAAAGACTTGATCAGTACTAGATGGTTGGAAGAGAAAATTGGATAAAATAGGACGAGATAAGATAATCATTTAGTCCAAAAACCTAACATAATTGAAACCATATTCGGAACATATGTCTTATTATTGGGTTAGTCGTATATTTATTCAATCTCGTAATTATAAAAGGTAACGAGGCCCCTAGAATAGAGGCCAATGATAGCCTTTGTAAAAAATCACGTTGAAGGTTTATCCATCCTGGGCATTGGGTATCTTCTAAATCTTTTGTCCCAAATGTTAAATAACGAACATTTACTGCCCAACAGTAAAATCTAAGGTTCGGCAATGCCAAACTGCCATATTTTTTTAATTTCTCTAAATGTTTTTTACTTAGTCTGGGAATTTTCTTCTGCCATATATATGAAGAGATTTTGGAGTCTATAATGTTGAAGAAAGATTTGGCAATAAAAATTGGTAGATTCTGAAATAAACACAGTAATTGAGGTAAAATGAACATTTTAATAGCATTGATTCTGCCAATTAGGGATAAGGACATTGGTGACCATTTAGTAAACTGATGTTTAATATGGTCAATTAAAGGCATAAAATTGGCTTTAAATAAATCCTTGTGTTTCTTGATGATCTTAATACCTAAATAAGTAGGGAGTCAATCTAAATGGAAACTGACCATAATTCAAAACAAGATTATTTAATGGAAAAAGCTCACTCTTACTAAGTTTTAGTTTATAATCAGAAAAACCAGTAAAGGGCCTGTCCCATCAGCATGCGACTCCAGGCGGTGAGCGCGACCTAACGTGGTCGCTTGAGCCATCCGGCCTTGCAGGGCTGGTCCCACTTCGATCGCCGGAGCCCTATGTAGTTGTGCGGAGCTGGTCCCGACATCGCGCGGGGCTCTGAAAAACTGACCGTGTTCAAAAATTCTACGCGGCAATGGCCTGTCGGCCCGCAACTGCCTCGACGCATTACGCACCGCCTCACGTCGTGCCTCTGTGCCCCTCTCTATATGTGCCTCCGTGATCCTCTATGTGTGCCTCCGTGGCCCTCTCTTTGTGTCCCCCTCTATGTGCCTCCATGACCCTCTCTTTGTGTGCCTCCATGACCCTCTCTCTGTACCTCCGTAACCCTCTATATGTGTGCCTCCGTGACCCTCTCTCTGTGCCTCTGTGACCCTCTATATATGTGCGTGACCCTCTCTATGTGCCTCCGTGACCCTCTATATGTGTGCCTCCGTGACCCACTCTCTGTGCCTCCGTGACCCTCTCTCTGTGCCTCCGTGTCCCTCTCTTTGTGCCTCCGTGTCCCTCTCTCTGTGCCTCCGTGAGCCTCTCTTTGTACCTCCATGACCCTCTATATGTGTGCCTCCATGACCCTCTCTCTGTGCCTCCGTGGCCCTCTCTCTGTGTTCCTCAGTGTCAATCTCTGTGTGTCCCTCTCTGTCCGTGCAAACTTACCACGGACTTCGCTCCAACTTCACGTCACGTCACATCGCACCACTCACCCGACCATCGTGCTTGCCGCATGTAGGCGCATGCTGGTGGGACCGGCCCTGTACAGGGATTACCCGACCTCCGCGCGGCCCCCGCTTCCAGTTTGGTCGCGCTCACTGCCTGGAGTCGCATGCTGATGGGACAGGCCCTTAAATTGATTAAGTAATGCTACTATTGCTGGAATAGATTTCTCAGGGTTTGAAATAAATAATAACAGATCATTTGCGTAAAGAGATAGCTTATTTGTCTTATTCCCGCGGACAATACCAAAAATATTAGGGGATTCCCTAATAGCAGTGGCTAAAGGTTCCAAAGTAATATCAAATAGTAAAGGACTTAAGGGACAGCCCTGTCTAGTAACTCAAAAGAGCCTGAAAAAAGAGGATCTCTGATTATTAGTAAATACAGAAGCCTGCTGGAGAGAAGGCAGTTACGGGATTTTGGATGCCAGATCATATTGAATGGCGGTACGAAGGGCTGAAGCCTGCACTAATTTCTATGTTTCTATGTCTATGTTTCTATGATATATCAACTTGATCCAAGAAATTTTGGACCAATCTTAAATTTTTCAAGTGTATTGAATAAGTAATCCCAATCGACTCTATCAAACTCTTTCTCGGCATCGGAATGATATGACATATTCTGGGGTTTTATTAGACACTGTATATACAATATTAATTAATCTCCTAACATTAAAGTATGAATAACGGTTTTTAATAAAACCTGTCTGATCTTCAGAGTTAATTTGCGGTAAAATCTTTTCCAATCTCATAGCTAATATTTTGGAAAGAACTTTGAAATCTACCATTACCATTGATATAGCTCTATATGATGACACTTCAGTAGGGTCTTTATCTGTTTTAAGAATTAAAGAAATAGAAGATTCATAAAAAGATTGTGGTAATCTATCCCTTAAAAGGGCTTCTTTAAATACCTGACGAAGCCATGGAGACAATAAATTTGAAAAATACTTTAAAAATTCTAATGTAAACCCATCTAAACTGGGAGCTTTACCGGAATTCATTGAAAAGATTGCTTTCTGTATTTCTTCTGCCGTGATGGGCTCATCTAACAACAGAGACTCGTTATATGGTAAATTTGGTCAGTTCAGTTTCTTTAAAAACTCATGCATTATATTGGAATCAGTAGGAAAACCTGATTGGTATCGGGAGGTATAAAATTCCTGA
Source organism: Okamejei kenojei (assembly GCA_035221665.1). NCBI lineage: Eukaryota > Metazoa > Chordata > Chondrichthyes > Rajiformes > Rajidae > Okamejei > Okamejei kenojei. The sequence continues at coordinate 60,472,956 of CM069133.1, forward strand.
AAGGATTTATTAATTTCGTCATGGTCTTCAGTTTCTGTACCATCCCGTTTTCTCACTTTAGTAATCTGACGCTTGACCGACACCGCTTTCAATTGATTAGCGAGTAATTTACCAGATTTTTCGACATGTATATAAAATTGACTTTTGGTTTTAAGTAACTGGTTCTCAATCGGTGATACTAATAACAAATCAATTGAAGTTCAACTCTATTCTTGTAGAGCTCTAAACTAGGAGCTTTTGAATTTTTTTTATCAATTTCTTTAATCTTGTGAGCCAATGTACCTATTTCTTTTTGATTTTGTTTTTTTAATCACGTGGAGTATGAACTAATGTGTCCACAAATAATGCCTTAAAAGCATCCCAGACTACACAATTGGATATTTCTTCAGTAGAGTTTGTCAAAAAGTAAAAAGCAATCTGATCTTTCATAAATTTAATAAAATGGAAGTCTTGTAGCAAAGTAGCATTATATTGCCATTGTTTAGCACTAAACTTGGAATCAGGTAGTTTGATTGAAAGTTTCAAAGGTGCCTGATCAGAAATAGCGATTGCGTCATACTCACATGCAGTGGCCGATGGAACTAGCCGAGAATCTAGTATAAAATAATCGATCCTAGAATAACTGTGATATACATGAGAGAAAAATGAAAATTATTTGTCATTTGGGTGTAAGAATCTCCAAACTTCTAACATTCCAGAGTCAAGTAAAAAATAATTAATCAAATTAGCTGATTTATTTGGAAGCACATGATCAGATGTAGACCTGTCAATCACGGGGTTCAGATAACAGGTGAAATCTCCACCCATTATTAAAAAGTTTTCATTTATATTAGGAAAAGATGCAACTAACTGTTTAAAAACTCAGGGTGATCAATATTTGGTGCATAGACATTCACCATAGCAACATTTTGCATGTAAAGGACACCAGTAATCACCAAAAATCTGCCATATGGATCAGAAATTATTTCATTGTGAACAAACGGAATTGAGGGGATCAATAAAAATAGAGACTCCTTTCACCTTAGCCTGTTAATTTGAATGAAACTGCTGTCCTCTCCAAAACTTAAAAAATAGTAAATTGTCAACTTGCCATGAGTTTCCTGAGCAAAGATAATCTAAGCATTTAGTCTGTGAAGAACTTGAAATATTTGTTCCTCTTAATAGGATGGTTCAAGCCATTCATATTCCATGAAAGGAAATTAATAACTTTACCAATTTTGCTTGTAAAAATCATGTGGGATGTAATGGGTTAATTTCTTGAAGCCTAAAAGTTCATGATACTGGAAGAAGAAAAATCTAGGGCGGAGCCAGATGTGACGACATTTCAGGTATTTTTGTAGTTCAAACTTTGCACAAATGAAAAACACTAAATAGGGAACCAAGGACCCCTCCCTCCCCCCACCCCTGTAAAGCCCCAAACTGACCAATAGACAGTCAGCAAGCTAACTAATCCCTTCCCGAACCTATCTCCCCTAGTAACAGCGCTCGGCACAGAGATAATAATTGATAACCACTCCTAATCAAAACACATTCCTTATTATCTCTTTGAGAGAGAGGAAAAAAAACCACAGACTGGCATGAAGTTAACGAGCAAGAATATATATAAAAGAAAAACAACTGATCCAGTTAAATTCTTTATCATTACCAAATGAAATAGTGTCAAAATAGGAACAGTAAATCTCCAGTTATAACTTAATCAGCTATCGATTGGTCCCCTTCCTCCTCGTAGCTCACCAGAAAGCTAGAGGCATCTTGAGGATTGTTAAAAAAATCGAAAATTACCGTTGAAAAGTCGAATACGCAATCTAGCTGGGTATAATAGAACTGGCCGTAGCTTTTTCTTATATAAATCGGACATTACATTATAAAAGGACTTTCTTATTTCCAAAAGCTCGTAACTATAATCAGGGACACACCAAAACTTGCCTCCTTCATATTCCACCACACCCAACTATTTTGCTGCCTGGAGAATTTGCCAAAAATGAAACCGAATAATCAAATGTCTCGATTTATTACTGGATTTCTTTCGAATCCTGTGAGTGTAATCCAAAGACGGAAGGTTTTCATTGTGCTTGATGTTAAAAGTTTATTTTATCATTTTAGAAGCATATTTTATAACGTTATCTCCTTCTTGACCTTCCGGCAAACCAACCATTCGTAAATTCAAAGGACGGCTTCTGTTTTCCAGGTCCATATTTTTAGTCTTGTATTGCTGAAGTGCTTGAGTGTTTTCATTCATTCTCCATTCCAGTTGTTCAATCTTCAAATCTCTCTCCAGTCCCAGGGTTTGCAAGATATCAATGTCATCCTTTTGTTCACGAAGTTCATCTTGTAACAAAGACAGTTTTCCTTGGACTACCTTCAGTTTGGTCGAAACTCCTTTCACCATTTCTTCCAAATCTTGTTTTCATTTCATTTTTCAGCTCATTTTTCAATTCATTGTTCATTTTAGATGTTGCTTCTATGATACTGGAGTCAGAGCTGCAACTGTGGTTGTTATTTTCCCTTGTTCCTTCCTTGGGGAGCCTCCCTTTCTTCTTGTCTCCATCCTTCAGACAATTAAGGTGTGTAAAAGTGTTGTCAACACTTTATGAAAAGTTAGATCGTGTCTTGGAATCAAATAGTCTCAAGTAACATTGAAAGAGTGGTAAATGGAAGTTAAAAGTTAAGGGAGCAAACTAATTTGCAACCTTACAGCATCCTGCCACTAGGAGAGTCTCCAAACATGTTTTAAACACTAATAACTCTTAAATTTTTCATCAATGGGAACAATTCTCTTGTCCTGCGCAGCGAAAGGGGGCTCTGAGTAAGATGGCCACAAATCACAGCCGTAAGTAGCAGCGTTTTTTCTAAAATCAATATACAGAACAACAGGAATTGGTCAAGATCAGACTTTTAGTTACCCAATCCCCTTGTTGCAATTCTGTCTATTGAGCTGAATGCAGTTGGCGTTACAGCCTGACCTGACTTGCGTGTTGCAAGTGGGTTGAGAAAATTGTAGGATGTTGGTGCTCCATGCAACAAAACCCAACAAATGCAAAGAGAAAGGCAAACATTGCAACAATTACACTGGGAAATACTGACAGCCCCACATGTTAGTGTCAGCTTGATAACATTCAGGACATTAATTTTCCTTCCAATATTTATACAGACATTTTGTGATCTCTTTTATCTATAAGACATTCCACCTCACTTTTATTTCCATTGTGTGTCTTTCTTTCATATTGCATGGGCTCTCAGATTTATTTCCTTCACTATTTATGTTGTGTTTGTAAATGCAACTACTTTTGTGACAATTTTAATGTAAATCATTTACAATATATTCATATTGTATGTTAAATTGTGCAAAGTTGAAATTATATTTCAGTGGGATCATTTTCTCAGAGCATTTCAGACAATCTTGTAGAAATACATTTCAAATGTAAATTACATCCTCAGGGCCCTTTCATTTAAAAGAGTTCTGAATGAGCTACATCGATGAATATAAGTCTTAACAGTGGGAGACTCCAAATCCGGATTTGCAAGTCAGAGAGACCAAAGCACAATTCTGCAGGTGCTGAGAATTTACCATAAAAAGGAATTTCTAAAATCCTTTTCATACAAAGGAGGGAAAATTAAAAAAAGATGGAAAATGGGAAGAATAAATGAAGGGATGAAAGGAAGAGAGGGAAGGGAAGAAACAAACAAAGAGGAAGAAAATAGAATGAAGGTGAAACAAGGAAATGAAGGAGGAAGGGTGAGAAAGAAATGAAAGGAAAGTAAGTAAACTGAGGAAATAAAGGAGGGGAGAATGCTATGGCATCATTCACTACATCTGAAAATCTGAAATGGAGCCATAAGAGACAGCAGATGCTGGAATTTGGAGCAAAACGTAAACAACTACTGGAGGAACTCAATGGCCCGGCAGCATCTGAGGAGACAACATTTCAGATCATTATGACCAGCAGAGGGATATTCAATGTTGCAGGTCAAGATACTGCTTCAAGTCTTTGAAGCATTGACTGCTCCTCTGCCTCGATTGATGCTGCTTACTTAACCTGTTGAGTTGCTGTAGCAGTTTGTTTTTTGGTCCATAATTTTAAATCACTTCACAGTCTTTGAAATATTTTTGAATGGTAGTCAAAATGTAGAATAACAAGAGTAAATGTTTACACAGCAAGTTCCCTGAAATAAAGTTGAAATTAATTAGTGAATCTATTTGGATGTTAAATGATGATATATATTGGCCGAGGCATAATCAATATGCACTGAAGTGTCAGCCGGGATTATGACACAAAGTTCTGAAATAATTCAGTGGATCAGGCACCATCTCTGGAAGATGTGGATAGGTGACGTTTTGGGTTGGGACCATTCTACAGACTGAAGAAGAATACCAACTCCAAAACATTGCCTATCCATGTCGTCGAGAGATACTGCCAGGCCCGCGGAATTACTCCAGCACTTTGTGTTTTACTCATTCCAGCATCTGTGTGTCTCCAGCCTGGATAATGACCCTATTTGAAAGGTGAGAGATTAACCCATATCCTATTTTAATGCAGTTTATATTCAACATCCTTAAATGAGTCTTGAGTGCTCTATAATTCTATTCAGTGCAGTTAATAACTTTTTGCCTTAAAGTAACTTTGATATTTTGCAAATATAAATCATTTCATCGGTCAAGAGTTGAAACAAAACTGAATTGATCTCCAAAAATAAAATAGGCCTCAGAGCATTTACATTTATATCACATAATATTTATTATTTTAATTCAGCACAATAGATAAGACTAAAATGCATGAAGCATTCAAAGGACAATTGTTAGTTTTTCAAAGCTTAAGGGTTTTTGGATCTTTTCATATTACCATATTTATACTTGGCATATCATTTCTAGTTAAGGGTATAAAATAGCAAAGACGGAAAGCAATCACGGTCTGCCTTCAGATATTTTGAACAAACATGCCTTGAAATTTGATTCCACCCATTTTTGCTCTACTAAATCAGTGCTACATTTAGTGTTAGAGCTCGATCAGCTTACCTGCAAAAGATTTCATATTTCCTTACACGCACAGAATGGGGCTATTCTGGCTCTTTGAGCCTATACCAGTTAATAATCTCATTCCCCCATTAACTTTTTTCCCCAGTAAACTATTCTTCCCACAATTCCATCAAATCTTCCCAAAATCATCTCACACATTACCCAAGGAGAATGTTACTGTGGCTTAATAAGCTACCAACCAGAACATCTAAACAGACAGCACTAAAGTTCAGCACTGATGACTGAAGAAGGGTCTCGACCCGAAAAGTCACCCATTTCTTCTCTCCAGAGATGCAGCCTGTCCTGCTGAGTTACTCCAGCATTTTGTGTCTTGAAGTCTTTTAGGACCGAGATGAGAAAATCGTTTTTCACACAGAGAGTGGTGAATCTGTGGAATTCTCTGCCACAGAAGGCAGTTGAGGCCAGTTAGTTCGCCATATTTAAGAGGGAGTTGGATGTGGCCCTTGTGGCTGAAGGGATCAGAAGGTATGCAGAGAAGGCAGGTACAGGATATTGAGTTGGATGATCAGCCATGATCATATTGAATGGCGGTGCAGGCTCGAAGGGCCGAATGGCCTGCTCCTGCACCTAATTTCTATGTTTCTATCTTCAGGACCGATGTTACTGGAGCTGCCCATTATACAAATAATATAATGGTGGCCATAAATATTTTTAGAAATTCCTCAAAGTGGTCTAATCTAGTATTGTGCATCAAAACAAGACCTGTGCAGTAGGAAATAAATGTAATAGGAATAGGCCAGTTGTGAGCTTATGTGTGCCATAATCCAGGTAGATCATGGCTAATCATTGACCTCAATGTCAATTGTCACAAATCAACCTAGCATTCCTGGAAATGATTACTAGTGTAATCCAACGCACACACACACACACACACACACACACACACACACACACACACACACACACACACACACACACACACACACACACACACACACACACACACACACACACAGAAGCATGCACACTCACATGCCGCCTGGCTCTCCAAATCTGTCCAGCAGTCATTACCACCATAGTTAATTTTCCCTGTCATAAATTCTCTTCTTTGCTATTTGAGTCTTTAATGGTCAAATTGCACACAAACAAATGTGAACAAATGAGTCAGATCCTTGGCAACATTATTCTTGTATTGTGCAATGCTCAACATTGTTAACAAAATGTTCCCAAAATACTTTCCAAGATGTGGCATCTGTATCTAACTCAGTCTGGATACCCATCACAAACCCATACTTCCACTCTTCTTGAATCTCCATTCCTATCAAATTTTCAGAGATCAAAAGGACTTCATTAGCCAAAGTGGCAAACCAGTCATTTGTATCTATTTAATCATCTTTTAATAAAATCAACGTATTGTCCAGCACAACTCCTTATCAACAATCTCTAACTTTGTAAAAGCACCAGGAAGTGGTGCCTCAAAAAGACAGTGGGTATCTTCAAAGACCCACACCATCCTGGTCACATGTTCATCTGACTGCTACCATTTGGAAGAAACCTACCGCCAAGTTCAAGAACAGCTTCTTACAATCAACAATCAGGTTCTTGAACTACAATGCACAACACTAACCACAATCCTACCTCAGCACTGAACTGCTGTGGAGGTTTAATAAGGTTGCACTATTCGGTTTCCACTATTACGGTTTGGTTACCTGGTTTTACTGATAATTTATTGTATTATTGTTTATAATATATTTATTTGTTGTGTTGTTGCATTAATGTACCTGCAAAGTTGCAGCAAGTAGGGATTTCATTGTTCTCTTCCTGGTGCATATGACCATTAAACACCCTTAACTTAACTCTTGACTTGATTAGGAGCAACAATTTTTTATGCACATGTTTAGAGATAGCAGAGTCCAATGTCTTGGTGCTTTAAGTCAACTGTCTCTGCCATTGGGGCACAGCTATAGAGCTGTTGTGTCACTGCTCCAGCAACCAGGTTCAATCCCAACTTCAGATGCTATCTGTGTAGAGTTTCCATGTTCTCTCTGTGATCATGAAGGTTTCTTCATGTGCTTCTGTAATCTCCCACGTCCTAATGACATGCAGAATATAGGTTAATTGGTCACTATATATTGCCCCTGGTGTGTAAATGAGTGGTACATGGCAGAGGGAGTTAATGAGAATGTGAAGAGAACAAAATTGAGGGAGTGCAGCGTAGATTTACAAGGTGGATGTCGGTTCTGTGGATACATTCAAGAGAGAGCAAGATAGGGCTCTTAAAGATAGCGGAGTCAGGAGATATGGGGAGAAGGCAGGAACGGGATACTGATTGGGGATGATCAGCCATGATCACAATGAATGGTGGTGCCGGCTCAAAGGGTCGAATGCCTACTCCTGCACCTATTGTCTAAAATGGGATTAGAGTAGGATTAGTACCTGCTCGAAGGGCCAAATGGCCTACTCCTGCACCTATTGTCTATTGTCTATTGTATAGATTAATGTTTGATGGCTAGTCGAGTTTTGGTGTACCAAATAGCCTGTTTCTGTGCTTGATAAATCAATTACTCTTTGTTTACATTGTTTCTTAAGGGCCTGTCCCACTGCAGTGACCTAATTTGCGTGTTTAGAAGAGTGTGCGCTCGATTCAAACTTGTAGCATGATCAACACGTCATCCTAGGAGGTTTATTTAACTCTCCTTCATCCTCGAGAGAAGTTCCCGCATACTCGAGGACTCAGTTTGGTCGAGGAGTATTTTTTAGCATGCTGAAAATTGTCCGCCAGTAAAAATTGATCGGCATGGAAAAAAATCAATATTTTTTTTACACGTAGGTTTAGTCGAAGTAGGTCGTAGTAGGTCAGCATGTTATTCGTAGGAAATCAATGGCAATCGAAGGTAATCGAAGGTAATCAAAGATAGTCGAAGGTAGTCGAAGGTAGTCGAAGGTGGTAGTCTTCACTCTCCACTATTCAGTGTTCAATTTTCCCAAAGCTAGTCGAAGCTAGTCTTCAACATAGTCGAAGGAGGTCAAAGGATATCAAAGGAGGTCTTCTACATAGTTGAAGGAGGTCTTCTACATATTCGTAGGAAGTTCTCTACATAGTCAAAGGAGGTCGTAGGAAGTGTTCTACTTCAGCGATACAACAAGACCATGACACTTTTTTACACTCTCCTAAACTCTTCTAAACTAGCAAATTAGGTCCCCGCAGTGGGACAGGCCCTTTACTCCATCTATGTTGCCTGACCTACTGTTTCTGACATTTTCATATTTCCAGCATTCAAAGTACTTTTCTTTTCTTTTGTGCCTTCATCTTAGATCAATATTTTTTTTTTAAATAGAATGTGGAAGTATTCATCACATCAAGCAGCACCTATGGAGGCAAAAGGAGACAGTGAGGGAAGAGAAAAGATTGCCATTTCTTAGCAGCATGGGGAATGTTGTGACAGAGACTGGTAGATGATAGCTAGAATTAAATAGTAGACACAAAATGCTGGAGTAGCTCAGTGGGACAAGCAGCATCTCTGGATAAAGGAAATGGTGATGTTTCAGGTCGAGACCTTTCTTCAGACACCAGTCTATTCAGAGATGCTGCCTGTGCCACTGAGTTACTCCAGCATTTTGTGTCTATCTTCGGTTTAAACCAGCATCTGCAGTTCCCTTCTGTACCTTTACACGGACAGCTGGAGCATGGGAGCAGGACCACATCTCAATACATTACAAGGTCACCAGACTTCTATGTTGCTGTTCTTTTACTTTGTTGAAACAATGCATGGTGTTGGAACGTGGCAACTCTTTGCATGCTGGTCCCGGGGGAGGATCTACTATCATCAGATCCAATCTCTCTACTCTTGTAAATCTCTTTCCTATCTATAAATCCAGTATTATTTCAAAGTATTCTACTGATATTGTCCACCCCACTCTATATATTGGAAACAGAGAAATATAGAAAATAGGTGCTGGAGAAGGCCATTTGGCCATTCGAACCAGCACCACCTTTCAATATGATCATCGCTGATAATCCAAAATCAGTACCCCGTTCCTGCATTCTTCCCATAACCTTGATTCCGTTAGCCCTAAGAGCTATATCTAACTCTCTCTTGAATATATCCAGTGAATTGGCCTCCACTGCCTTCTATGGCAGAGAATTCCACAGATTCGCAACTGTCTGGGTGAAAAACTGTATCCCCATTGTGGGCATTGGGTCTTGGCTTTGAAACCTTTATCATACTGGGAACTATATTCTGCAGTCTGTACTTCCCTTTTACTCTACCTATTATAGTTGACGTTAACTTGTATTTATGAAAAGTATAATCTGATCCAATTGGATATCTTGCAAATCAAAGTGTTTTGCTGTACCTCAGTATACATGATTATAATAAACCTAAACTGACCAGCAATTCCTGCACATTAACTCTAGCCTACACACACTACGGACAATTTACATTTATACCAAGTCAATTAACCCACAAACCTATATGTCTTTGGAGTGTGGGAGGAAACCAAAGATCTCAGAGAAAATAAGCAGGGTCACAGAGAGATCGTGCAAACTTCGTACAGATAGCACCCGTAGTCGGGATCAAACCCGGTTTCTAGCGCTGGAAGCGCTGGAAGCGCTGGAAGCCACCAACTCTACCGCTATGCCACCATGCCACCATTGCAAAAGAATACAACCTACTGTTATAACTTCTATGTAACAAATGTTGTAGTCCCGACTGAAGGAATTTAAAGTCTCAAAAACTTTTGTATTACTTTCATTGATTCACTGAGGTTTCAAAGAAATTTCAGTACAAATGAGCAGGCATTTAAATTCCCACTGCAGCTAACATAAAGAGCACATTGCTCAGTAACTGTCAGCAGTGAAGTATTTTTTAAAGAATTAACACAGGCAAATGCCATAGGTAGATCCAATTATAATTAAACTAAAACAGTCTTCTTGAAGGCTTCACTCAAACAGGAACATTTAATATAAAAATAAGGCATTCGTGAAATGATAAGGGATATTTAATAGAAGCTAAATGATTCTCTCACACAATTTTAAACTATTCCTTCAGGCCTTAAAGCATCACTGTACACTATTATTACGTGTCTTACGATATTGCCTTATGCACTAACTTAGCAGAAGTAATTTGCAGGCAATTTATTTTAACACTGCTGTTAAAATGGCAGAGCCTTTTCCCATAAGTATTCAGTGGTATCACAATGCACTGCAGCTGGCTATGAAGAATGTGCAACCTGCAGCCCTTAATTGGAATTTGGCTGAGGTGTATGTGGTACGATTTACTGACTATTAAGGAGATGTGTGGGCAAGGGCTGGAACAAGATAACCATGGTGCCACTGAGGATGTGTTCCTCTGAGTATTATAAAATGAACCAGGGATGAAGGATATGGAGAAGATTATCTCTGGCAAGGGCCATCTGTTGCCTGTAGGAGACACAATCTGGCTCCATTGAAATTGTATCAACTGATGCAAGCAGACAAAGGAGAGGAAATCACAAAGTGCACTCAGCTGGACAGACGGCATCTGTGGAGAGAATGGATAGGCAATGTTTCAGGTTGAGATCTTTTTTAAGTTTACCCCTTCCCTCTGCAGATAGTGCCTGGCCCATTGAGTTACTCCAGCACATTGTGTTTTGCTCAAGATTCCAGCATACACAGTTCCTTGAGCCTCCAAGGGAGAGGGAATGTTTATAGATGGGGCTGCAGGTCTCTTCTCTTCAGGAGAGGATAGGCAGCAACATTAGTGAAGCAGACATTTTTAGCAAATTTGGAAATGAATGGAAACATCATGGGGGAATAAGTTATAGTGAAAAGTTTAGCATGCACTGCTTCATGTCAACAGGTCAGGGAGCTGCAGTCTGAGGACTAGTCACCTTGATTCAGACCTATGTCCTGTACCGCCAGGAGATGGGTTGTTGTAAGTTTGTCAAACCACATAAGCATTGGGTTTGCATTGTAGACTGGAAAACCTGTGCCAATTAAACACAGAAGTTTTATATAGTCAAGTTAATAGTGTTTTATTGTTAAATGTCCCAGACAACAATTAAATGTTTACTTGCAGCAGCACAACAAAATATCTAAACATAATACTCTGTAAACAATATAATAAATTAGAAAAGTTCAGCACACACACACACACACACACACACACACACACACACACACACACACACACACACACACACACACACACACACACACACACACACACACACACACACACACACACACACACACACACGTGTATATGTGGGACCCCCAACACAATATTCCACCTCTCCACCAATTCCAATATTGGTGGCCAGTGTGTGTGGGGGGCTTTCTTGAGCACTAGCATGGGTGTTGTGGGTCCAGTCAAGTCAAGCACAGTGAGTGCAGGGCCAACAATCCATTTAAATCAATTTCAAGTCAAGTCAAGTCAATCCATTTCAAGTCAAGTCAAGTCAAGTCAAACTATTTCAAGTCAAGTCAAACCATTTCAAGTCAAGTCAATCCATTTCAAGTCAAATCAAGTCAAGTCAAGTCAATCCAAATCAAGTCAAGTCAATCCATTTCAAGTCAGGTCAATCAATTTCAAGTCAAAACAATCCATTTCAAGTCAAGTTAATCAATTTCAAGTGAAATCAGCCATTTCAAGGGCAGGCCAAACAACTCATTGCATTGTCATTTCATTTCCAATTTTGCATTGCAGTTTCAAGCACAGGCAGGGCAGGCCAAACAACTCATTGCATTGTCACTTCTTTTCCTATTTTGCATTGTAGTTTCAAGCACAGGCAGGTCAGGCCAAACAACTCATTCCATTATCACTTCATTTCCAATTTTGCATTGCAGTTTCAAGCACAGGCAGGGCAGACAAAATAACTCACTGCATTGTCACTTCATTTCCAATTTTACATTACAGCTTCAAGCACAGACAGGGCAGGCCAAACTACTCATTGCGATGTCACTTCATTTCCAATTTTGCATTGCAGTTTCAAGCACAGGCAGGCCAGGCCAAACAACTCATTATATTGTCACTTCATTTCCAATTTTGCACTGCAGTTTCAAGCAAAGGCAAGGCAGGCAAAACAACTCATTGCTTGTCATTAAGAGCTAGCAAATCATTTATTACAAGTATATTGCAGACTCACAGTTCAGTTAACTGACAGCTTAGAATCACAGTTGTGGCCTCTCCCTCATGATCTTCCAGAGTGACTGACTCACGTCCAGGCATCCAGTGGTTTATAGGCCTGCCCCCCCCCCCCCCCCTTGGAAGGGTTATATCGGAAGACTTTCATCATGGTGAATGACAGGCAAGAAGACCAATCAGCTGATCTCAAGATTTTTCAAACATTCCTAACTTTTTTTTTTCATTGGAAAACTCCTTGGGGCTGCCTCAGTTGAGGAGGACTGTGAGTAAGGTGGCCAAAAATCATAGCGGTATATGGTAGCATTTTTCCTAAAATCAATATACAGCGCAGACAGGAAGTGGTCAAGATGAGACATTTGGACTCTCCTAGTGGCAGCATGCTGTAAAGGTTGCAAATTTGTTTGCTGCCTTAACTTTTAACCTTCACTTACCACTCTTTCAATGTTACTTATGATTACTTGACTTCAAGGCACGATCTAACTTTTCATAAAGTGTTGATAACACTTTTGCATGCTTTAATCATGAAAAGGATGGAGACAAGAAGGAAAGGAGGCTCCCCAAGGAAGGAACAGGGGAAAGCCACAACCACAGCCACACCTTCTGACTAGTATCATAGAAGCAATATCGAAAATGAAGAACAATTTGAAAAATGAACTGAAAAATGATATGAAAACAAGATTTGGCAGTTCGGAAGAAATGGTGAAAGGAGTTTCGAGCAAATTGAAGGAAGTTCAAGGAAAGCTGACTATGTTACAAGATGAACTTCGTGAACAAAGGGAACAAATTAATAACTTGCGAACCCTGGGCCAGGAGAGAGATTTGAAGTTTGAAAAACTGGAATGGAGAATGAATTAAAACACTCGAGCACTTCAGCAATATAAAAATATGGACCTGGAAAACAGAAGCCGTCGATTGAATTTACTTATTGTTGTTTGCCGGAAGGTCAAGAAGGAGATAATGTTATAAAATATGCTTCTAACATGATAAAGGAGACTTTCAACATTGAGCACAATGAAAATCTTCCATTTTTGGATAACGCACACAGGATTGGGAAGAAATCTGGTAATAAACCGAGGCACTTGATTGTTCGGTTTCACTTTTTGCAAATGAAGGAGAATATTCTCCAGGCTGCAAATATGTTGGGCATGGTTGAATATGAAGAATGCAAGTTTCGGTTTGTTCCTGATTATAGTTATGAGCTTTTGGAAATAAGAAAGTCTTTTCATAAGGTAATGTCTTATCTGTTCAAGAAAAAGCTGCGCCCAGCCTTACTTTATCCAGCTAGACTGCATATACGACTCTTCAATGGTAACACTCGATTTTTCAACAATTCTCAAGACACTTCCAGCTTTTTGGAAAGTTATGAGGGTGAAGGGGAGTAATTGATAGCTGATTGTTATAATTGGAGATTTACTGTTCCTATTTTGACAATTTATCATTTTGTAATGATTAAGAATTTAACTGGACGAGTTGTTTTTCTTTTATATATATTAATTTTTAAGAATTGCTTTGTTAATTTGTGTTCCCCTGTCATTAGACAAATTAAGTGAACACAGTTCTTGTTTTTCATATTTTGACCTTGGATAATAATATGTAGCACTTGCTCTTCAGTTTCATTGCCACCATGTTTTTTTTTTCTCTTTCAAACGATAACAATGACCATGTTATGGCTATGGAGTGGCAAAATATGCTCTTTTCTGTCGGGTGCAGTTGCCAGGAGAGATGTGGGTAGGGAAGGGATTAGGTAGCTTATTGACTGTCCATTGGTCAATTTCGGGCTTTACAGGGGGTGGAGGGGGAGGGTTCTCTTGTTTCCTATTTAGTGTTAATATAAATACACACAATATAACTCCAAAAATGTCTGAAATGTCGTCACCTGGCTCCGCCCTAGATTTTTCTTCTTCCAGTATCATAAACTATTAGGCTTTAAGAAATTAACCGTTTACATCCCACATGATTTTTACAAGCATTATGAATAAGGTTATTAACTTCCTTTCATGGAATGTGAATGGCTTGAACCATCCCATTAAGAGGAACAACATTTTTCAAGCTCTTCGCAGACTATACGCACAGATTATTTTTGTTCAGGAAACTCATGTAAGGCAAAGTGACAATCAAAAATGTTTCAAGTATTGGAGATTCATTCAAATTCACAGGCTAAGGTGAAAGGAGTCTCTATTTCTATTGACTCCTCAATTCCGTTTGTTCATTTTGAAACAATTTCTGATCCATATGGCAGATTTTTGGTGATTACCGGTGTTCTTTATAAGGAAAAAGTTGCTATGGTGAATATTTACGCACCAAATATTGATCAGCCTGAGTTTTTTAGACAGTTAATTGCATGCTTTCCTAATTTAAATGAACTCTTTTTAATAATGGGTGGAGATTTCAACTGTCTGAACCACTTGATTGACAGATCTACATCTGATCATGTGCTTCTAAATAAATCAGCTAGTTTTATCAATTCTTCTTTATTTGACTCTGGAATGTTAAAAGTTTGGAGATTCTTACACCCAAATGACAAAGTATTTTCTTTTTATTTCTCATGTATATCATAGTTATTCTTGGATTGACTACTTTATAATAGATTCTCGGCAAGTTCTCGGTTACTGCATGTGAGTATGATGCAATTGCTATTTCTGATCATGCACCATTGAAACTATCAATCAAACTACCTGATTCCAAGTTTAGTGTTAAACAATGGCGATTTAATGCTACTTCTCTTTAAGACTTAAACTTTATTAATTTTATTAAAGATCAGATTGCTTTTTACTTCTTGACAAACTCTACTGAAGAAATATCTAATGGTGTAGTGTGGGATGCTTTTAAGGCATATATTCATGGACAAATTATGTCATACTCCGCAGGATTAATAAAAAAACTCAAAAAGAAATACGTACATTGGCTAACAAGATTAAAGAAATTTATAAAAAATATTGAAAAGCTCCTAGTTTAGAGCTCTATAAGAATAGAGTTGAACTTCAATTAAGATATAATTTGTCTTTAGTATCACTGATTGGGAACCAGCTACATAAAACCAAAAGTCAATTTTATATACATGTCGAAATATCTGGTAAATTACTCGCTAATCAGTTGAAAGCGGTGTCGGTCAAGCGTCAGATTACTAAAGTGAGTAAACGGGATGGTACACTAACTGTAGACCATGATGAAATTAATAAATCCCTTCAGGATGTTTATACTTCCCTATACCAATCAGAATTTCCTACTGATTCCAATATAATGCATGAGTTTTTAAAGAAACTGAACTTACCAAATTTATCATGTAACGAGTGTTTGTTGTTAGTTGAACCCATCACGGAAGAGGAAATACAGAAAGCAATCCTTTCAACGAATTTTGGTAAAGCTCCCGGTTTAGATGGGTTTACAGTAGAATTGTAAAAGTATTTTTCAAATTTATTGTCTCCCTGGCTATGCAAGGTATTTAAAGAAGTCTTTTTAAGGAATAGATTACCACAATCTTTTTATGAAGCATCTATTTCTTTAAATCTTAAAAAAAGACAAAGACCCTACTGAAGTGACATCATATAGACCTATATCACTGTTAAATGTAGATTTCAAAATTCTTTCCAAAATATAAGCTATGAAATTGGAAAATATTTTACCGCAAATTATCTCTGAACATCAGACAGGTTTTATTAAAAATTATTACTCATACTTTAACGTTAGGAGATTAATGAATATTGTATATGCAGCGTCAAAAAAAACCTCAGAATGTGTCATTTTACTTGATGCCGAGAAGGCGTTTGATAGAGTAGCATGGGAATACTTATTCAATACACTTGAAAAATTTAAGTTTGGTCCAAAATGTATTTCTTGGATCAAGCTGATATATCATATACCTCAGGCTTCTGTAAAATAATCAGATATCCCCTTTATTCAGGCTCTTTTGAGGTTCGAGACAGGGCTGTCCCTTAAGTCCTTTACTATTTGATATTGCTTTGGAACCATTGGCCACCACTATTAGGGAATCCCCTAATATTTTTTGGTATTGTCCGTGGGAATAAGGCAGATAAGCCATCTCTTTGTGCGGATGATATGTTATTATTCATTTCTAACCCTGAGAAATCTATTCCGGCATTAGTACCATTACTTAATCAATTTAGTAGTTTATCTGGTTATGAACTAAATCTTAGTAAGAGTGCGCTTTTTCCATTAAATAATCTAGTTTCGAATTGTGGACAGTTTTCACTTAGATTGACTACCAAAAGTTTTACTTATCTAGGTATTAAGATCACCAAGAAACACAAGGATTTATTTAAAGCTAATTTTTTTGTAAAATATTTTTATTAGAAGTAAATACATATTAAGAAGGAATAACATAAAATAAAAAGAAAGAGACATATTATTCATCACATACATTCTTAATATTTTTAACGTTTACAATCATTCTTATTTATACTTCTATACTTTTTATTATTTTATAACAGAAAGAAGATAGTAAAGAGAAATAATAAAGAGAAATAAAATAAAAGTAGAAAATCAATAATATGAGTGGAGTATTAAGCAGGCTATTCTTCACTGGAGATATATCAGTGGTCTATTATATATAGTTCTTCATCTATTCCTTCATTCAGGTTTCAGTCAGGCCCTCGAACCGGACCACCTTGACCCTTTAAATATTCAATAAATGGAGACCATACTCCTCTGAATTGATCTAGCTTGTCCAAAAGGACAAGTCTTAATCTTTCCAGATGAAGTGTCTCCGACATTTCTGTAATCCACATTTTGAATGTGGGGGATGAAGGACCTTTCCAAAATCTTAATATTAATTTTTTACCATTTATTAAACTATAAACGATAAAAATTATTTGCTGTGTTGTTAGTAGTTGATCCGTTTTTAATATCCTAATATGATTAATTTTGAGTCTGGAGTCAGATTTGCATTAACTACATTCGAGATTATCTTAAAAATTTCTATCCAAAAGTTAGTAATTGTCACATATGGCAGAAACATTTGAAAAAATTCTGTTTAATTTGGATTTTTAAAAGTGTAATCTATGTAAAACTTTAAATTGTATCAAAGAGTGTCTGGCATTTAATGAGCAGTGGTGTATATGTTGTAAACTTTCATTCTATACTTCTAGACTAATTGTTTGACCTAATTCGTTTTCCCATGCTTGCCTATATATTTCCGACATTGGTACATCATTTTCCAATAAAATATTTTAAATATATGATATTAATTTTTCTGCGTTCGGATATTTATTTAGACATTCATCTAAAATTTCTGTCTTTCTATTTCTAAAATCCTGTGTGTTTGATTTAACATAGTCTCTAATTTGTAAATATCTAAAGTACTCTTTTGAGTGTAATCCGTAATTTTGTTGTAATTCCTGAAATGAAAGAAAGAGACTTTCCCTGTAGAGATCACCCGACTTATTAATTCCATAGTTCTTCCATTGTAAAAAATGTTTATCCATCATTGATGGTTTAAAAGTAATGTTGTTTACAATGGGAAGAGCCAGTGGTATACTTTTCAATTTTAATGTTTTCTTTAATTGTTTCCAGATACGTATCCCACTTTCTATTATTGGTTCTCCTCTATAGATTTTCTTACTTATTTTAGTATTGGCAAATAAAATCGAGCTAATTTCGAAAGGTGAACAATCTTCCTTTTCCATTTTTAACCAGTTTGGCTGTTTATCTAACTCTATCAACCAAAAATTCATATTTTTACTATTAACTGCCCAGTAGTAAAACATAAAATTAGGCAGTGCAAAACCTCCATTTATTTTTGATTTACATAGATGTTTTTTATTTATTCTATGGCTCTTATAATCCCAAATAAAATTGGTAACTATAGAGTCCACTTTCTTAAAAAAAAATTTAGGAAGAAATATCGGGATCAGTTGAAACAGGTATAATAATTGCGGAAGAAAAATTAATTTTATCGCATTAATTCTACCTAGCATTGAAATAGGTAATGTTTTCCAATATAGGATATTCTTAAGTAGTTTATTCAGTAGGGGTGGGAAATTAGATTTAAATAAAGAATCATATCATTTTGTTACGTAAATTCCAAGATATTTGTTTTTTTTTCATTTGCTATCTTAAAAGGAAATTGTTGTAGTATATGTGGGTTATTTCCCATTATTGGCATATTCACTTTTATTCCAATTAATTCTATATCCTGAAAACAAGCCAAATTGAGTTATTAAATCTAATAAGTTAGGGATAATAGTTTCAGGCTTTGTAATATAAAGTAATACATCATCTGCGTATAAAGAGATTTTATTTTCAGTTTCTTTGGTTTCATACCCGTATATTTCAGGATGTAATCTCACGGATTGTGCTAATGGTTCAATTGCCAGTGCGAACAGTAATGGGGATAGAGGACAACCTTGTCTACAGCCTCTGGATAAGTTAAATTTAGTTGATAACATTTGATTTGTTAATATTCTAGCTGTTGGATTAGTATATAGTAGTTTAACTCATGTTATAAACTTCTCTCCCAACTGAAAAGTTTCCATAACCGAAAATAAATAAGACCATTCAACCTGATCAAAACCTTTCTCTGCATCTAATGAAATAATTGCTAGATCTTTATTAATATTTATTTTCGAGTATATAATATTGAATAATCGTTTCAGGTTATATATCGTTTTGGAATAAATCCTGTTTGATCTAAATGAATTACTTTATTAATCACTGTATTTAGTCTTTGTGCTAGTATTTTGGTTAAAATTTTTTGATCAGTATTTAAAAGAGCTATGGCTCTTTATGACCCTGGATCATCCAGACCTTTATCTAATTTAGGTATAAGCGTTATAATAGATTCAGTTAATGTGTCTGGTAATTTCTGTTGTGCATAAATATATTCATAAAGTGTCTTCAAACGTGGTGCTATCAGATCATAGAATGTTTTATAAAATTCCGAACCAATACCATCCGGTCCTGGAATTTTACCATTTTTAATGACCTAATAGATTCTTCGATTTCTTATTTCAGTAGTTATTTCAGCATTTAGTGATTCTCTATTTTCTAAATCCAGTCCTTGTAGATTACAATTTTTTAAAAAATGTTTCTATTCCTGTCCGATTTTCTGTCGTTTTGGCTGAATATACATTTTTATAATATTGCAAAAATCCCTCATTTATATCTTTAGTTTGTACTAGTAATTCACCTATGTTTGATTTAATCCTATGGATTAATTTGGATTAATTTTTCTCCCTCCAATTTTCGTGATTGACGAGCCAATAATTTTTGTGGTTTATCTCCGAATTCAAATTGTATTTGTTTAGTATATTGGTAGAATTTTACAACTTGGTCTGACTGTATTTATTTAATTTATATTTCAATGCAGAGATTGTATTATGTTTTATCATGGATGGGTTAGCAGCGTTTTCTGTGTCTAATTGTTTGATCTCCTTTTCCAATGCCTGTTGTTCCCTCCGATTCTCTTTATTACAAAATGCTTGAGAGGATATCATAATACCCCGAACATATACTTTAAAAGTTTCTTATATTAGGGACAAAGGTATTTCTGGCTTATCATTTAACCATATAACCATATAACAATTACAGCATGGAAAAAGGCCCTCTCGGCCCTTCCAGTCCGTGCTGACCTTTTGTTTTCCCCTAGTCCCATCTACCTGTACTCAGACCATACCCCTCCATTCCCTTCACATCCATATACCTATCCACTTTACTTTTATTTATTTCAAAGAAAATCTTAATCTGTTTTGTGATGTATTCTTGAGTTATTTTGTCTTTTAAAATTTGTGGGTTAAATCTCCATTGTCCCTGTTTTTCCGTTTTACCAGTTATTTTAATCATTAAAGTTAAAGGTGCGTAATCTGAAATTATAATATTATGATATTTTGAATTATAAGTGAATGGAATAAGTTTTAAATCTACCAAAAAATAATCTATTCTTGAATAAGTTTTATGCACAGGTGAGTAAAATGAATATTCTCGTCCAGCTGGGTTTTGCATTCTCCAAACATCTTTAATATTACTGGTATCTGTATATGCATTTATTAGATCACTGGAATGCGATTTAATTTTCCGTTGTCTTGATGATCTGTCTAAATAAAGATCTACTGTACAATTTAAATCTCCTCCAATTATTAGGTTGTGTTGTGGTAATTCTGGGATAGTATTAAATATTTTCTTAAAAAACAGTGGGCTGTCAAAATTTGGGCTGTATACATTGACAAAAATCATTATTTGTGTGTATAATTCTCCTATTACAATAATATATCTACCATCACTATCAGTTATAGTTGAAGTGTGTTTAAATGAAATGCCTTTACGAATTAATATTGCTACACTTCTAGATTTGTGTG
>CM069133.1:60498366-60735285 GCA_035221665.1 Okamejei kenojei
CCTGACTTCCTCTGTCTGGCAGAGACGGAGTGAGGCACAACACTTCTGGGATTTATAATCCCTCCCCCTGCCACCAGCGGGGGCGGCAGAGAGAATGGCTATTTAAAAAAAAATCTTTATATATCTCTGATTTTTAATCGATGGGAAAAATCCTCCAGGCAGGCGGAGAGGGGCTCTGAGTGAGGTGTCCAAAAATGACAGCCGTAAGTGGCGCCATTCCCTCGGAAATCAAAGCACAGCAAGCGAAAAGCGATCAAGATCTTACTTTTAGTAATATAGACATATGTAAGGAATGGACGATGTTGCGGGTCAAGACCCTTCTTCAGACTGATGTCAGGGAAGTTTGCGGAATGAAGATAGAATGTAGACGGAGGTAGTATGACCAGTGGGAGCACGGACAATGGGAAGGGGAAGGGGATTGAGAGCAAAAGCAAGGGCTATCTGAAGTTAAAGTCAATGTTCATACCGCTGAGGTGGAAATTACCCAAGCAAAATATGGGGTGAAGTTCCTCCAATTTCGCTGGGCCTCACTCTACTGTACGCCTGTAGAAATTCAAGAACATCCTCTCGGACATTCAAATTCCAGGGAATGAAAGGATTAACATGGATATACAGGGATTATCCCTCACCATTTTAAGTTAATGAACATCAAAAAAATATTTCACTAGCATAGCCTTAAATTCAATTGACATCTTCTCAGAGGATTGCATTCAGGTGTGTGAAACTGGTGCGAGTAAAAATGAAAGTAGGTCAAGAAAGTTGAGAGGCTTTCGTTACAAACACTTAAGTATACAAAACACTAATAAGCACAAATTAGATAGTGTCACAGCTGAAAATATGAGACATCAAGAAACTCCCAAAGCTTCTTCTTATGTGGGTTTGTAATGAAAGTTGAGATGAACGCAGCAGATATTCAGCGATGTGTTTTATTAAATTCACCAGCCGGGTAAAGTCACAGCTTGTCACAGGGCTCTCCATGCATTCCGATAAGCTGAAAAGCAAATTAGGCTTTACTTTCACTGGGGTCCCAGAGCACTGCTTTCCTGCAAGACAAAAAAATAAAGCATTAAACAGTAATCCTCAGAGACGGTTCTTAGAATACAAAGGTAGAGCTCAAGCTCCTTAGAGAAATCCTCTGAAAGAAATAGAAAATGAGTTTGTGTTCCCTGCTGAAGCTCCTGGCTTCCTGTCTGCTTCATTATTTTCCAAGTAGGATTTACAACTCAGTAGAAACCATTCCCTTGATAAACTGCAAACTCTATTTCAGATCATTCTAACTGATATCCTTGAGGAGAATAAGTCAAGATAACACCAGAACACATAACCTTTAGCTATCCAATTTTTAAGACATTTGGTTAAGAATTAATTTAGGAGTATAAATTCTCAGTGAGTATAAATCTATGGTGTGAAATAGCCCAAAAATTGGTAATCAAAGTCAAATAAGCAAAAGCATGTTTCTTGGGAATATGGAAATTAACCATCAGGAGAGAAAGAAGATAAATCCTATCACGTTGCAAGTCAAATTGCAATGGATAAGTGCACATTTCAATGTGCTCGCAAACAATATCTGTGTAACAATGATAGTGCTAAATGAACCATTTTTTAACATGTTGGATTGGATAATCACAGCAGTGAGAATATGGTGGGAAGCATTTAGTGGTGACATGGAGCTTAAAAATTAAACATGACACTTATTGCTTCAGAGGTAATTATTGTAGCAATTTAAATATGATCAAAACAACAAATGGAGCTTTTGTTCCAAATCTTCCAACTGAACCTATTTCCACCCACACTGTCTCCTCTGAGTGGTTGCATGATTAGCAACATGTCTGATTCACAAATCATATCCGGCTCTTTGCAAAATCTCACAAGTTGTGTGTACAGGAGTCAGATTAACATGGAATCACTTTATTGCAGGCTACACAGAAGTGTACATCTTTGAGAACATTATACAACATTTGTTGGTATCACTGATTTACTGCCACATTTTAACTTTCACATATTTAACTGCAATCTACAACACTGAAAAAAGTCCTCATCCAATTGATTTACATTGAGACTTTTCCATTTCTTAATACTATAATAATCTTTTCGCACCTGACACCCTAATACCAGTATAGCCTTGTCCACCAAATGTGTCTCATTACACCCCATAAATACCTTATACCATCAAATTCAGTATCTCCATGTGGTTGAGAATTTAATGATTGCACCATGATGTGTAAAGAAATTGCAACTGATTTTTTTTTTCTCAATCCTATGGTGGTTATCTCATGATTCCTCCCTATAGCTCTGGATTCACCCTTAAAATCCACGTGAAACAACTGCTTTCATCATTTTAAACTTTCCTTCCAGGCTTCCTCTTTTACTATTTTTCAACTGATTGTCAGAAATGCTCTCTGCAAAATGTGCACAGCCATCATTCAGGTTAAATCCCCATGAGCAGGTCCATACATTCTTCAGTCTGAACATCCTTTATGTAGTGTAGATGCCCACAACTTCACACACTGCCACACAATCTAACTCAAGCTTGATATAACAAGTTCACAAGTCATAGGAGTAGAATTAGGTGATTCAGCCCAACGAGTCTACTCTGCCATTCAATAATGACTGATTTCTGCTACCTAATCCCATTTTCCTGCCTTCTCCCCATAACCCTTAACACCCGTTCTAATCAAGAATTTGTCTATCTCTGCCTTAAAAATATCTGTAATATCACCTCTTTTTGTATTCTATTTATCCTGCTTGTACTTTGATTACAATTTCCATGGCTTTAACAACTTGCATTGTTACCTTGAATTATTTGTATATCTACAGATCTCTTTGCTTTCTACCAGTTTTACTTTCCTAATCTGGAAATAGAGATTGTTCTTAATTTTCTAAACAAACCAAACCATCCAACATTCAGCAATCATTGACATATGCCATCTGCAAATCTGTTTTTGTCCTTCTGTATTTGTTTTAACTCCTCATGTGTAAAGCTTAGCATCCCAATGTTATTTCTTCTTCATAAATGTATCAGCATGCCTCCAGTCTACGAATCTGAATTGTTTAAACAGAATGAAGGCAACTGGGTTCCTGACATGGATTCTTGCATGATACCATATGCTGCTTCTCTCCGGTACTTTAATTTCAATAGACAATAGACAATAGGTGCAGGAGTAGGCCATTCTGCCCTTCGAGCCAGCACCGCCATTCAATGTGAACATGGCTGATCATCCACAATCAGTAACCTGTTCCTGCCTACTCCCCATATCAAAACGCTAAGACACCACCATCTGAGGCAGAGAATTCCACAATACTAGCACCATCTTTAAAACCTTCTCTCTGACCCCATTGATTCTGATCTTATTAATAATAATAATAATAATATTAATAATATCTTTTATTGTCATTACACACAAGTGCAACAAGATTTGGTTTGCAACTCCATCCGATGTCATAACTTAGACTAATAAAATTTAGGTTTAGATATTTAGGTTTAGATACCCCGAGAACAAGGTTTGTGAAAAGAACATTAGAACAGTAAAACAGTCAAAACCAAAACAGTCTAAAGTGCAGATGTGTCTGTGCGACGTGACCATCCGAGGGAGACAGTCCATGGGGGAGGGGAGCACTCAGCAGGGCCGGTTCAGAGCCGCTATAGCTCTGGGAATTAAGCTGTTCCTGAGTCTGGAGGTGCGGGCATAGAAGGCCTTGTAGCGTCTGCCTGAAGGGAGTAGTTCGAACAGTCCATTACAAGGTTGAGAGGAGTCTATATGGAAGCTGACGGCCTTCCTATGGCACCGTGCGTGGTAGATGCCCTCCAAGGCTGGTAGCGGTGTCCCAATGATCTTTTGCGCTCTGTGGACGACGCGCTGAAGAGCTCTCCTCTCCGCCTCCGTGCAGCTGAGATACCACACAGAGATGCCATATGTTAATATGCTCTCTGTGGTACAGTGGCTCTAGGCTTTGGCAACAATCGCTCACATGGCAAATTATCAAAGTCCGATCAACCCACCCAACTCTCCCCCACACTCATCCCATCCCTGGCCACCCCTGACCACCCCTGGCCACCCATGGCCAAGTCTGTTAAAAGAAGTAAGGGAAGAAATGACAGAGAACAGGCAAAGATTTTCAAGCATAACTAGTGGCAGGACTGGTGTGGGTGAATTTAAGAACTATTAATGTTCTACTGCTGTACAAAAAGGGAGAGAAGGATAAACTACATAACATTAGGATAAATTAAAAATGATGGTGGGCACATTTTCAGAATCCACTTCAAGGAATAGTATAAAGTTCATTTAGATTAATCGGGGACAGGCGTCATTAGTTTTAGCAGGAAAGGATGCTTCTGACAAATCTGATTGCACTTTTCAGGAGGTAACAAGGAGGATTAATAAGGGAGGTGCATTTGATGTAAAGAGCCTGTCCCACTAACACAACTTTTCAGCGACTGTCTTCGACCTTCAAGCTCGAGGGCACTCGCCTGAATAACCTCGAGCTGGATCGACCTTCAGCGATGAAACCGCGAGCCGGATCGACCATCTACACATACACACACACACAAAGACATCGCAAAGGTGGGGGCCAGGGAAAGTGGGGGAGTGCTGTGTGAAATTCACACCCGCAATGAACAGGAAGGTAAAAGATGGCTGGCACATTTACGGTAAGTCCTATGGAGAGCATGGGGGGGGGGGGGGGGGTTAATAAAGTTTAACAGGCATTTAACATTACCTGTCGGTTTACTTACCTTTTTTTTCCTCAATGAGTTTTACCTTCAACTACCTTCAATTATCTTTGATTGCCTTTGATTACCTACGATAGCATTACAGCCTACTACGGCCTACATCGACTAAACTTATGAGTAAAAAAATATAGATATTTTCCATGGTGACCTTTTATTATTCGTGGGCATTTTTCAGCATGTTGAAAAATATGCCGTGACCTAGCTGAAGCCTCGAGTACATGGGGACTACTCTCAAGCATGAAGGAGAGTTACAAAAAGGACTCCTGGGACCTCATGTCGACCATGCTGCAAGTATGAGTTGAGGGCAAAATCTTCTAAACTCGCCAATTAGGTCGCCGCAGTGGGACAGGCCCTTTACCCATATGGATTTCAACAAGTATTTTGATGAGATCGCACATAGCAGGTTTGTCAGAAAGGTAAAGGCACATGAAATCCAAGGAAGAGTGGAAAATTGGATTCAAAATTGGCTCAGTGACAGGAAACCTCATCAGATTTAACAGGACCTAGGTGTATATTTGAGAGTCGTGACCAGGGATATAGATCAACATGGCTCAATTGCTTCTTCTTTGTGGTACAATTTATCTGGTTCTAAGACAAACAATTGTTTTTGTTTACAAAAGAGTGTAGTGAATAGCGTTGCTCCTTGGGATTTGATTTACTGACGATTTTTAAAAATTCATAAAGGACCTGAGCATGGATTCATTTCAGAGTTTGCATGAAAAAAATTAGAATTGCAGTGTTCACTAAAAAGAAGTTGACAGATTACAACAGGACATGGACAGAAGGGATGACTGTGATGCTGTAAATATTTAATTGCAGTCTTTGTTAGAAATGTAAATTCTAATGTAACATTGAAGGAGATGTGAAAAGCAATACCAGGTATGATTGAAATAGATAAAGTGTTGCCCCTTAAGAAATACTGAAGATAGCTGCTAACAGTTTCACAGACATGATTTCCCTTTCACGTGAAGGAGCATGACACTTCTGTGCAGATCAATACATAATTATTTTTAATGATCTACAGTCTATCACAGTTTGCATGATGCCTACAGGGAGAGTTTTGAACAAGCAACATAGTTACAATATGGAGTTGGTCATTTAAAATGGAGGTGTGTCAAATGCATTTTTGCAGACAATGGTAAATCTCTGGAATATTGTACCACGGAGGTTTATGGTGGTCATTGGAAATATTTAAGGAAAAGGTGCCTTAATTTAATTAAGTATGGGGAATTGAGGACAACATAGATCCGACAATCTAAAGGGCCTGTCCCACATGTGTCCTTGACACGCAAATTACGCGACCTCGTGGTCGCGTTGAGGAGCACGGGTATCGTACGGCCATGCGGGGCTGGTCCCACTGAGAATCGTGGAGGGGTATGTAGTTGTGCGCGACATCACGCAGGGCTCCGAAATTTTTGGAGCAAACAAAATCTTCGCGTGACAACGGCCTGTTGCGGAACTGATGGCCAAAGTGGGACAGGCCCAAGACCCTGGCGCGACGCAGCATCTCACCTCTAACAGCAGCAGAAGCATGCAAACGCCGTTGCTGTCCGGATCTGCCCCCACTTCTACTCCCAGAGCGGGGCCAAGAAAATTGAAGATAGACACAAAATGCTGGAGTAACTCAGCGGGACCAGCAGCATCTCTGGAAAGAAGGAATGGATGATGTTACGGGTCAAGATCCTTCTTTCAGACTGAAGAAGGGTCTCGACCTGAAACATCACCCATTGCTTCTCTGCAGAGATGCTGCCAGGCCTGCTGAATTACTCTGGTATTTTGTGTCCATCTTCAAATGACGTCACGTGCTCCAGACGGCTGTGTGCACGCATGAAATCGCGCGCGACCTTCGCAGGACCATCGCCATTTGCATGCCAAGGACACGTAAGTGGGACAGGCCCTTAGGTGAGTGGAAGGAGGGCACACTTGAGGCGTTCAAGTGGCCTACACCTGCTCCTATTTTCTGATGAAATTATACAGAATGAAGCCACAGCTTAGGGCATTATAAAGGCAACTTGCAATGCATTCACTTGTTTAGAAATAAGCGGCATGCCAATCAAGAGAAAAATCAGGAAATATACATTTACACACAGGGTAAAAGAAACTAGAAGCAAGCGCAGGAAAGACTGGTTGCAAAACAATTAGGGCATCCAGAGCCGACTGTTTCATGTTGGGACCCTACTTCAGACCTCAATCTGACCCATTGAGCTACTCTGGCAAATTGTGTCTATCTTTGGTATAAACCCTCATCTGCAGTTTCCACATTAATGGAAGAAAAAGAAAGAAAGTACGTTAAGGAAAGGAAATCTGAGATTATGGAGCAAAGAAGGATAACATATTATTTTTCCAGCAAGTTATTGTAAATTGGGTTGCACTACTTGAAATTACTTCTTGATTTAATGTATGATCTAAATGATCATTATACAGTATAAATAACTGCAAGGGTAATTACAGAACCTTGGGAAAAAGTAGGTGAATGGGTCTACCTGGAAAGTCTTACCAAGGACTGAATAAATACAAAAAAAGAACACCAAAAAAGTGCATCTCTTTGAAGAATGAGTGTCAAGGCCTTCGAGAGGATGCAGAATGAAAGAGAGCTACCAACCTATTAGTTTGGAAGTTAGTGATGTGGGAGAACTGCAGGAGATTGTTGTTTTCCTTCAGGGTGAGAACATCAAGCAGGGATTTGATGAAAGTATTTAAAATCAAGACACTTTCAATGGAGTGAATGCAGGGAAAATGTTTTAATTAACAAAAGATTTAAGCAGATGGCCAAAAGAACCAGGGGCAACAAGAGGAACAGTTTTTCTTTCCAAACACTTCTAGTTGTTGTGACACACTCCCCGAAAGAAAGGCAGAATTATCTCAGCAACTGTATTCAAATGATAAATAAATGAACATTTGAGAGATGAATACTTAAAGAGATGTAGGAAAACAGCAGATGATTAAGACTATTTGTATCGTTCTACAAAAGAGCCAGCACAGGATTGTTTGGCCAAATGGCCACAAACTGTGCTGTGCCATTTAATTATTATAACAACCAGAGGGCAGATCTTAGAACCCTGTGAGAACCTGCATGGTGATTGTATTTGTATTTGCATCCCACAGTGGCAGAGTGGCACAGCTGCTACTTCACAGTGCCAGTGACTCGGGTACTATCCTGACCTTGTGTGCAGTCTGTGCGTAGTTTGCTTGCTCTCTGTGATCATGTGGGTTTCCTCCGGGTCCTCTGGTTTTCTACCCACATCCCAAAGACATGCCGGTTTATAGTTTAATTGGAATCTGTAAATTGCCCTTAGTGTGTCGGGAGTGGATGCAAGAGTAGGATGAGATAGAATTAGTGTGAACGGGAGATCGATGGCAGTATCGACATGATAGACCTGTTTCCATGCTGTATCTCATTTAATCAATCATTCCTCTGGAGGATGTGTGCACACAAGTAAAAATGAAGGTTCACACCTGCTGAATCATAGGTATATTTTTACTGGATTTGAATACATTGAGCAATGCTCTTCCAATAGATGCCATGACAAACCTTAGTACTACTTGTCATCTGCACCTGTATCTGTCTCGCAGTGGAGTAGACAAAGTGTTAAAGAAGGAACTGCAGATGCTGGAGAATCGAGGGTACACAAAAGGCTGGAGAAACTCAGCGGGTGCAGCAGCATCTAAAGAGCGAAGGAGATAGGCGACGTTTCGAGTCGAGACCCTTCTTTAGGTCTCGACCCTGAAGAAGGGTCTCGACCCAAAACGTCACCTATCTCCTTCGCTCCTTAGATGCTGCTGCACCCGCTGAGTTTCTCCAGCCTTTTGTGTACCCTGTATCTGTCTCTGTCGCTCTGTAGGAAGCTGAGAATGCTTGTGATGTGTTATAATATCCTAATTACTTTGCACATGACTCTCAAGGTTTTTTAACCTTTACAATTGTGTTTTATCTTGCTATTTCCTTGTTCTCCGTGTTTCCTTCTGAAAGCCTCTGAGTAATTTAGCTCCATTGTTTCCTGTGGAATGGAGATGTGAGGTTTACTACAGTAATTTCTCCTTATCTGATTTATAAGTAATTAAAAATGTAGAACTGATTGGAGTCACTCAAGCAACTTATCTATTGGTGTTCTGAAACACAAGAATTTCAACTGGTATCACCCTTTTATTTTACCTGAAGCTTCCTGAAAGCACAGTTCATATTAATGCTCCTAATGGTCACTCAATACAATCAGCGCAATTCTGTACAGACTGCACTCGTAGTCAGGATTGAACCCTGGTCTCTTACACTGTAAGGTAGCAGCTCTACCGCTATGTCACTGTGCCAGCTACATTTTTTTTAAATATTTTGTTAAATGCAGATTGCATTTTGAATCACCACATGTATACACTAACACAATACTACAATAAAAGCAATAGTGTACATTTATTTTGATAATGAGTTCAGGTATTGGAACTAGCACAGATATATTTTTTACAAAAAACCAGGAATGGTGGTAATCTTCTGGAGACAGAATAGAAGATAAAATTAGAATAGACACAGATTATTGTCCAGGAAAGTGGTTGGTTATGATTATTGCAAAGTTTCCTGCTTGCAAATTATTATTTATCCCGGGACTAATCCTGGGATTGATAGCATTAAGTTATATATTTATACTAGACTAAGTGAGACCAGTTGGGTCCCAGCATCACACAGGAGGGCTGATCACCCACCGCAATATTCCACCTCTCCACCAATTCCAATATTGCTGGCCAGTGGGGGGAGGGGGGATTTCTGTTGCACTAGTATGGGTATTGTGGGCTGAAGCTACTGGTTTCCAGAGGGCTAGTATGGAGTTTGTGGGCCAAATGGTTTCTTGGGCTGGCAGCTCAGTCACTGAGGCCTGGCAGTACAGTCACTCGGACCTGGCAGGCTGGTAGCTGAGAAACTGCCAGATATTCGGCCCAAAACAGGTGATAGACTGTGAGAGAGAAGGGGGAGAGGGTGGACTGAATGGATTATTGGGGTGGCAGTTCAGTCACTTATGGCTGGTGGGCTGGCAGTTCACTTACTCACGGCTCGTGGGCTGGCAGTGCAGTCACTCACAACTGGTATGCTAGCAGTTCACTCTGTCACCCCTTCTCCCTTCACCCCCCACTCTGCTCCTTGCCATTGCCCTCCCCCCCACACATTCAGTGCATCTCCCCACATTCTCCCCCATTCACTCTTACTGGCTCTCCCACAGAGCAGCCATTTCTACCCATTAGGTTCCCATTGTGATGAAGAACAAACAGGCATAAAAAGTGCAATAATTATTTTTTAAGTTTAAAATGTGAATGATTCTTAAAATATAAGAACAATTTAAATGTTAAAGATGAGATTTATTAAGTTATTTCTTGTTGTGTCTCTTGTTGTGTTCTGTTACTCACTGCCTCTTGATGACTATTTTCTGTTGATAAAAAGAGACAATTTTAATATAGAGAGATTCAGCGGTCAAATTTTGAAAGAAAATCTGAGAATTTATCTCAGAAGTCATCATTCAACGAAGCACGCTTTTAATGACATTCTTGGTTGATGTTCCATCCTTCAGGAAAACTTTGACATTTCCCCTCATCTTTCCTCGGCTAAGAGCCACATATATTTGTCCATGCTGAAATACCAGTTTGTTGCGGTAGATCAACACCTTCTACATTGTTTGTCCTTGTGCTTTATGGATCATCATAGCAAAACTTGATTGAATGAGGAATTGGGTCTGCTGAAGGGGAATGTCTTCACCTTCTGTCAAAATGAGTGCTATCCTAGGAATGAGAACAATGTTATCTTTGAAGGCTCCCATGTTGATTCTTGCGACGATCAGATTATTGTGTAGCTCTTCCACAATCATCCTCGTTCCATTGCATAGCTTTGGCGGCTCCAAGTTTCTCATTAATATGATTGGAGATCCTTTTTTCAACTACAATTTGTGTAGAGGTGATCCAGAGAGCTCGAGTGAATCAAGGAATTCTGTTGGAAAGTGAGTATCGTGAGTTCCCTCGGTGACAGCATTAAAAGAAAAGTACTCCTTAACGATTCCAGGGAAGTGTCTGATGCATGTAGAATTGATGCTTCTCATGGTATCATTGTGAGGAACCAAGATACAATTGTTGGAGAATAATTTTGCAGGATTGTCAAATGTAGGATAGATGAAGTCAATACAATCCTCCAGTGTTTCTGCTGATAGAAGCATGTCTTGTGGGATTTCAATTTCATCATCTTTATTTTTCAAAATATTGTCTTCTCCAACTTTCAACAACAATTGAGAATAGTCGCCTTCTCCCTCTGTCAATCGCATATTTGTGTGCAATTGAAACCTGGTGAAAAGTCACCACAAGTAGGATTTATTGATGCAGGCATTTTCAACATCAGCATAATTTCCCGCTTTTCACCACACCAAGTACTTGTTGAAAATCACCACTACAAACGATAAGAATGCTGCCAAAAGGCTTAGTGTTGCTGCAGATATCTTGAAGAGTTCTGTCCACCACTTCAAAGCTTTCTCGCCTAATCATTGGACATTCATCCCAAACAATGACTTTCACTTGCCTCATGAAATGTGCCATCTTCGAGTTCTTCTCGATGTTGCAGAATGTATCCTCGGTCCCTTGGATGGGTATTTTGAATCGAGAATGTGCAGTTCTTCCACCAGGCATTAATGTAGCTGCTATCCCAGAGGATGATACAGCAATAGCCACATCACCTTGACCTCTAACTTTTCCTGACATGATGTCAAAAATGCAGCCTAAAGACAATTTCAGTCGTTTATGAACACTGAAGAATGTGTGCAAAACATTTTTTGAGGCGGGGGCTGTCAGGGTGGGGTGGGGGGTGATAAACGTCATGCAGCCAAGGGGGGAGCACAGCTTTCAGGTGGGGGGCTCTTGTGAGCTGATGGAAGGGGGGGGGGGTGTCCTCCAGCTGGGGATTGTGCGTGGCTTCAGGAGGGGGGCGCATCCTATAGCCAGGCGGAGGGCCGCGTTTTGAGGTGGGGGATGTCAGTGGGGGGGGGGGGGGGGGCGGTGAGCAACTTACTCAGGACCTCAGGCCACTCACTGCCTTGGGATTAACTCATGGCCTTTGGACTGACTGACTGACTCAAGGTTTGTTGACTGACTGACGCCCGACTTTTGGAGTCATGTCTGACTTTTATAAACTGAAAACTGTATCATCTAAATTGACGAACAGCTTCTTCTTGACAGCCATCAAGCAATTAAACATAACATATAAGCTTTGAACTTTGAAAGACTATATTATTTGTGCTATTTGTTATTTGTTGATCACGCACACCCTCCACCTCACACAGACACTCACATACAGACTCACACACACACAAACACATTCACACACACACTCACACACACACACACAGACTCATATACACACACACTCATATACACACACACACACTTGTATACACACACAGACTCATTCACACATACACACACAGACACACTCATTCACACTTACACACAAAGACTCATTCACACACACACACATTCACACACATACACACACACTCACGCTAATTCACACACACACACCCACATACACAGACTCATTCACACATACACAGATTCATTCACGCACACATGTACACACAGACAGACTCATTCACACACAGCACTCATTCACACTCACACACATACACACAAAACACTCATTCACACCACACCACTCACACACACACACTCATTCACACACACACACACATACTCCTTCACACACACACACACACACACACCACACACAGACTCATTCACACTCACAGACACATACACACACACATTCATTCACACACAGACTCATTCACACACACCCAATATTAAAATGCCAAGTAACTTCAGAACGTGTTGAATATTCAGTGTGTAAAATGAATCTTTAAAGCCTGCTGTTCAGGCTGCTGCAAAATCATGCTATAAATAACATCCAACAAACACACTCACCATGGACAGAGCAGTAAACTCCTGAATTATTCAATGGTGCCTGCACTCGGTGCCATCTTGACGACACCCTCCCGCTGCTTGCCTCGAACCGGAAATGACGCACTCAGTGCCAGCATGCCATTAACCGGAAATTATGTAATCGGCGCCATCTTGCAACCAAGTGAAAAACACAGAATGAGCTCTAATTGTGAAATTAAACACAGTTCTGATCTAATAAAAATGTTTATTCACTTTATCCATCCAAAAACTGTTGCAAGCAAGCTCTTTAAAAAAACAGGCAATTGGGGAAAAAACACTGAGCAAACTGACAAAACACATCTGTTCGCCGAAAAGCACTTTAAAAAAGCCAGGCAATTGGGGAAAAAACACTGAGCAAGCCGACAAAACACATCGTTTCACCGAAAAGCACTTTAAAATAGCCAAGCTATTGGAAGGAGAAAAAAACATTGAAAAAACTTTGAGCAAGCGACCGTATACAAAACACATCAGTTCGACAAAAAAAGCACATTAGTTAAAAGAAGCTGCCAAGCAATTGGGGAAAAAACACTGAGCAAGCCGACAAAAGACACATCCGTTCGCCAAAAAGCACTTAAAAAAAGCCAAGCAATTAGGGAAAAAACACTGAGCAAGCCGACAAAACACATCTGTTCGCCGAAAAGCTCTTTAAAAAAGCAATTAGGGCAAAAACACTCAGCAAGCCAACAAAAGACATTTGTTTTGCTGAAAGCACTTTAATAAAAACCCAATGAGGGCAAAAACGCTCAGCAAGCCAACAAAATATATTCCTTTTGCTGAAAGCACTTAAAAAAAAAGCCAATTAGGGCAAAAACACTCAGCAAGCCAACAAAAGACATTTGCTGAAAACCACATCGAGCGGACTAAACGTGGTGTAGACGTGCGTTCAGTGTTATTTTAATTTTTTAATTCATTTTAATTGCTTTTTCTTAGAAGTAATGTACAGTACAGTAGTATAAGCCAAAAACAACATAATACGTTTCATGTACCACTTCTTGTTTTAAACTTTAATAATAGGAAAGTAACAGAAGGAAGAAAAAGAGAAATAGAGGTTAGATAATATAGTAAGTACGTGAGAAAGTGAAAAGAAATAGCTCGTAAAGAAGTAGAACGCGAGGAAGAATAAAAAAAATAAGGAAATAAGATAAGATAAAAGGGATGTTCGTACTTCATATCTTTACTCACCAGGTCCTGAACCCGTTTATTTCCAAAGTTATGTTGCACCCTATGTTTGTAAGAAGTCAATGAATGGAGACCAAATCTTTAAGAATTGGTCTGATTTGCCTGCTAGGACGAATCTCATGTCTTCGAGGTGTAACATTTCGGACATATTTGAAATCCACATTTTTACCGTTGGTGTGGGTGCATTTTTCCAAAATTTAAGTATGAGGTTTTTTGCCATAATTAAGCCATAATTAAGGAAACTCTTTTGGAACGAAGTCAGCTCAAAGCCGACTTCCATTGTTGCAAAAATAATCATTTCTGCGTTCAGTTTCAATTTTATTTTAAATAATTTTGTAAAAATTTCAAAGATTAATTCCAAAATGTTTGGATTTTTATGCAAAAAACAAAGCAATGTGCTAAAGTTGCATCTTGAAATAAACATTTATCACGTGGGGGAAACATTTGGAAAGATTTTATTTAGTTTAGTTTTCGAATAATATAATCTGTGTAGGATTTTAAATTGGATTAGAATATGTCTTACCTTGACCGAGCATTTATGCACATATAGCAAGTGTTTATCCCAACTCTCTTTCGAGATTTTTATAGATAGTTCTTGTTCCCAATCTCTTCTAATTCTATCGGATGATGGTATTTCTATATTTAGGATGATATTATACAAGTATGATATTAAGTTAGTTGAGTCCGCCTTTCTGTTCATAGCTTCATCTAATAGTTCTGGAGTTAAATTTTGGTATTCTTGTGTATGTTTTTTGAAATAATCACGGATTTGAAAACATTTAAAATATTGATTACTTCTCAGATTGTATTTAAGCTGTAGTTGTTGGAATGAATTTTTTTTTCCAGTTTCATACATGTCTCCAAACGTTTTAATCCCTATTCTTTCCCAATGTGTAAGTGATTTATCAATAATGAATGTTTTTTTAAAATCCCACCCTTAACGTTTAAATTGACAGATTATTAATTATAGGAGAGAGAAGCAATAGGTTTCTTAATTTAAGGGTTAATTTTATTTGTTTCCAAAGTCTAATAGTATTATGAATAATTGGATTTTTCTTGTATATTGTATTATTCAGTTTTATTGGTGAGAGAAGGATCGCTCCTATATTAAAAGGGGAACAATCCTCTCTCCCCATTACTATCCAAACCACCCATTGGGCAGAATTGTCCAACAGGTGAAATACATTTTTGACATTTACTGTCCAATAATAATACAAAAAAATTAGCGAGAGTTAATCCACCAAATTCTTTAGGTTTATACAAGTGTCTTCTTTGAATCTATGGGATTTTTAGTCGCATATAAAATTTGTGATATCAGAATCCAATTTTTTGATGAACGTTTTATGTAAGTATATTGGTATTGATTGAAATAAATATAAAATTTGTGGTAGGAAGATAATTTTTATGGCATTTATTCTGCCTATTAAGGACATCGGAAGTGTTTTCCAAAATTTAATCAGGGCATTTAATTTATTACGTTGGGGCATATAATTTGCATTGAATAAAGATTTATATTTTCTGGTAATTTCGATTCCCAAGTATTTAAGTTTTTCTGTAGCAATTATAAAAGGGAATTTTAGAAGGTGCGTCGAGTCTTGAGGTTTTATCGTCATAATTTCACTTTTATTCCAACTTATTCCATATCCTGAGAAGGATCCTAATTCCTCTATTAGATTTAATATATTTGGTATACTGATTTGCGATTTTGTAACATACAATAGTACATCATCTGTGTATAATGATATTTTATTATTTGAGTATTTTGTATTATAACCATGGATATTCGGATGTGTTCTTATGCTTTCCGCAAACGGTTCTATTACAAGAGCAAATAGCAGGGGTGATAGTGAACATCCCTGTCCATTGCCCCTGGATAGTTGAAATTTCAGAGATATTCTAGTATTCGGCTTCTCATATAATAGTTTTATCCATGAGATAAAATTCTCTCCCATTTGAAATTTTTGCATACTTTGACGCGGTAATCCCATACCACTTGATCAAATGCTTTTTCTGCGTCCAATGAAATAGTGAGATTAAACGAGAACTTACCAGTTCAAAGTTTGATCCTTATTTTATGAGGACATTGAGGGATAACGTGAAGAAGCCCCGCCAGGCGCATGCGCGTCATACTTCAAAGCAGCGGCGTAAAAACACAGAAAACAAATAGCCAAAGTAACATAGTAAGGCTGTAAGAAGACTAGAACTACCAGATGATCTCTTAGATTATAAGGGTGGGAGCAGAGGGCACGTAATCCTCAACCCGTCACACTCCTCATAAAAAAATAAGGATCAAACTTTGAAACTGGTAACTTCTCGTTTTAATCGTTTACTTATCTTACTTCGGAGTCACGTGAGTGGACTACATGAAGATTTCAAAGCTCTGTGTTTCCATGCCGTAGATGCACTCCATATGACACTCTCTGCTTCGGTTGGACACAGAAGTAAATAAATAATATATTGAACATTGCATGAATTATTCAATAACTATTTTAAGAATGATAACAAAAAACAGTAATAACACCTCTGTCCCAGGGGGAAATTACAAACAATAATTGATATAAACAAAGCAACACAATTAAATGGAACCCAAAACAGCAGGCCCAAACCGTGGCACTGTCGGGAAACAGGTTTGTCATAAAAATGAGAGAAAAATGAGAGAAAGTGATTCTCTAGACCATCCTCGGCGGCGCGAGGGATTTGGTCTAGCGGCACGTCCTGAGCCTTCGCCGTGGATGTAGATGCTGCCCTGGTGGAGTGAGATTTAAACACGTCTGTGTCGACTCCAGCATAATTGGAGACACTGTACCTGTTTCAACCCATCTAGGAAATAGTTTGTACTGACACTTGTTTATATGGCTTTTTGTGACTAAGAGCAGTCCTATCTCAGAACCTCTGAGACTCCTTGTTAACGCAATATATTGGGTTAAATGTTTAACTACACATAACATTAGGTCAACAGGATATGCATTAAACGTCACCTTGGTTCCTGACATTCCTGGTCTGCTTTATTTGATTAAATCACAGACATAAAATGTAATGTCATCGAGAGAGAAATGCATACAATCTATTCTTAACAAGTGTAATGGTTGTACACGTTGTGCTGAAACCAGCACCATTAGAATAATAGTCAATTTTTGCAAAGATAATGACGTAATTGGAGCCCATTGCCGAAGCAGTGTGAGAGCTATACTGATATCCCAGATGCTGTGTATCTGGGCTGAGGAGGGTTTGTGTTAAAAATTCCTCTCACAAACCGGGATACTAACGGATGAGACCTGATAGGTTGTTGTTCTGAAGACTGCCCTAAATAAGAGGACAAAGCACTGTGAGCAGTGTTAATAGGACTAAAATTAATAATAACTGAGGTGCTCATCAAAAATGCAAATTAGCAAGGAACTCCAACACATCACCATATGGCTAGCAGTATCATAAGATATATTGGATTGTACACAGAATATCTCCCATTTCTTTATGTGCACCATGTATTGGTTTTTTAAGTGCTATTTCTCCCACCTGCAGTGATAACCTCCATGGTCCTGTTCGATAATCCAAGCCCTTGGAATGGTTTTGGTCAGAACCTGACACCAACAAATTGATAAGGTCATGTAATGGGTGACTTTCTCCTGTAGCCGGATGCACCAACAAATTACTGCAGCTGGGAATCATCATAAATGGCAGTGCTATCATTCTCAGTACCAATGGGAACCATGATTGTGTTGGCCAATCTGGGATCACCAAAACACCGGTGGCGGAGTCACGCTCTATTTTGGTGAGACAGTTCGCGTAGACAGAATGGAGGAAATGCATAAAAGAATGAATGTCCCCAATGTAACGAGAACACATCCACAGCTACTGCACCTGGGTCTGGCTCCCAGGAGACATATTTAGGCAACTGGTGATTCAGCCGGGATGCGAAGAGATCAATATCTGGCAATCGAAATCGAGTAACAATTGTTTGAAATATTTTAGCATTCAACATCCAGTCTATATTGGATGCGCAGAAGGTTAAGGGGGGACTTGATTGAGGTCTTTAAAATGATGAAAGGGATAGACAGAGTTGACGTGGATACGTTTTTCCCATTGAGGGTAGGGAAGATTCAAACAAGAGGGCATGACATGAAAATTAAGGGAGAGAGGTTTCGGGGAAGGGGGGGGGTGAGGGGGAACTTCTTTATCTCAGAGGGGGTGGTGGGTGGCTGTGTGGAATCAGCTTCCAGCAGAAGTGTGGTGGAGGCCAGGATCGATTTTAACATTTAAGAGTAAAGTGGATAGGTATATGGACATGAAGGGAATGGAGGGGGTATGGTCTGAGTTGCGGGTAGATGGGACTAGGGAGAAACAAATGGTCGGCAGGACTGGAAGGGCCGAGAGGGCCTGTTTCCGTGCTGTAATTGTTATATGGTTATATGGTTATATGGTTATATTGTCATTAAACTTTCTCAACCTAAGGTTGCTACCACATTGTCTATACCTGGTAGGGAGAGATGGGCTGAACTTGATCTGTGAACCCAGATGTTCCTTGAAATACACCAATGCCAGATACATTAGCCAAGTTATCACATAACACTGATCTAGTACTCTCCTCATATGGGGGGGCCCGCCGGGTCCCAAACACACAATATGATCCCCCCCCCCCCCACCCCCCCCCCCCGGGGGAATTAATATATGCCACAGCTGTAGGTGTTATCAATCTGGGAGTTCAACGTGTAAATCAGTCATTGTGGAGCAATATCCTTTTAACCCATAAAATGCTCCCAAAGAATTCCAGATAATTAATCCATGTGTGTGGAGAAGCAAGTCTTCTTGTTCAGTCCATCTACCCCCACAGCTAGACTCTGTGTCTGTAGCCCCCCCCCCCCAAAAAAATCCCCCCCCCCCCCCCCCCCATCCCCCCACCCCCCCCCCCCCCCCCCCCCCCCCCCCCCCCCCCCCCCCCCCCCCCCCCCCCCCCCCCCATCCCCCCCCCCCCCATCCCCCCCATCCCCCCCCCCCCCCCCCCCCCCCCCCCCCCCCCCCCCCCCCCCCCCCCCCCCCCCCCCCATCCCCCCCATCCGAGAGCGCTAACATCAGTCTGTAAGATCACTGAAGGTTCGTCCACCAAAATGTGATTGGTGGCTTGACTAACATTAACAATTCACCACTGCAATTCTGCTAGAGCCGTGGTTGGTAACTGCATAACCCGATCAAAATGGCCTGCATTTTGTTTCAATGCTTGTTCTCTTGCTCTTTGCAAATGTTGATAATGCAAAGGAACTGTACTGCAGGAAAGGCTGCTACCAATTTCCCAATGACCTTGGCAACGTCTAGGATGGAGGGATAAAGGTTTTGTGTAAGGCAAATAGAGGCATTAACAATATTGACTACCTTGGCTGTTGGTAATGTGACTGTCATATGAACTGAATCAATAAGAAAACCCAAATACTCAATTTGTTGTGTTGGCTGTAACTTGGACTTAGTTGGATGGACCAAAAACCCCAATGATTCAAACACATTTTTGGTTGCTGCAACCGATTCCTCAGCTGACTCTGTAGTGTTGCTGACAGTTAAGATATCATCTAAATAAGCCATGACAACGTGATTGTGGGCCCCCAATAGCCCCAGCACAGGTAGGTTTGACCAATTTAGTAGATAACCTAGGTGCTGAACTTAATCAATTAGGCAATGCTTTATATTGCCACAGCTGTCCCATCCAATTAATTTTCAAGTACCTGCGATAATGAGCATGAATTGGCACCGAATAACAGGCATCTTGTAAATCAATGGTGGCCATATAACAACCATATAACCATATAACCATATAACAATTACAGCACGGAAACAGGCCCTCTCGGCCCTTCCAGTCCGTGCCGACCATTTGTTTTCCCCTAGTCCCATCTACCTGCACTCAGACCATACCCCTCCATTCCCTTCACGTCTGTGACATCAGCTGCTTTGCAGTAATGAATGTGTCCATTTTAAAATGCCTATAGAGAACTGAAGCATTTAATTAATTTTGGTCAATGCAATGGAGTTCAAGCGGCTAAGGGCAGTAGCAAGACGAGTTGTAAAGGATGCAAAGAGGAATAGTTGGAGGAAGTTTTGTGGTATGTTAGGCCCTGAAACTCCAGAAAGGCATTTGTGGTCAGCTGTGCGTAGAATGTCAGGAGTATATAAAAGGAGTTTGTTACCAGTGTTGTAGAAGGGTGAGATGGTAGCAGTTTCCAATAAGGAAAAAGCAGACATGTGTGTTGACAGTTTTCAAGCAGTGCATAGATCAGAGAGCATGGGAGTGGAGAGGTGTAGAAAGAGAATCGAGCT
The DNA here is from genome assembly GCA_035221665.1 of Okamejei kenojei. Lineage (NCBI taxonomy): Eukaryota > Metazoa > Chordata > Chondrichthyes > Rajiformes > Rajidae > Okamejei > Okamejei kenojei. The sequence goes on from CM069133.1 coordinate 60,518,528, forward strand.
GATGGCAGTTAATCAGTGGAAGCTGATTAACGAATGGAAACATGCTGTCGTGGTCCCTATTTTAAAACCCGGCAAAGAGGCATCTGACCCTAGTTCATATCGCCCTATAGCGCTCACAGCAGTGCTCTGTAAAATTATGGAGAGGATGGTAACCAACAGACTAGTTTATTTTTTAGAAACCAGAGGACTATTTGTTGATGTACAGAATGGTTTTAGGAATGGAAGGTCTACAATGGAGTCTGTATCAGTTTTGGATCAGGATATTAAAAGGGCATTTAGAAGCAAGGAAATAGTAGTGAGTGTATTCCTTGATATTGAGAAGGCATATGAATTCTTTGTGGAAGGATGGATTAATGATTAACATTTTTGACTTGGGAGTCAGGGGATGAATGTTCAACTGGATTAAGGATTTTTTATTGAATAGAACAATACAAGTAATGGTTGGTAGTGTCAGATCAGAGACTGTTAGAGATAGAGAATGGAACCCCGCAGGGAAGTTGTTATCAGTCCAGTTTTTATTTAATATCATGATAAACAACATATTTTATAAATTAGAGAGAGGATTTGGTCTGTCTTTGTTTGCAGATGACGGGGCCATCTGGAAAAGAGGTCGTAATGTAGAGTTTGTTTTAAAACAGATTCAAAGAGTGTTAGTGTCTGTAGAGGATCGGGGGAACACATAGGGCTTTAAAATCTCTGCCTCTAAGACTAAATATATGGTATTTGGTTTTAAAAGAAAGTTACCTAAGATGTGGCTGTATATGTATGGGTCTCTATTGGAGAAGGTAAAGGTTTTTAAGTTTTGGGGTGTTTGGTTTGAAGAGCGTATGACTTGGGCTGTGCATGTAGGTAAAATTGTGTTGAAATGTGAAAAAGTTCTGAATGTTATGAGAAGTCTGGTTGGGTGTGAGTGCGGGGCTAACAGGGAGACAATGCTGCTAATTTATCAGGCTATGATCAGATCTTCTCTTGACTACGGGTGTTTTGTGTATGAGTCTGTTTCTAAAACTGTTCTGGCTAGGCTAGATGTGTTGCAGGCAAAAGCATTGAGGCTTTGCTGTGGAGCCTTCAGAACTTCCCCAGTCCCTGCCCTGATTGTTGAAATGGGAGAAATGCCCTTATGGTTAAGGCGCATTAAGCTAGGGTTACATTACTGGGCTAAACTTTGTGGATGTCATGATACCTTCCCAGCAAGGTGTTTGTTGCAAGAGGTTGATGATGCTAACAAATATAACACATTTTTTGTCATTATAAATCAGTGGGCTAGGAAGCTGGGTTTGGAACAAGGGGGTATTATGGTTTTTGCCTCCTTGTCAATATCCCAAATTTGTTTCACGAGATCATTACCAAAGAGGAGGTCAGGCATTTGGACATTGGTTGCCTTACAGAGCGCAGCAAACTTTTGATTCAGGGTCGGCCTGATGGCGATTTTTCTAATACAATTAACCTCAAAGAAAGCGTTGCACATCATAGCCAACATGTCTTTTTTGTAATTGAGTTAACATGGTCCCTCGGACCATGGTGCCAAATGCAGTGATTGTAGCCGCTACCAGTTTGAGGACGTGTTGGTAACGTACCTCCTGTCCCCTCATAGAAGGAGTCATACGGGTGCCCATATTGCTGGTTCACCATAGGCCTTTTAAAACGATGCACAGTTGACAGGTGTTTGTATCTTTTTTTTTTTTTTTTTTTTTATTTACTGGTTGGTCTCTTGGATGACTGATAGCTGTAGCTGGAGAGAAACTAAATAATTAATGATATTTGTAAGGTACACCTCCATTGCCTCACCAGTCCCCTCCGGAATAGCAAAGATCATCGCTATGTCCGGGACACCCGGAGCGTGGCTCTTGTGCTCTGGTGCTTGCACATAAGCAGGGACACCAGACTCAGGGTCAGCTGCATCCTGCCCCGCATCTCCCCATTGATAATCCAGGGAGGCATCCCCCAGTCCTATACCAAGCGCTGGAAGGAACTCCCCTTGGCGGCATTGCATATAGTCCCCTTCATAAGGGCCCTGCTGCTCAGCAGCCTGGGGGAAGTACTGGGGCTTTAGCCCCTTGTTGTATCAGATTCTGGAGCATATTCTCCATGTGCTGCATTCTGCCCCACAGTTTGTTATTACTTGGGGGAGAATCACCAGCTTCATCAGACTCGTCTGATAATACTGGCCTGTTTGATTGTCATTTAGCCTTCCTGTGGCTCTCAGCAGGCTCAGCCTGCTCAGTTTGAGGAACTATCCTAGAGGATTCGCTATTGTCTTCAGCTGCCGGTGAAACGGCACCCGGTATCGGAACCGGAGTTGCCGCGCTTATCTCCCGACCCGATCGAAAGTGCGAGTCGCCACTGGACCCACGCTTTGAGCAAACCCTCTGTCCGGACCTATCCATCTCTAAAACTCCGACTGACTACTCGAGCCAGCTTTACGGAGTTAAATACTCTGCAGGGAAAGTTGTTTAAAACACTTACCTGCAAGTTCTACTTACCGCTGGTGGAGCTGCGCCCTCCAGCCCGTTCAGTGCGACATGCGCGGACGTAAATGACGCGCATGCGCCTGGCAGAGCTTCTTCACGTAGTCACTCACATGACTCCGAAGTAAAATAATTGATAAATCTTGCTCTTCAGTTTTGTATGAGTGCATTATATTAAACAGACGTCTCAATTTTTGCATGTATCTCTTGGGTATAAACCCCGTTTAATCTGCATTTATTAATTTGCTAACATATTTACTTAATCTTCTTGCTAAAGTTTTCGCTTTTTAAAAAAATCTGTATTTAAAATGCGATGGCTCTGCATGAGCCAGGGTCTTCTAAATCTTTATCTTTTTTAGGTATGAGTGCAATCGTTGATTCCGCTAATGTTTCTGGTAATGTTTGTTCTTTGAAAGCGTATGTATACATTTTATGTAACCGTGGTGAAATTATCTCATAAAATCTTTTATAAAATTCATTGCTAAATCCATCTGGTCCTGGTGTTTTACCATTCTTCAGATAATTTATTGTTTCTTCTATTTCCTTAATTGAGACCTGAGCTCCTAATTCCTCTTGTTCCAACAGATTAAGTTTTGGGAGATTACAATTATCCAAAAACTTTATAACTTTGGTACTATCTGCTGATGTTTTAGATGTATATAAATGTTGATAAAATTGAGCAAATCTTTTATTGATATCATTAGGTAATGTTAACAATTCACCTTTATCTGATTTAATCTTTAAAATCGTATGATTTTTTTTCCCCGTTTTTTCAATTGACGTGCCAAAGGTTTGTTTGATTCATCACAGAATTCAAAATGTTCATGTTTTGTAATTTGAATTATTCTTATCACTTTTGCAGATAATATTCTATTTAATTTAAATTTCAATATTGTTATTTTATTATCTATATTACTAAAAGTCTGATCTTGACCATTTTTGGCTCGTTGTGCTGTGATTTCCGAGAGAACGCCGCCACCTTTGGCCGTCATTTTTGGCCAGCCCACTCAGAGCCCCCCTCCGCCTTCCTGGATAAGAAGATTTTTCCCATCGATGAAAAATAAGAGAGATATTAATTTAAAAAACTTCCCCATACTCTCTGCTGCCCCCGCTCGATGCAAGATGGAGAAAGCCAGTGGTGTGCCTCACTCATTCGCTCTAAGCACTGACCACATGTCTACTCAACTGTGAGTGCCCTCAATGTCGTTTGAAAATGAAAATATGGTTGGTTTGAAGTAAAAAGGCACTGCCTGCAAATGTTTGTTTGGGGGGTTTGCGTTGAAATTAAAAGGCACTACTACAAATGGTGGCTTGGGTGCTTTGGCTTGAAGTTAAAAGGCACTACTGCAAATGGTGGCTTGGGTGCTTTGGCTTGAAGTGAAAAGACAGCAATGCAGATAGTGGCTTGGGTGCTTGAAGTTGGCTTGAAGTTGTTACGACTCCTGAATGCAGGTACTTCAGAGCCGCGTAACGTAGTCAAAAACCAGGCTCAAGTTCAAGAAAATAGTATTTTATTTAGTTAAAACTCAAACCTGATTCAAACAACCCAGTCAAGGACAAGAATAAACTAATAAACAAAGATAACAATGCTCCAGGGCGCCAGCCTCGCAATGGGCCGTTGAGCTAGAGTTTCTAACCTTCCTAAATGGAAATTACCCTTAAACAAAATACACGAAAACCCTCAGGTCAGCACTTATCCGTACCAATTCAATATTAATTTACAAATGTAGGTAATAATACACAAAGTTCTATGCCATGTGGCCAGGCCTCCTGCAGTTCAAACCACCGTCTGTTCACGAGTCAGGGTCGATGAAGAGAGAGAGAGTTCTGGGAGACTCCTGGTAATTTAAGCTTTCGAGGAGTCCACCCGTCACCTGGTGCAGCTTGGCCAATCGGGTACAGGAGCCCTTAACCCCTTGATTCCTGACTCCCAGCCACAGGGCCTGCCCTCAGGAGAGAAACAAAAGAGTTAAGTACATAGCATTCACCAGAGGGGGAGGGGGGGGGGGGGGGGGAAGTACCTAACACCCCCACCCAAAGATACTGAATAAGCTTCGGAAGAAACTATTCAGTACTAAAACACTACTGGCACGACAAGTCATTAGTCAAGATATTATCCTTACCCCTGATGTGCCTGAACTCCGGGTTGTATTCCTGCAGCTGCCAACTCCAGCTCATCAACCGCCTGTTCTTATTCTTCATGTTCTGCAAAAAAACCAAAGGGTTATGAACCGTGAACACGACGACAGGGACACTCGAGGAGCCCACATAAACCTTGAAATGACTCAGAGACATTAACACAGCAAGGGTCTCTTTCTCAATGGTGGAGTACCACCTCTGATGGGGATTAAACTTCTTAGAGAAGTACGAAATTGGATGCCCCCCCCACCCCCATCTGAATCATCCTGTATAATAACCCCAACCAACCCCACGATCACTAGCATCCACTGCCAGCTTAAATGGACGCTCAAAATCAGGTGCCGCAAGCACAGGTGCGCGCACCGGCAGACGCTTAGTATGATCAAAGACGTGTTGACACTCAGTGGACCGCACAAAAGATACCTTCGGACTCAGCAAATCCGTCAAAGGAGCAGCAACTGCAGAGAAGTTTGGACAGAACCCCCCTATAGTACCCAACCATAGCCAGATACCTACGGAGTTCAGTCCTAGATGTTGGAACAGGAAATGCGACAATATGTCGCAAACTTGTCCTCGAGACGCGCGAACCTGACCCCAGCCAACCATCTTACCCAGATACGTCACCGTGGCCTGGCCAAACTCACACTTCCCCAGATTGATCGTTAGGTTTGCCTCCACTAGTCGACAAAATACCCTCCTTCAGATGGAGCGATGTGCTCGATCCAAGACCTGGAGCACACAACTAAATCATCAAGGTATGCTTCACAGAAGGACAAACCAGACAATACCTTGTTCACTAGCCGTTGGAAGTTGCCGGCGCATTGCGCATTCCAAATGCCATTACCGTGTACTGAAGAAAGTTATCAGGCGTAACGAACGCTGAGATCTCCCTCGCCCGCCTAGTCAAAGGAACTTGCCAATACCCTTTTAGCAAGTCCAACTTAGACATATAGACAAAAGATGCACTACCCACATGATCCACACAATCCTCCATCTGTGGAAGAGGATAGCAATCCGGCTTAGTTACAACATTTACCTTCCGAAAGTCTGTGCAAAACCTGTCCTCCCCATTAGCCTTCGTAGCCAGTAGACCCAGAGAACTCCACGGACTACAACTAGGTTCAATAATTGCATGCTGCAGCATATAGTCAACCTGACCTCTTAGACGTTGATGCTTGTCAGAGTTGACCCTATACGGATGCTGTTTAATTGGCGCAGCACTGGCCACGTCAATGTCATGCTGCAGCACAGACGTTTGAGAAGGCACATCCGAGAACAGTGACCCATTTGACCCCACCAAAGCAAGCAGATCATATAACCATATAACAATTACAGCACGGAAACAGGCCCTCTCGGCCCTACCAGTCCGTGCCGATCATTTGTTTTCCCCTAGTCCCATCTACCTGCACTCAGACCATACCCCTCCATTCCCTTCCCGTTCCATATACCTATCCACTTTACTTTTTAAATGTTAAAATCGATCCTGCCTTCACCACTTCTGCTGGAAGCTCATTCCACACAGCCACCACCCTCTGAGTAAAGAGGTTCCCCTCACGTTAACCCCTAAACTTTCCGTCCCTTAATTCGCGTCATGCCCTCGTGTTTGTTTTGAATCTTCCCTACCCTCAATGGGAAAAGCTTATCCACGTCAACTCTGTCTATCCCATTTCATCATTTTAAAGACCTCAATCAAGTCCCCCCCCTTAACCTTCTGCGCTCCAAAGAATAAGATCTAACTTTGTTCAAACCTTTCTCTGTAACAAAGTTGCTGGAACCCAGGCAACATTCTAGTAAATCTCCTCTGTACTCTCTTCTATTTTGTTGGCCTGCTGACTTTCCAGACAAATGAGATAACCGCAAGGGAAGCGACTCTAAAGCTTCAGAGTTGCAGCTTTCCAGCTTTCCCTGCGTCACTGCCACTGACAACCGTGCCTCACCCACATCACCACCCATGTCAGGGGGCAGCACTACTACAGCCAAAACCGGCCTAGACAAAACCGAAGGACACAGCTCCTCCCCATCAACCTGTACATGCTATGACTTTCTCCTGCTCTCATGGTACTGCTTCAGCATGTTGATATGACAGAGCCGTGTACTTATGCCTCCAATCAGGGTACCAATACGTAATCCCTTGCACCAATCTTCTTAACCACCTGATAGGGATCCACCATACCGAGTCCTGCAGACTGGAACCAGGAATAGGCAACAACATCAGGACTGTCACCTGGAGAAATATTCCTACTAGAAGGCCTTCCTGTTGAACCAGCCCTTCATCCTAGACTGAGCAGAAGCAAGATTACCCATTGCCAGTTCGCATGCCCTCCGCAGTCTAGACCTAAAAGTACAGACGTGGTCTAAAATACTACTTTTTGAATTCTGCTGCAAACCATTTCTCCTTCAGGACCCTCAATGGACCACGAACAGTATGCGCGAACACCAGGTCAGCAGGACTAAAACCCTAAAGACTCCTGCACGACCTCATGCAACCGCAAAAAACATAACGAGATGAACCCCTCATCCCAGTCTTTTTCAAACTCCAGGCAGTAAGTCCTCAACATGGAATTCAAAGTCTGGTGAAACCGCTCGAGAGCTCCGTGGCTCTCTGGATGGTAGCACTGGAGTAACAATGCACAATATCCAACAACTTCATTACCTGACCAAAAACCTTTGACACAAAGTTGGAAACCTTGGTCCCTCTGGCACCACCTTGGGCAATCTGAACAACGAAAAAAACTAGTGATGGAGACTTCCACAATGGTAGGGGCAGTAATGTTAACGCAAAGGGACCACCTCGGAAAGCGGGTAGACGCACACATAATTGTCAATAAAAAAAAGACTTGTGCCTTGCCACCCCCTTGTCCGAGGTAGAGGACCCACACAATCAACTAGAATTCCGTTCAACAAAACGACTCCCCGACCACAGGGATTGGATATAAAAGGTGCGATGAACAATCGATTGGTTTGGCTTTCCTGCCACCTGGCAAATGTGACAACACCGAGCAGTGCTGCTTCACACGTTCCTTTTTTCAACCCTGACAAAAAGAATTCCATAAGATACGGTCATGCGTGTTATTGACCCCCAAATATCCACCCAGAGGTCCATCATGAGCCAAACAGGGCATCTCATTCATCCCTATACCGGACGATCTGATCAACCACCAGCTCCAATCCTCATGCCCTGACATATATCAACGGGAGACTTACTTTTTTGCATCAGTAAGCCATTCCTCCGAAAATACCCCCTTTGCTGTGGAATCCATATCCCTCAGGTAGTACCGCGCAGTCAAACAAGATCCGATAAACCTGGATCACTGTTTTGCTGTCCTCAACCAGCCGGTCACGTGACAGCGACACGGGCCACATTTTCAGACAAGACCCCATACTTGAGATGTAGAAGAACACTCTTCACAACACAGGATCCATCATTATGATTACCAAAATGCTCTCCACTCAGGTCCACTACATCTTCATAACTTTGCCCTTGCTTTAGGCCATAGCCCCTGTGACAGCACAAGCTGCGAAGACGTCGGATGCTGCAATAGCCAATATTTCAGGACTCTGCACCATCGGAACAAGCCGTCACCTCAGGGTAATTAAAAATTCTACCTCCTGCCAAGTCATTCCCCAAAATCACCAAAAACCTCCCCCGCCATGAAACACGGCCGTAACCCATCAATTACCCTCCTCAACAAAACCAACTCGGACTCGAGACTCACAGTTATGCAAAGGCACATATCATCATGTCCTCCAACCCGAAATCCTACCACAGGGCCACTGGACCCAAGCGATGATTCCCCAGAAAACGGCAGTACACAATCCAATATAAAGGACTGAGTAGCACCAGTAGCACGCAAGATGGATACTGGAACTTTATGACCCCCATTCTCTAGAGAAACAAAACCTTTCGTGATGAATGCAGAATAATTCCTAACACTCATCAGATGCAGGCATCCAGGAACCACAGGTGCTCTTTGTGTACCCACCAAAGCCACAGGCTTTGCATTTTTCCTTTGCAGGATGGGAACATAACTTTAAAATGTCCCGCTCCCTTTAGAATGTGCACACAGCCTACAATTGCTTAGGTCCCTGAAATCTCCGTCAACCTTATCAGCTCAGGACCTCCCTTGTATTAATGAGCTGACACTTGCAGGCACAGGAAACAGCTTTGGCACTGCACCGTGACAACACCACCACGATTTAAACGGCCGTTGCACCAAAACTATAGGATCCGCCCAGCAAACTCAGTTTTATGAGTCATACATACTCATCTGCTAACACACCGCGGTCCTTTTTATTCAATATTCAATAAAACTATTTTAAGAATGATAACAAAAAACAGCTAATAACCCCTCTGTACCAGGGGGAAATTACAAACAATAATTGATATAGACAAAGCAACACAATTAAATGGAACCCAAAACAGCAGGCCCAAACCGTGGGCACTGTCGGAAACAGGTTTGTCATAAAAATGATAGAAAGTTGATTCTAGACCATCCTGCGGCCCGAGGATTTGTCTAGCGGCACGTCTGTGCCTTCGCCGTGGATGTAGATCCTGCCCTGGTGGAGTGAGATTTAAAACACGTCTGGGTGACTCGACTCCCAGCATAATTGAGAACCATGTTTCTACCATCTAGAGAAACTAGTTTGTACTGACACTTGTTTATATGGCTTTTTGTGACTAAGGAGCAGTCCTATCTCAGAACCTCTGAGACTCTCCTTGTTAACGCAATATATTGGGTTAAATGTTTAACTACACATAACATTAGGTCAACAGGATATGCATTAAACGTCACCTTGGTTCCTGACATTTCCTTCTGGTCTGCTTTATTTGATTAAATCACAGAATAAAATGTAATGTCATCGAGAGAGAAATGCATACAAATCTATTCTTAACAAGTGTAATGGTTTGTACACGTTGTGCTGAAACCAGCACCATCGAATAAATAGTCAATTTTTGCAAAGAGAATGACCGTAATTGGAGCCCATTGCGAAGCAGTGTGAGAGCTATACTGATATCCCAGATTGCTGTGTATCTGGGCTTGAGAGGGTTTGTGTTAAAAATTCCTCTCACAAAACCGGGATACTAACGGATGAGCATACCTGATAGGTTGTTGTTCTGAAGACTGCCCATAAATAAGAGGACAAAAGCACTGTGTGCAGTGTTAATAGGTCTATAAACTGATGGTGCTCATCAAAATGCAAATTAGCAAGGACTCCAACACATCACATATGCTAGCAGTATCATAAGATATATTGGATTGTACACAGAATATCTACCATTTCTTTACTTGTGCAACATGTCTTGTTTTTTTAAGTCGCTTATTTCTCCACTGCAGTGATTACCTCCATGGTCCTGTTTCGATAATCCAAGCCCTTGGAATGGTCTGGTCAGAACCTGCACACCAACAAATTGATAGGGTCTGTAATGGTGACTTTCTCCTGTGCCGGATGCACCAACAAAATATGACTGCAGGCTGGGAATTCATCATAACTGGCAGTGCTATCATTCTCAGTACCCATGGGAACCATGATTGTGTTGGGACATCTGGGATCACAAAAACACCGGTGGCGGAGTCACGCTCTATTTTGGTGAGACAGTTCGCGTAGACAGAATGGAGAGAAATGCATAAAAGGAATGATTGTCCCCAAGTGTAACGAGAAACAACATTCCACAGCTACTGCACCTGGGCTTTGGCTCCAGGAGAATATTTAGGAAACTGGTGATTCAGCCGGGCGGGATTGCGAAAGGAGATCAATATCTGGCAATCGAAAATCGAGTAACATTGTGTGAAATATTTTAGGCATTCAACATCCAGTCTATATTGGAATGGGCAGAAGGTTAAGGGGGGGACTTGATTGAGGTCTTTTAAAATGATGAAAGGGATAGACAGAGTTGACGTGGATACGTTTTTCCCATTGAGGGTTAGGGAAGATTCAAACAATGGAGGGCATGACATGAAAATTAAGGGACAAGAGGTTTCGGGGTAACGTGAAGGGGGAACTTCTTTACTCAGAGGGTGGTGCTGTTGTTGGAATCAGCTTCCAGCAGAAGTGGTGGAGGCAGGATCGATATTTAATACCATTTAAGGTAAAGTGGAAGGTATATGGACATGAAGGGATATGGAGGGTTATGGTCTGAAGTGCGGGTAGATGGGATAGGGGAAAACAAATGGTCGGCACGGACTGGAAGGGCCGAGAGGGCTGTTTCGTGCTGTTAATTGTTATGTGGTTATATGGTTATATGGTTATATTGTCATTAAATCATTTTCAAACTAAGGTCTGCTACCACATTGTCTAATACCTGGTAGAGAGATGGATGGCTGAAAACAAGAGTTCTTTGAAAATACACCAATGCCTGATAACATTAGCCAAGTTATATCATAACACTGATCTAGCTCCTCAATGATTAATATATGCCAGCTGTGGTGTTATCAATCTGGAGAGTTCAACGTGTAAATCAGTCATTGTGGAAGCAATATCCTTTTAACCAATAAAATGCTCCAAGAATTCCAGATAATTATCCCATTGTGTGTTGGTGAAGATGCAATCTTATTGGTCAGATCCATCAACCCCACAGCTAGACTTCTGTGTCTGTAAGCCCCCCCCTCCAACCCACCCAATCCCCCCACCCACCCCCCACCCCCCCCCCCCCACCCCCCCCCCCCCCCCCCCCCCCCCCACCCCCCCCCCCCCCCCCCCCCCCCCCCCCCGCCCCCCCCCCCCAACCCCCCCCCCCCCACCACCCTGCAATCCCCACCATGCGAGAAGCACTAAGCGAATGTCAGTCTGTAAGATCACGGAGTGTTCGTCCACCAAAAATGTGATTGGTGGCTTGACTAACATTAAAAATTCATCCAACTGCAATTCTGTAGATGCGTGGTTGGGTAAACGCAATAACCCGATCAAAATGGGCTCTGCATTTTTGTTTCAATGCTTGTTCTCGGTTTGCTCTTTGCAAATATTGTTGATACTGCAAAGGAAACTGTACTGAAGGAAAGGCTGCTACCGAATTTCCAATGGACCTTGGGCAACGTCTAAGGATGGAGGGATAAAGGTTTTGTGTAAGGCAATAGAGGCGATTAACTATATTGATACCTTGGCTGTGGCTAATGTTACTGTCATAATGAACTGAATCAATAAGAAAACCCAAATTACTCTAATTTGTTGTGTTGGCTGTAACTTGGACTTAGTTGGATGGACCAAAAACCCAAGTGATTCAAACACATTTTTGGTTGCTGCAACCGAATTCCTCCAGCTGACTCGTAGTGTTGCTGACAGTTAAATCATCATCTAAATAAGCCTTGACAACGTGATTGTGGGCCCCCAATAGCCCCAGCAACAGGTAGGTTTGACCAATTTAGTAGATACTAGGAGCTGCACTCTTAATCAAATTATGCAATGTTTCCTCGTATTCGTCAGCAGCGCTGGGTTAGTGTCCATCCAATTAAATTTCAAGTAACTGCGATAATGAGCATGAATTGGCACCGAATACAGGCATCTTGTAAATCAATGGTTGGCTTATTACAAACCATATAAACATATAACCATATAACCAATTACAGCACGGGAACCAGGCCCTCTCGGCCCTTCCAGTCCGTTGCCGACCAATTTGTTTTCCCTAGTCCCATCTACTGCACTCAGACCATACCCCTCATTCCCTCACGTCCTGTGACATTCAGCTGCTTTGCAGGAGTGATGAATGTGTCCATTTTTAAAATGCTATAGCGAACTGAAGCATTTAATTAATTTTGGTCAATGCAATGGAGTTCAAGCGGCTAAGGGGCAGTAGACAAGGACGATTGTAAGGATGCAAAGAGGAAATAGTAGGAGGAAAGTTTTGTGGTATTGTTAGGCCTGAAACTCCAGAAAGGCATTTTGTGGTCTGCTGTGCGTAGAATGTCAGGAGTATATTAAAAGGAGTTTGTTACCAGTGATGTAGAAGGGTGGAGATGGTAGCATGTTTCCCAATAAGGAAAAAGCAGAATGTGTGTTGACAGTTTTAAAGCAGTGCATAGATCAGAGAGCATGGGAGTGGAGAGGTGTAGAAGAGAATCGAGCTGATGGCAGTTAAATCGTGGAAGTCTGAATAATAACGAATGGAATAACATGCTGTCGTGGGGTCCATGATTTTAAAACCGGCAAAGAGGCATCTGACCTAGTTCATATCTGCCCCATAGCGCTACACAGCAGTGCTCTGTAAAATTATGGAGGAGGATGGTAACCAACAGGACTAGTTTTATTTTTAGAAACCCAGAGACTATTTGTTTATGTACAGATGGTTTTAGGAATGGAAGGTCTACAATGGAGTCTGTATCAGTTTTTGGATCAGGATGGATATTAAAAGGGGCATTTAGAAGCAAGGAAATAGTAGTGAGGTTTCCTTGTTGATATTGAGAAGGCATATGTTCTTTGTGGAAGGATGGATTAATTGATTAACATTTTTGACTTGGGAGGTCAGGGGGATGAATGTTCAACTGGATTAAGATTTTTTATTGAATAGAACAATTACAAGTAATGGTTGGTAGTGTCAGATCAGAGACTGTAGAGAAGAGAATGGAACCGCAGGGAAAGTGTTATCAGTCACAGTTTTATTTAATATCATGATAAACAACATTTTTATAAAATTGAGCAAGAGGATTTGGTTGTCTTGGTATGCAGATGACGAGGGCCATTGGGAAAAAGAGGTCGTTAATGTAGGGGGGGAAGTTTGTTTTAAAACAGATTCAAAGAGTGTTAGTGTCTGTAGAGGATCGGGGGAAACACATAGGGCTTTAAAGCTCTGCCTCTAAGACTAAATATATGGTATTTGGTTTTTAAAAGAAAGGTTACCTAAGATGTGGCTGTATATGTTGGGTCTCTATGGAGACGGTAAAGTTTTTTAAGTTTTGGGAGTGTTGTGGTTTGAAGAGCGTATGACTTGGGCTGTGCATGTAGGTAAAATTGTGTTGAAATGTGAAAAAGTTCTGAATGTTATGAGAAGTTGGTTGGGTGTGAGTGAGGGGCTTACAGGGAGACCAAATGCTGCTAATTTATCAGGGCTTATGATCAGATCTTCTCTTGACTACGGGTGTGTTTTTGTGTATGAGTCTGTTTTAAAACTGTTCTGGCTAGGTAGATGTGTTGCAGGCAAAGGCTTGAGTCTTTGCTGTGGAGCCTTAGAACTTCCCCAGTCTGCCCTGATTGTTGAAATGGGAGATGAAATGCCCTTATGTTAAGGCGCATTAAAGTAGGGTTACATTTACTGGGCTAAATTTGTGGATGTCATTGATACCTTCCCAGCAAGGTGTTTTGTTGCAAGAGGTTGATGATGTATCAAAAATTAACACATTTTGTTGTTCATTTATGAATCAGTGGGGCCTAGAAGCTGGGTTTTGGAACCCCCAAGGGGGTATTATGGTTTTTGCCTCCCTTGTCAATATCCCAAATTTGTTTTCACGAGATCATTTACCCAAAGAGGACGGTCAGGCATTTGGACATTGGTTGCCTTACAGAGCGCAGCAAACTTTTGATTCAGGGTCGGCCTGATGGCGATTTTTCTAATACAATTAACCTCAAAGAAAGCGTTGCACATCATAGCCAACATGTCTGTTTTTGTAATTGAGGTTAACATGGTCCCTCGGACCATGGTGCCAATTGCGTGAATTGTAGCCCGCCAAACCAGTTTGAGGACGTGTTGGTAACGTACCTCCTGTCCCCTCATAGAAGGAGTCATAGGTGCCCATATTGCTGGGTCACCATAGGGCACTTTTAACGATGCACAGTTGACAGGTGTTTTGTATTTATTACTGGTCCTTGAGATGACTGATAGCTGTAGCTGGAGAGAAACTAAATAATTAATGATATTTGTAAGGTACACCTCCATTGCCCTCACCAGTCCCTCCGGAATAGCAAAGATCATCGCTATGTCCGGGACGCCCGAGCGTGGCTCTTGTGCTCTGGTGCTTTGCACATAAGCAGGGACACCAGATCTCAAGGTCAGCTGCATCCTGCCCCGCAGCTCCCCTATTGATAATCCATGGAGGCATCCCCCAGGTCCTATACCAAGCGCTGTGGAAGGAACTCCCCTTGGCGGCATTGCATATAGGTCCCCTTCATTAAGGGCCCTGCTGCTCAGCAGCCTGGGGGAAGTACTGGGGCTTAGCCCTTGTTGTATCAGATTCTGGAGCATATTCTCCATGTGCTGCATTTACTGCCCCACAGTTTGTTATTACTTGGTGGGAGAATCACCAGCTTCATCAGACTACGTCTGATAATAATGGCCTGTTTGATTGTCATTTAGCCTTCCTGTGGCTCTCAGCAGGCTCAGCCTGCTCAGTTTTGAGGAACTCTCCTAGAGGATTCGCTATTGTCTTCAGCTGCCGGTGAAACGGCACCCGGTATCGGAAACCGGAGTTTGCCGCGCTTATCTCCCGACCCGATCGAAAGTGCGAGTCGCCACTGGACCCACGCTTTGAGCCAAACCCTCTGTCCGGAACTATCCATCTCTAAAACTAACTCCGGACTGACTACTCGAGCCAGCTTTACGGAGTTAAATACTCTGCAGGGAAAGTTGTTTAAAACACTTACCTGCAAGGTTCTACTTACCGCTGGTGGAGCTGCGCCCTCCAGCCGTTCAGTGCGACATGCTTGCGGACGTAAATGACGCGCATGCGCCTGGCAGAGCTTCTTCACGTAGTCTTCACTCACATGACTCATCCGAAGTAAAATAATTGATAAATCTTGCTCTTCAGTTTTTGTATGGAGTGCATTATATTAAACAGACGTCTCAATTTTTGCATGGTATCTCTTGGGTATAAACCCCGTTTAATCTGCATTTATTTAATTTTGCTAACATATTTACTTAATCTTCTTGCTAAAGTTTTCGCTTTTAAAAAAATCTGTATTTAACAATGCGATGGCTCTTGCATGAGCGAGGGGTCTTCTAAATCATATATCTTTTTGTAGGTATGAGTTGCAATCGATATTGATTCCGCTAATGTTTCTGGAAATGTTTGTTCTTTGAAAGCGTTATGTATACATTTTTTGTAACCGTGTGAAATTATCTCATAAAATCTTTATAAAATTCATTGCTAAATCCATCTGGTCCTGGTGTTTTACCATTCTTCAGATAATTTATTGTTTCTTCTATTTCCTTAAAATTGAGACCTGAGCTCCTAATTCCTCTTGTTCCAACAGATTAAGTTTTGGGAGATTACAATTATCCAAAAACTTTATAACTTTGGTACTATCTGCTGATGTTTTAGATGTATATAAATGTTGATAAAATTGAGCAAATCTTTTATTGATATCATTAGGTAATGTTAACAATTCACCTTTATCTGATTTAATCTTTAAAATCGTATGATTTTTTTCCCCCGTTTTTTCAATTGACGTGCCAAAGGTTTGTTTGATTCATCACAGAATTCAAAATGTTCATGTTTTGTAATTTGAATTATTCTTATCACTTTTGCAGATAATATTCTATTTAATTTAAATTTCAATATTGTTATTTTATTATCTATATTACTAAAAGTCTGATCTTGACCATTTTTGGCTCGTTGTGCTGTGATTTCCGAGAGAACGCCGCCACCTTTGGCCGTCATTTTTGGCCAGCTCGCTCAGAGCCCCCCTCCGCCTTCCTGGATAAGAGGATTTTCCCATCGATGAAAAATAAGAGATATTAATGTTTTAAAAACTACCCCACACTCTCTGCTGCCCCCGCTCGATACAAGATGGAGAAAGCCAGTGGTGTGCCTCACTCAGTCTCTCTAAGCACTGACCACATGTCTACTCAACTGTGAGTGCCCTCAATGTCGTTTGAAAATGAAAATATGGTTGGTTTGAAGTAAAAAGGCACTGCCTGCAAATGTTTGTTTGGGGGGTTTGCGTTGAAATTAAAAGGCACTACTACAAATGGTGGCTTGGGTGCTTTGGCTTGAAGTTAAAAGGCACTACTGCAAATGGTGGCTTGGGTGCTTTGGCTTGAAGTGAAAAGACAGCAATGCAGATAGTGGCTTGGGTGCTTGAAGTTGGCTTGAAGTTGTTACGACTCCTGAATGCAGGTACTTCAGAGCCGCGTAACGTAGTCAAAAACCAGGCTCAAGTTCAAGAAAATAGTATTTTATTTAGTTAAAACTCAAACCTGATTCAAACAACCCAGTCAAGGACAAGAATAAACTAATAAACAAAGATAACAATGCTCCAGCCAGCCTCGCAATGGGCCGTTGAGCTAGAGTTTCTAACCTTCCTAAATGGAAATTACCCTTAAACAAAATACACGAAAACCCTCAGGTCAGCACTTATCCGTACCAATTCAATATTAATTTACAAATGTAGGTAATAATACACAAAGTTCTATGCCATGTGGCCAGGCCTCCTGCAGTTCAAACCACCGTCTGTTCACGAGTCAGGGTCGATGAAGAGAGAGAGAGTTCTGGGAGACTCCTGGTATTTAAGCTTTCGAGGAGTCACCCATCACCTGGTGCAGCTTGGCCAATCGGGTACAGGAGCCCTTAACCCCTTGATTCCTGACTCCCAGCCACAGGGCCTGCCCTCAGGGAGGAGAAACAAAAGAGTTAAGTACATAGCATTTCACCAGAGGGGGAGGGGGGGGGGGGGGGGGGGGGGGGGGGGGGGGGGGGGGGGGGGGGGGGGGGGGGGGGGGGGGGGGCGGGGGGGAAGTACCTAACACCCCCACCCAAAGATACTGAATAAGCTTCGGAAGAAACTATTCAGTACTAAAACACTACTGGCACGACAAGTCATTAGTCAAGATATTATCCTTACCCCTGATGTGCCTGAACTCCGGGTTGTATTCCTGCAGCTGCCAAACTCCAGCTCATCAACCGCCTGTTTCTTATTCTTCATGTTCTGCAAAAAAACCAAAGGGTTATGAACCGTGAACACGACGACAGGGACACTCGAGGAGCCCACATAAACCTTGAAATGACTCAGAGACATTAACACAGCAAGGGTCTCTTTCTCAATGGTGGAGTACCACCTCTGATGGGGATTAAACTTCTTAGAGAAGTACGAAATTGGATGCCCCACCCCATCTGAATCATCCTGTATAATAACCCCACCAACCCCACGATCACTAGCATCCACTGCCAGCTTAAATGGACGCTCAAAATCAGGTGCCGCAAGCACAGGTGCGCGCACCGGCAGACGCTTAGTATGATCAAAGACGTGTTGACACTCAGTGGACCGCACAAAAGATACCTTCGGACTCAGCAAATCCGTCAAAGGAGCAGCAACTGCAGAGAAGTTTGGACAGAACCCCCCTATAGTACCCAACCATAGCCAGATACCTACGGAGTTCAGTCCTAGATGTTGGAACAGGAAATGCGACAATATGTCGCAACTTGTCCTCGAGACCGCGAACCTGACCCCGGCCAACCATCTTACCCAGATACGTCACCGTGGCCTGGCCAAACTCACACTTCCCCAGATTGATCGTTAGGTTTGCCTCCACTAGTCGACAAAATACCTCCTTCAGATGAGCGATGTGCTCGATCCAAGACCTGGAGCACACAACTAAATCATCAAGGTATGCTTCACAGAAGGACAAACCAGACAATACCTTGTTCACTAGCCGTTGGAAGGTTGCCGGCGCATTGCGCATTCCAAATGCCATTACCGTGTACTGAAGAAAGTTATCAGGCGTAACGAACGCTGAGATCTCCCTCGCCCGCCTAGTCAAAGGAACTTGCCAATACCCTTTTAGCAAGTCCAACTTAGACACAAAAGATGCACTACCCACATGATCCACACAATCCTCCATCTGTGGAAGAGGATAGCAATCCGGCTTAGTTACAACATTTACCTTCCGAAAGTCTGGTGCAAAAACCTGTCCCTCGCCCCATTAGCCTTCGTAGCCAGTAGACCCAGAGAACTCCACGGACTACAACTAGGTTCAATAATTGCATGCTGCAGCATATAGTCAACCTGACCTCTTAGACGTTGATGCTTGTCAGAGTTGACCCTATACGGATGCTGTTTAATTGGCGCAGCACTGGCCACGTCAATGTCATGCTGCAGCACAGACGTTTGAGAAGGCACATCCGAGAACAGTGACCCATTTGACCCCACCAAAGCAAGCAGATCATATAACCATATAACAATTACAGCACGGAAACAGGCCCTCTCGGCCCTACCAGTCCGTGCCGATCATTTGTTTTCCCCTAGTCCCATCTACCTGCACTCAGACCATACCCCTCCATTCCCTTCCCGTCCATATACCTATCCACTTTACTTTTAAATGTTAAAATCGATCCTGCCTTCACCACTTCTGCTGGAAGCTCATTCCACACAGCCACCACCCTCTGAGTAAAGAGGTTCCCCCTCACGTTACCCCTAAACTTCCGTCCCTTAATTCGCGTCATGCCCTCTTGTTTGAATCTTCCCTACCCTCAATGGGAAAAGCTTATCCACGTCAACTCTGTCTATCCCTTTCATCATTTTAAAGACCTCAATCAAGTCCCCCCTTAACCTTCTGCGCTCCAAAGAATAAAGATCTAACTTGTTCAACCTTTCTCTGTAACATAGTTGCTGGAACCCAGGCAACATTCTAGTAAATCTCCTCTGTACTCTCTCTATTTTGTTGGCCTGCTGACTTCCAGACAAATGAGATAACCGCAAGGGAAGCGACTCTAAAGCTTCAGAGTTGCACAGCTTTCCCTGCGTCACTGCCACTGACAACCGTGCCTCACCCACATCACCACCCGTGTCAGGGGGCAGCACTACTACAGCCAAAACCGGCTTAGACAAAACCGAAGGACACAGCTCCTCCCCATCAACCTGTACATGCTCCTGCTCATGGTACTGCTTCAGCATGTTGATATGACAGAGCCGTGTCTTATGCCTCCAATCAGGGGTACCAATAACGTAATCCCTTGCACCAATCTTCTTAACCACCTGATAGGGACCACCATACCGAGCCTGCAGACTGGAACCAGGAATAGGCAACAACATCAGGACTGTCACCTGGAGAAATATTCCTACTAGAAGCCTTCCTGTTGAACCAGCCCTTCATCCTAGACTGAGCAGAAGCAAGATTACCCATTGCCAGTTCGCATGCCCTCCGCAGTCTAGACCTAAAAGTACAGACGTGGTCTAAAATACTACGTTTTGAATTCTGCTGCAACCATTTCTCCTTCAGGACCCTCAATGGACCACGAACAGTATGCGCGAACACCAGGTCAGCAGGACTAAACCCTAAAGACTCCTGCACGACCTCATGCACCGCAAACATAACGAGATGAACCCCCTCATCCCAGTCTTTTTCAAACTCCAGGCAGTAAGTCCTCAACATGGATTTCAAAGTCTGGTGAAACCGCTCGAGAGCTCCCTGGCTCTCTGGATGGTACGCACTGGAGTAACAATGCTCAATATCCAACAACTTCATTACCTGACCAAAAACCTTTGACACAAAGTTGGAACCTTGATCGCTCTGCACCACCTTGGGCAAACCGAACAACGAAAAAAACTTAGTGAGAGACTTCACAATGGTAGGGGCAGTAATGTTACGCAAAGGGACCACCTCCGGAAAGCGGGTAGACGCACACATAATTGTCAATAAAAACTTGTTGCCCCCCCTTGTCCGAGGTAGAGGACCCACACAATCAACTAGAACCCGTTCAAACGACTCCCCGACCACAGGGATTGGATATAAAGGTGCATGAACAATCGATTGGTTTGGCTTTCCTGCCACCTGGCAAATGTGACAACACCTGCAGTGCTGCTTCACGTCCTTTTTCAACCCTGGACAAAAAGAATTCCATAAGATACGGTCATGCGTGTTATTGACCCCCAAATATCCACCCAGAGGTCCATCATGAGCCATACAGGGTATCTCGTCCCTATACCGACGATCTGATCAACCACGCTCCAATAATCATGCCCTGACATATCCAAGGGAGACCACTTTTGCATCAGTAAGCCATTCCTCCGAAAATACCCCTTTGCTGTGGAATCCATATCCCCCTCAGGTACCGCGCAGTCAAACAGATCCGATAAACCTGGATCACTGTTTTGCTCCTCAACCAGCCGGTCACGTGACAGCGACACGGGCACATTTTCAGACAAGACCCCATCTTGAGATGTAGAAACACCCTTCACAACACAGGATCCATCATTCTGATACCCAAAAATGCTCTCACTCAGGTCCACTACATCTTCAAACTTTGCCTTGCTCTTAGCCATAGCCCCTGTGACAGCACAAGCTGCGAAGACCGTCGGATGCTGCATAGCCAATATATCAGGACTCTGCACCATCGGAACAGCCGTCACCTCAGGAGTAATTAAAATTCTACCTCCTGCCAAGTCATTCCCCAAAATCACAGAAACTCCCGCAATGGGAAAACACGGCCGTAACCCATCAATTACCCGACCTGAAACCAACTCGGACTCGAGACTCACAGTATGCAAAGGCACTATCATGTCCTCCAACCCGAATCCTACCACAGGGACACTAGACCCAAGCGATGATTCCCCAGAAAACGGCAGTACACAATCCAATATAAAGGACTGAGTAGCACCAGTAGCACGCAAGATGGATACTGGAACTTTATGACCCCCATTCTCTAGAGAAACAAAACCTTTCGTGATGAATGCAGAATAATTCCTACACTCATCAGATGCAGGCATCCCAGGAACCACAGGTGCTCTTTGTGTACCCACCAAAGCCACAGGCTTTGCATTTTTCCTTTGCAGGATGGGACATAACTTTAAAATGTGCCCGCTCCCTTTAGAATAGTGCACACAGGCCATTGCTTAGTCCTGAAATCTCCGTCAACCTTATCAGCTCGGACCTCCCTGTGTATTAATGAGCTGACACTTGCAGGCACAGGAACAGCTTTGGCACTGCCACCGGTGACACCACCACGATTAAACGGCCGTGCACCAAAACTATAGGATCGCCCAGCAAACTCAGTTTTATGAGTCAATACATACTCATCTGCTAACACCGCGGCCTTAGACACCTCCGTCACTTTGTGCTCATTAAGGTAAGTAGCAACCCTCTCAGGGAGACAGTTCTTAAAGTCTTCCATAATAATCAAGGCCCGCAGCAGCTCATAATTTTTCACTCCTTGAGAAGCGCACCTCCTGTCAAAAAGTGCCTCCTTCTCCCAAGCAAACTCCACATAAGTCAGACTATCAAACTTCCTAAAGTGCCGGAACTTCTGCCGGTACGCCTCTGGAACTAATCCATAAGCCCTTAAAACCGTAGACTTCACACATCATAGTCCCGACTGTTGTCAACAGACAACGACAAGTGCACCTCCTGTGCTTTACCCACAAGGACATTCTGCAACAGCAAGGACCACATGTCGCTAGGCCACTTCAAGGACGAAGCCGTCCGGTCAAACACTGCAAAATACTTGTCCACACCCTTCCCATTAAACGGGGGAACCAGGTGGATGTTCTTGCTCATATCAAACTCCCGTTCCCTAGTAGAAACTCGGGAGGCATTCAACTCCTTCTCCCACAGCTCAAGGCGTTTAATTTCAAGCTCCGATTGGAGCTCTTTCTCTCTTAAGGCCCTCGCCTTTTTCATTTCAAGCTATGATTGGAGCACGACCTCTTTCTCTCTCATTTCAAGCTCTTTCTATCTTATTTCCAGCTCTTCCGCTCTTAAGGCCCTAGCCTCCTGTTTCATTTCAAGCTCTAACTCCTTCAATTGAATGGGGTCCACCATTTCCTGACTGGGCTGTGTAGAAGATAGAGGACTGTCGGCACCAGCAGGCAATACCCCATTCCTCACCAACGCAGACCATAACTCCGACTTTATAGCCCCTTTCTTCAAATGCTTATCAATAGGCACATTATAGGTCTCTGCCACATACACAAATGCTCCTTGGTACATTTATCAAACAACTCCCGACTAGGAGCCTCAGTAAATTTCTCCACTTTAAACTCCATATCAAATGTAGGACCAACCCACCAGCCAAACCCTGGGCGCCAATGTCACCACAAATTGACGAGAAAAAAAAATCTCCTCACAACACAGAATTCCTCAGTCACCTCACAACACAGACTTCCTCAGTCACCAGACGCCTACCAAACAAAATACCCCAAAACTGTCTAGGGTCCTCAAAGCTTAGGATGAGCCCCCATTTTGTTACGACTCCCGAATGCGGGTACTTCAGAGCCGCGTAACGTAGTCAAAAACCAGGCTCAAGTTCAAAATACCCTTAAACAAAATACATGAAAACCCTCAGGTCAGCCCTTATCTGTCCCAATTCAATATTAATTTACAAATGTAGGTGATAATACACAAAATTCTATGCCGTGTGGCCAGGCCTCCTGCAGTTTAAACCACCATCTGTTCATGAGTCAGGGTCGACGAAGAGAGAGAGAGTTCTGGGAGACTCCTGGTATTTAAGCTTTCGAGGAGTCACCCGTCACCTGATGCAGCTTGGCCAATCAGGTACAGGAGCCCTTAACCCCTTGATTCCTGACTCCCAGCTACGGGGCCTGCAATCAGGAGAGAAACAAAAGAGTTAAGTACATAGCATTCACCAGAGGAGGAGGGAGGAGGGAGGGAGGGAGGAGGGAGGAGGGAGGAGGGGAGGAGGGGGAGGGAGGGAGGGGGAGGGGGAGGGAGGGAGGGAGGGGGGTGGGGGGAGGGATGGAGGGGAGGGGGGAGGAGGGAGGAGGGAGGGAGGGAGGGAGTGGGAGGGAGGGAGGGAGGAGGGAGGGAGGGAGGGAGGGAGGGGGGAGGGGGAGAGGAAGTACCTAACAGAAGTTAAAACGCACCACTGCAAATGGTGGCTTGGGTGCTTTAGCTTGAAGTGAAAAGGCACCACATCAAATGGTGGCTTGAGTGCTTTGGCTAGAAGTAAAAAGATAGCATTGCAGATAGTGGCTTGGGTGCTTTGGCTTGAAGTGAAAAGGCACCACGTCAAATAGTGGCTTGGGTGCTTTGGGCTGAAGTTAAAAGGCACTACTGCAAATGGTGGATGGGTGCTTTGGGCTGAAGGCAAAAGGCACTACTGCAAATGGTGGTTTGGGTGATTTGGCTTGAAGTGAAAAGGCACGACTGTAAATGGTGGCTTGGGTGCTTTAGCATGAAGTTAAAAGGCACCACTGCAAATGGTTGCTTGGGTGCTTTGGCTTGAGGTTAAATGGCACCACTGCAAATGGTGGCTTGGGTGCTTTGGTTAACTTCCTGTTTGCTCTCTATTTTGATTTTAGATAATACGCTACCACTTCCGGCTGTGATTTTCGGACATCTTACTCAGCCCCCCTCCGCTCAGCAGGTGCAGAGGATTCTTCCCATCAATGAAAAATAAAGGTGTTATTAGTGTATAAAAAATGTTGAGAATCCCTCTCCTGTCAACTACGCCATGAAGGCCACACCTTTTCCGGAGGGAGGGGTTATAAAACCTGGAATTGTGGGTGTGGATCAGTCTCTGCATGATGGGGGAGGGAGAGTCACGACTCTGTCTGAGCTGTGAATCAACTGAACACACATAATGTCTACTGAACTGTGAGTTTGTTGTTTTGTGTGGTTTTATGGTGGTTTCACCCTGCTTGAAATGGTATGAAGCTGCATTTGAATGTGGTGGCATTGCACCCTGCATGAAATGGTATGAAGCTGCATTTGAATTTGGTGGCCTTGCACCCTGCTTGAAATGGTATGAAACTGCACTTGAATTTGGTGGCCTTGCACCCTGCTGAAAGTGGTATGAACCTGCACTTGAATTTGGTGGCCTTGCACTCTGCTCGAAGTGGTAAGAAACTGCACTTAAATTTGGTGGCCTTGCACCCTGCTGAAAGTGGTATGAGCCTGCACTTGAATTTGGTGGCCTTGCACTCTGCTCGAAGTGGTAAGAAACTGCACTTGAATGTGGTGGCCTTACACCCTGCTTGAAGTGGTAAGAAACTGCACTTGAATTTGGTGGCCTTGCACCCTGCTTGAAATGGAACTTCAAGGAATAGCCATGAGTCCAACTGCCAGCCCACCAGCCGTGAGTGAGCAGCCAGCACATCAGGCTTGAGGGACTGAGCTGCCACCCCAAGAACACATACCAGCGCTCCAGAAAGCGCCCCCCCCCCCACTGGCCACCAATATTGGAATTGGTGGAGAGGTGTGGAATATTGCTTTGGGGGACTAGCCCTCCCGTGTGAACATGGGACCCAACAGGTTCCACTTGGTCTAGTGTTTATCTATAGTTGGCTCTTTAGCATTATCTAGGTCCAATTCGTTCTTCTAACTGCATTTGTTCATTCTTGTTCTTTTTATTTTGAAAAGCTTGGTATGAAATTATAGATCCTCTGATAAATGCCTTAAAAGATTCCCAGAGTAAAGTGGGTGAAATATCTTGGGTGTCGTTGGTCTCAAAATAAGTTCCATCTGTTTTAGATATATACCACCTTTAGGATCGTTTAGAATTTGTGGATTAAACTCCAAAACAATTTTTTATTAGGCATTCCTTCTAATTTAAAAAAAAAGTTAAAGGGGAATGATCAGAGATAATGCTGTTATGATATTTTGGGTTCTTTGTGTAAGGAATTAATTTCGTATCCACTAAAAAATAGTCCATAATTTTTAGTGAATAAATTTTGTGTACCATTGAGTAAAACGAGTATTCCCTTCCAACTGGGTTAGCGATCCTCCAAAGATCTGCTATATTATTGTTTTTTATGTATGTATTTAGGAGTTCACAAGTTTTAGATTTTGTTACGCCTCTGTTGTCGTGCAGATTTGTCCAGGTAAGGATCTAAAACGCAATTGAAGTCTCCCCCAATTATCACATTTTGATAATTAAATTCTGGAAATTATATTCAGGATATTATTAAAAAAATGTGGATTATCAAAATTAGGTGCATAAATAATTACCATAGTGATTGGGGTAGAGTGGATCTCTCCGGTAACTATGAGATATCTCCCCTCTTTATCTGTTATGATATTCTTTGATTTAAATGGTATACCTTTATGAATAATAATTGTTGTACCTCTAGATTTAGAGATATATGAAGAATGATATGTTTGACCTATCCAATTTGCCTTCAATCTAGTCTGGGCTTGCAGTTGCAGGTGTGTTTCTTGTAAAAAGATTATGTATGAATTAAGTGACTTCAATTGTGCGAAAATCTTACCCTGGTTCATTAGCACCCCTTATGTTCCAACTGCAAAATGTGATTCCTCCAATTTTCTTTTGTTTATCGTCTTGCATTTTAAATTACTTTGATACCTTTAAGTCATGTGGTGCAACAAAATACCTCAGGACTCTGGGTGTTGGGTGGGCATTCACGGCTATTAGGTTCTGTTGGTACACCCCTTTTAAAAGTGTCCTTAAGAAAAAAGACAAAAGTCTGAAATGATGTGACAATATTTTTTTTAAAAGTGATATTATAGTGTCTAAAAATAACGACACTGCAAAAAAAAAAAAATAGCCACCTAGTAGTGGTAGTTACATATTTAGTGACTTAAATCATTGCTGTTAATATACATTTAGCTCTGCTCCCTTGACAAACCTTGCAAAAGGGAGGAGGGGCCAATTCAAAACCAAATTATATATAGTAAAATTACAATTTGTATATTTAATTAAGTCTTATCTAATTAAGTCTTCAGATTGTCTACCATTTACTATATACTAACAGTTTTTACATTTACTTCACATTCAGATCCCGGTCTCTTGTAATAGTAAGCTGCTGGTTGGAAGGGGTTAACCAGAATCAGACTCCTGGCTGTTTGCAAGTGTCTGAATCTTCTCCCCTCCACCCAAGCAAAAATGGGACCTAATATATTATATAGGTTAGTTTTTTAGTATGTTAATAATCTATTTCATTATATTTAACTCATTGTCCTAAATCTGGACATTCATTAATGATATAAAATAACCCCCCCCCCCCCCCCCCTTTCCCTCCCCGGGGGAGTTAATCATTATTAATCATTATTACATTGTACCATTATAACAATTTGCAATAAATTCAATTGCTATTGCTATGTTAATTCAGTAGTTTCTGTGTTATTGTAGGATTAAAGTTATAAAATATTTTGATTCATAAAGTATTATTTTCAAGTCCGTTTGTATTAGTTTCTCCATTCAGCCGCACCCTTGTTTTTCAGTGTTTCATTCGAGGTGGAACAAAGAATGTCTTTGAGTTAGCATTCCAAAGAAGATAAGATGTCTAGACTTCGCCTCGTGGAAAAGCTCCGCCATCTTAATCTTTTAAAAAGTCATATTTCTCAGCTTCCCCTCTGCCGATATCTGTAGAATAAAAAACCGTGTCCTGACAGTTGGTATGATTTACTTAGCCATTTATCTCTTTTACGATGTCTTGAGCATGTTTGTATGCTTCTTCTGGGTCAGTAAATGCACGTTCATTATCCTTGTAAGTGATTCTCATTTTTGCAGGATACATCATGCTGTATCTTACATTTTGAATTCCTTTCAGGATCTGTCTTGTCTTTGAAAACAAGTCTCGTTTTTAAGCGATTTCCACTGGATCGTCTCTAAAGAATCCAAGGGTATCCTCCCCAAACATCATATTCTTTCCGTATAGGATTTTTTCATAATATCTTCCAAAGCCGAAATGTCATGAAATTTCACAATGTTCTGTCTTGGGGGGGGGGGGGGGGGGGGGGGGGGGGGGGGGGGGGGGGGGGGGGGTGCTCTTCGCACCTGAAAGTGCTACATTATTTTCGGTTTGACAGGCAGGTTAAATACTTGTTTAAGTAAATTGGCAGCGAACTCACGAGGATCCTTCCCCTCCTTTCCCTCTGTCACTCCAACTATTCTTAAATTCTGCCGTCTTGAATGTACTTCCAAATCAGGGCATTTATCAGTCATTTTAGCCAGTTGCCCCAAGACACACTCCTGATCTTTCTTCATTCTCTGCATATCTTCAGATTTCTATCAATGCTGTTTCCATATCTTTCATAGCAGACTTATATGCTGTAGTAGTTTGGAGAATAGATCAAACTTCTCCTTGCAATCTTTTTCCACCCGATCAATTTTCACAGTTAAATCCTCTTCAACATCATCAATGCGTTTACTTAAATTACTGATTGAGTCAATAATTTTCTGACTCCCACGATTAATGTTCTCAATCATGCTATCATTCCCTGCAGCAATATCATCATGTAACATAACAGCGTATTCTTTCTTTAATGACTCTCTTACTGACTGCTTTATTTCTTCCAGCTCTTTCTCCTTTGTAGCCATTTCAGAGGCTAATTCTTCAGAACTTCCTGATGCTTGCTGAGTTTTAGTAATATGCGCTTGTTTGGTGCTCCATGGCACCACCGGAAGTATCCACGTTCAGTGTTATTCGCAGCTCAGAGAGCCGTGACCCTCTGGCTTCCTCCATCTGGCAGAGACCGAGTGAGGCATGACACTTCCGGGTTTTATAGTTCCTCCCCCACCGCCAGCGGGGGCAGCAGAGAGAATGGCAATTTTAAAAAAAACATTAATATCTCTCTGCTTTTTCATCAATGGGAAAAATCCTCTGGTCCAGGCAGGCAGAGGGGGGCTATGAGCGAGGTTGCCAAAAATGATATATATACTTGGGCGTCAATTGCGTGTCATTTACGCGACATCATTTAAGCATCACGATGCACGACACGCATGACCCGCAAATGATGCCCAGGTGGGACAGGCCCTTTATATTTCTCCTCACTGTTTACCGTAACTCCAGGTTTGCTGATGGGTTCAGATTTAGAAATGATACCCTCTGCATTCATTTCTGAGTTCTTACTTTATATCGAAACAAACTGTAGCACTAGCACTGACCCCTGGTGAATAGCATTCAAAATCATGTTCCAAACTGAAGAGCAATCATTCATCATGGCTTACTGCTCTCAGTCCTTATGTCGGCTTTATTTATCCGTGCTACCTCTGACCTTTTTCTTCCACGTGCCTCAGTTTTGCTGGCCAGTCTTTTATACAACATTTTGTTGAATGCCTTTTGAAAATCCTTTCCTACATCATCCATTCTACATTTTCTACATCTGTTCTCTCAATCAAGAAATTCAGGCAGTTCAGTTGAAACAGATTTACCTTAAACAAATCTATTTTGGCTATATTATTAATGCAAATTTCCCAAAATTTTCATTATTTTTCCATGATTCTTCATCTCTGCTGTTAAGGTCATCTATTTAGCCTGACGTTGCCTGACATGTGATAATGCCCTTTTCATTAAAGATATTATAGGTTATTTTATATGAGGGGCGGCACGGTGGCACAGCGGTAGATTTGCTGCTTTACAGCGGGTTTGATCCCGATGTGGGTGCTGTCTATTCGGAGTTTGTACGTTCTCCGCGTGACCACGTGGGTTTTCTCCAAAATGTTCGGTTTCCTCACACAATCCAAAAACATACAATTAATTGTTAATTGGCCTTGTATAAATGTAAATTGTCCTTAATGTGTGTAAGTTAGTGTTAATATGCAGGGATCGTTGGTCGGCGTGGACTCGGTTTCCACATGTCTCCTCACTGTTTCCACACTGTATCTCTAAACTAAATATGTCCAGCTCCTTCCTTTTTTATAGGATTGGTACATTATAACAAGCCAGTTTGCACACTCAGCTTTCTGAGCAACTCAGGGTGTATCCCATGCAGACCAGATAAGTAGACCCATGATTTCTAATAGCTGCTGCTTATAATTTGTATCATTTTTCTTATACACCTCATCCATTGTGTTCATTACACCTGTTTCTAGTCGTATCCTTTCTAGTAAAGACAAAATATGCATTCCAGCCTTGCCTCTGTGTATAGACTCTCTTCTTCTTGCTATCATATTATTTACATGTCCAGATAGGATCAGCTGTAAACTCATATGTTAATTTCCACAATCTAGCAATTCCTTCTTTCTGGATGGGCCAGAAACATTGTGTTTGCTCCGCCAGATAGGCTTAAAGATCCTATTTGAAGAAACACAAGAGAATAAATCCCAGTTTCCTATTTAATTTCCTACTTAACACAAGAGAATAATTCCCAATTTCAAACATTACTGGAAACAGACAATCCTCTTACTGTTAACAAAACACTGGGATAGAGAGGATGTTTCCACTAGTGGGAGAGTCTTGGATCAGAGGTTCATTAGGAAGGAGATGAGGAAGAATTCCTGTGGAATTTCTGTGGAAGGTGGTGAATCTGTAGAATTCATTGTCACAGAAGACTTTGAAGGCCAAGTCAATGGATATTTTTAAGGCAGGGAAAGATAGATTCTTGATTAGTTTGTGTGTCAGGGGTTATCGGGAGACGGCAGGAGAATGGGGTTAAGAGATAAATCAGAAAGATAGATCAGCCATGATTGAATGGCGGAGTAGACTTGATGGGCCGATTGGCCTAATTCTGCTCCTATCACTTACGAAGTTATGAACTTATAAATTAAACTCTGCACTTTTGCAACACTTTATGTGCACTTTATTGGTTATATCATCCATTGGAATAACCTAATGTATTTAAATATGAAATGTATTTTTTATTTTTTTTAAATAATTTGGTTTCATGACATGTGTGGCGATTTAGATGATTTATTTTCAAAGCTCTGAACAAAAGTGAATGAAGAACACAATGTGTTACATTATCCTAATTACTTTGCACATGAGTCTCAAGGATTTTAATGCATCTAACCTTTACAATTTTGTTTTATCTTGCTATTTCCTTGTTCTCCGTGTTTCCTTCTGAAAGTCTCTGAGTAATTTAGCTCCATTGTTTCCTGTGGAATGGAGACGTGCGGTTTACTACAGTAATTTCTCCTTATCTGATTTATAAGTAATTAAAAACGTAGAACTGATTAGAGTCACTCAAACAACTTATCTATTGGTGTCCTGAAACACAAGAACTTTTTTTATCTAAAGCTTCCTGAAAGCACAATTCATATTAATGCTTCTAATGGAGCACTCAATACAATTAGTGCAATTGTTGCAATTACAAACTGTATCTATTATCTTTGGTGTCACATTTCTGATATTTGTTTTGAAACAGATTTCAAAATGGAGAATTGTACTACATTTGGAGTACAATTATAAATTTAGCTGCCTCATGTAGGCGACAAAATTTGAAAAATGAAACGCTGGAAATACTCACGCAAGTTAGGCAGCATCTGCATGAAGAGTACCAGAGTTAATGTTTCATGTTGAAGACCCTTTGCCTGAACTGGGAAAGAGATGAGAGAAGCTTATTAAAGGTGCATGAAGGATGGGGGAGGACTTGGGATATACTATCAGGGTAAAACATAAAATGCACACCAGGTTATCTTCTCAACATCTCCTTTACATCAGTGAAATCAAGAATGGACCCGGCGACCGTTTCGCTGAACATTTGCCCCTCCATGCATTACAAGATCTCCTGGCTGCTGTTCATTTTAATTCTGCGTCACTGGAGTTTACAAGGATGAGGGGAGATCTTATAGAAACATATAACATTATAAAAGGACTGGACAAGATAGATGCAGGAAAATTGTTCCCAATGTTGGGCAAGTCCGGAACCAGGGGCCACAGTCTTGGAATAAAGGGGAGGTCATTTAAGACTGAGGTGAGAAACTTTTTCACCCAGAGAGATGTGAATTTATAGAATTCCCTGCCACAGTGGGCAGTGGAGGCCAAATCACTGGATGGATTTAAGAGAGAGTTGGATAGTGCTCCAGGGGCTAGTGGAGTCAAGGATATGGGAGAAGGTAGGCACGGGTTATTGATAGTGGACGATCAGCCATGATCACAATGAATGGCGGTGCTGGCTCGAAGGGCCGAATGGCCTCCTCCTGCACCTATTTTCTATGTTTCTATTTTTCTATGTTTCTATGTCACATCCCATACTGACCTTTCTGTCTTGGGCTTCCTTCATTGTCAAAGTGAAAGCCACGTGCAAACTGGAGGAATAACACCTCATCTTCTGCTTGGGCAGCATACAACCCAATGTTCTATGAACATTGAATTCTCTAATTTAACAGTAGGTATTAAACCAAACATCCTCTCCCTTTTCTCCCCACGATTTATTCATTAAATCATGTGGTCAGGCCTTTAAACAACTTAAGCAGTTTCAAGGCAACAACCCTCCATTCACAACAACATTAAGGATCGTTATAAGCACCCGCACCTTTTTGTCTACGAAAAAAGCATAGCCTCCGAATAAGATGGCAGCTTGTCAATGTTCAATTTGCTTTCCGATTCCGAAGATAAGGGTGAGCTGAGAATATTTACTTTCCCCCAAATTAACATTTTATTAATGTCTGAAACATTGAATGGCATGTCTGTAAGAGGATGATGGCAAAGAAGACCAGGGCCTCCTGGGTAGTTTCCAGTTCCTCACCTGGCAGAAATTGACATGCTAGTTTCTGCCATATTTCTTAAGATATCAGGCAAATTGGTCTATAGTTCCGACTTTTCATTGCCTCTCCTTTCTTGAACAGTATGGCAATGTTTACTGCTTTCCATTCAATGAGAACTGTTCTAACAATAAGGGAATGTCTTTAGAAAGACTCTAGAGGGGGACTTTATTGAATTGTACAGAATAGTGAGAGGTTGGATAGAGTGGATGTGGAGAGGGTATTTCCACTCGTGGGAGA
The DNA here is from genome assembly GCA_035221665.1 of Okamejei kenojei. Taxonomy (NCBI): domain Eukaryota; kingdom Metazoa; phylum Chordata; class Chondrichthyes; order Rajiformes; family Rajidae; genus Okamejei; species Okamejei kenojei. The sequence continues at coordinate 60,550,635 of CM069133.1, forward strand.
GTCTAGGACTAAAGGTCATAGCCTCAGAATTAAAGGACATTATTTTAGGAAGGGGATAAGGAGGATATTCTTTAGTCAGTGTAGGTTAGCTATATTAGCCTACCTTCACTATATCTATCACCACACACATTATGCATGCTGAACATTTCATATGTAGTCCAGTCCGAATCTTCATCCCTACCCCGGACCATTGATATCGGTACTTCACCATCTCACGGTCAGACGTGATGCTGTCTACGGAAACGATAGCATGTAATGTTTCCTATGCGTTACAATAAAGGACTATGGGTTGTTAGTCCTGCGTATGGGTCTCATTACAAAACAGTCAGAGGGTGGTGAATCTGTGGAATTCTTTGCCACAGAAGGTTGTGGAGGCCAAGTCAGTGGATATATATTAAGGCAGAGATAGATAGATTCTTGATTAGTATGGGTGTCTGGGATGGGTTATGGGGAGAAGGCAAGAAAATGGGGTTAGGATGCAGAGATGGATCAGCCATGATTGAATGGCGGATAGACTTGATGGGCCAAATGGCCTAATTCTGCACCTATCACTTATGACATGATCTTAGGTTCAAACTAATGCATCCACTATCTCTATAGCCAGGCTGTTGGAGGCAATTTAGCTATTTGTTTGTCTGTTTCATTTTCTTCTCCTTTGGCTAATTCTATTTTTTAAGTTCCATGTATTCACAGGACTATTGTCCATTATTTCTGGATGTTATGGGTTTCTACACAGGCAAAAAGACAAAAGCATAATGCCTCTGGACATTTTAAACTCATATTAATTTGTTCTGTCTCTAATGTGAACCTATTTCTTTGAATTTTTGCTTCCCTTTTGCATACCTAAATATATTTTCATGGTCTATTTTTATGTTGTTTTGTTAGTTTTCTCTCATTCTTTATTTCCCATCAAATATATGATCATGCTTTACTGATTTATGAAATTCTCCTTGTTCCTAATGTTATTATTCTCTACGGCAACATTATATTCCTTTAATCTACTGCTATTTTAACTCTTCGAATGAGTTACTTTTGGATCATATATTACCAAAGTGGCTTATGCTCCTTTAGGAAATGTATCATTTATGCAAATTATGAAATTCCTTTAAAACTATGTTATCATTTGTCTACCCTCACATATTATTCTACTCTTCAAATTTACACCCATCTTATCCCTTCTACCTATATAATTCATGTTGTTCAGATTTTAGATGCCGATTATCGAAATTACTCTAAATCACAATGTAAAATTCAATTATTTTGTGACTACCTTTAAACAAAAGCTTTTTTTTCTTTAGCCTGGTATCTAATTGTGTAATTCTAGATCTAAAGTAGCTATTTGTATATTTTATTGTCTGATTAACAGATCTAAAAAATAAACTTCTATGAAGGTACCCTCAGATCCTGCAAAACTACCAGAGTGTCTGCCAAAATTGTCACTCAGAGTATTGAATATAGAAATTGGGAGGACATGATAAGAGATTGGTGATGCTACATTTGGGGTATTGTGTTCATTTTTGGTCACTATATTATAGGAAAGATGTTGTTAAGCTTGAAAGGGTTCAGAGAAGATTTACAAGGATGTTGCCAGGACCAGGGGCTCTGTGCGAAAGGGAGAGAATGAGCAGGCGAGGACTTTATTCGTTGGAGCGCAGGATGATGAGGGGTAATCCTACAGAGGTGTGCCAAATCATGAGAAGAATAGATCAGGTATATGCACAGAGTCTTTTGCCGAGAGTAGGAAAATCGAGAACCAGAGGACATAGATTTAAAGTGAGGGGTAAAGATTTAATAGAATCCTGATGGCTAACATTTTTGCACAAAGGGTTGTGGGTGTATGGAACAAACTACCAGAAGAGGTAGTTGAAGCAAATATTATCGCAATGTTTAAGAGACATTTAGACAGGTGCATGAATAGGAAAGGATTAGAGGGATATCGGCCAAATGCAGGAAAATGGGATTTTCTTAGATTGGGCATGGATGAGTTGAAGGTAGTGGTGGGTCAGAAGCTAGTTCGGAGGAGGATACAGAGAATCTGCAGAACAAGTAGGCAAACATTTGGCAGTTGAGGGATAATGCAGAGAAATGTGCAATAAACAATTTTGTAAGAAGAGCAGAAATCCAGAATATTGGCCCCTGTTAAAATGGGGAATGGAGTACAAAGTCGAGATATCTGTCTTCGTGCTGTACGACTCCATGACTCTCTTACTCTATTATAAGATGTCATGTAAAAGGTGACCGCACATAATAATAATTCATATGATTGGGCTAATAAATTAGTATGAACAGAAGATTGGCTGAGTAACAAAAAATGCAGCTAGAATAAATGCATCATTTTAAAGCTTTCAAATTGTGACTTTTGTTATGATAGGAATGGATGCTGGGATCTCAACTATTTACTATCAATATTAATGACAGATGAAAGGGCCAAAGTTACCGTCATTGCAAAGATATGAGAGGTAGTGGTGGGTCAGAAGTTAGTTCGGAGGAGGATACAGAGAATCTGCAGAACAAGTAGGCAAACATTTGGCAGTTGAGGGATAATGCAGAGAAATGTGCAATAAACAATTTTGTAAGAAGGGCAGAAATCCAGAATATTGGCCCCTGTTAAAATGGAAAATGGAGTACAAAGTCGAGATATCTTGCTATAACAGTACAAGGCACTAAGTGACTACATCCTGAGATGGTGAATGGTTTTATTCTTCATATTTAAGGAGTGATATACTTGCTTTGGAAGCAGTTCAGTGAAGGTTCACTCGGTTGATTCTTTGGATGTCTTGGAATATATATTTTTATTAATTTAGACAGTGATTTAGCAAACATATGTTATGATAGCAATATTTCATGTTCAACAAGCATACATTATTAATATTATCAAGTGTATAATTTTGACTAATAGTTTTTTTTTATAAAGAGAGGAGAACAGTAAGAAAAATAAAATAAAAATCTACATCAAAAATGAAAATCATAAAGAAAGGAATAATTTACTATTAAAAATACATCGTAGGATTAGATAAGATCGAGGAATACAACTTGATATAACTTTTCATCTATTTCTAAATCCAAGTGTTACGTTAGGGTTCCCTGCCGAACCATTACTATCCCTTTTAGTAATCAATGAAAGAAGACCATGTTCTAACAAAAACTTCTTGTTTGTCCATTAAGGCAAATCTGATTCTTTCCAGGTGTAGGGTCTCCGACAATTCCATAATCCACATTTTTAATTGTGGGGGAATAGGGCCTTTCCAAAATTTTAATATTAATTTCTTCCCAATTATTATACTGTAAATCTAGGAAATTTTCTTTGATTTGTTTGTAAGAGTTAAAAAAATTTCTGATGTTTGCAAGTATTATTAAAAATTTTGGGTCCGGATCCAGTATTAATATTAATTAACCTCAGAAGTTATTCTACTAAAAATCTCAGTCCAAGAAAATTCTTATTTTTTATACAATTTGCAAAGGTATTGTTAAATTAGCCTCTAGATGTTGACAATTTAACTATCGCATGGTAGACGATTATTTGTGGGAAGAGTTTCTATTTAATTTAACTTTGGAATAATGTAATCTATGTAAAACTTTAATTGTATTAGAGCAAAGTCTGGAATTTAGCGAGCATTGATGTACGTATTGTAATAGGGGGAAAACTTTTATCCCATATATCTTTCGTTATGGATTGATTAATTTCATTTTCCCATGTGTGTCTATATGATTCAGTTGATGGTATCTCACTATCTAAAAAAGTGTTGTAAATATAAGTTATTAATTTTTCTGTGTTAGGATGCTTATTCAGACATTCATCTAAGATTTCTGGTTCCCTATTCCTATAATCTTGTGTATTTGACCTAACATAATCTCTGAGTTGTAGGTATCGAAAAAAAATATTTGAGTGTAACCCATAAATCTGTTGCAGTTCCTGAAATGAGAGATAAGTGCCTTTTTTGTAAAGGTGTTCCAACCTTTTGCTTCCATAGTTTTTCCATTGTATAAAGCCTTTATCTAGCATGGAAGGTTTGAATAAGGGATTGTTTACAATAGGGAGATAGAGTGGTATATTATCCAGTTTTAGAGCGATTCTTTGGATGTCTATTAAGGAATAATTAAGTAGGTTGAAATACATGGTGAAATACATGTTGGAACTGAAGGCCTGAGATGGAATGTTTCATCTGATGGGGGAATCTAGAGCAAGTGAGCCTAGTTTTTGGAGCAAAAGATCACCTACGAAGAAGAATTTCTTCTTTGAGGGTTGTAAATCTTTAAAGTTCCCTCTAGCCCTGTTGAGATTGAGACATTAAATATATTCCAAGCTGAGGTAAGAAGCTTGGACACAAACATACTGAAGAAGGAAACCAAAAGGCTAAAAAGGATGGGTGGGGGGGGGGGGGGTGGGGGGGGGGGGGGGGGGGGGGGGGGGGGGGGGGGGGGGGGGGGGGGGGGGGGGGAGAAGGGGGGAAGGCTGTTTAAGTAGTAAATTATGAAATCGAACAAACTATTTTTGTTTATGCAAGGAGCAATCTGAACAATGGGAGACATTGACTAAATTTGAAAAGTAGAATAATATATGTTATGGTTTGCAAACAATAAAAGACATTGAAAGGAATTTAATAATTTGCAATTTAAATGGCCCCAGCCTGCTAGTTCCCATCATAAGAATGTGATTATAACAGGAGAAGAAAATTACCAGCCTGCTATTACCTATATCCTTTAAGGTGAGATCATACCTGAAGGATTATTTGTCCTGTTCCTACCTGGCTTTAGAAGGACATTGACCGGGGAGCGCAGCCGAGTTAATGTAATTTTCATTTTGGAGCTTCCTTTACTCCTTTGGTCCTGATGAAGGGTGCTGAGCTGAAATGCCCTCCAAATCAATTTCCCTCCACAGATGCTGCTCAACCCATTGGGTTCACCCAGCAGAAGATGGAAGGTCCAAGATGAAAATTGCATTAACTCTGCTGTGCTTCCAGGTCAATGTTCTCCTAAAGCTAGGTAGGAACAGGACCATAATCCTCCAGGTAAGATCTCCCTGAAGTGCAGGTCATTGGGACACTAGAACATCACCAGAATGATTTAAATTATACTTTGCTCCATCACCAATCACTTCAACTGAAGAAAGTCAGTGCTTAAAATAGACAGCAGATCTCCTTATTAAATGTTTCGTGAAATGGGGTCTTCAATATTCCATTTTTTGAAAATAACAAAAAATAAATCCAAAAGTTTACTTAAAATAAATAAATTCTGTGCTTGTTTTATATACCATTAAAAATCTACCATAGCAACCAATCATGTATCTTTAAGAGTGAGTTTTTGACCGGAGATTTATTCATATACTCTTGATCAATTACATTTATTTGACATCATGCCATTAATGCTTCTCAAGAGGGCTTCAGAGGGTGAGGGGATTCCTGATGGAAATATATAAAACTATGTTTAGTTAGGGTAGGCAGTCAGAAACCTTTTTTCCCCCCAGGGTGGGAATGGCAAAGACCAGACAGCATAGTTTTAAGGTGAGAGGAGATGGTTTAAAAGAGATGGCTGTGGCAAGTTTGTTTTCAAACTCAGAGAGTAGTGGGTGTTTGGAAAGTGCTGCCAGGGGTGGTGGTCGAGGCAAATATGATTGTGGCATTTAAGAGGCTTTTAGATAGACACGTAAATGTGCAGGGAATGGAGGGATATGGATCATATGCAGGTTGTGGCAATTCATTGAACATGGCATCATATTTGGCATGGGAATTGTGGTCCAAAGGACCTGTTCCTATGTTGTGCTGTTCTGGGTTTTAAAACACAAGTTTGTGACGTAACTGGCTAATTCGCAGTAAGTTTTGCGGGACACAAAATAAAATAGACGCAGTGAACTTCTCTGAGTGTTCAGTGAATGGTATTGTCATTTTCAAAATAGTGGCAAATCATTACATGTACTGAAAGCTGATGAATTTGGTGAAAGTTTGGTTCAAATAACCAAAAAGACACATTTTTGTTAAATACACCAACATTTGTTAAATAACCAAAAATTCACAATTTTGTTAAATAGATTAACTGCATAAATACCGAAAAAGTTAAATTTACATTGCAGAATTGCATCCAAGCACTAATTGTGGTGATTTAGTAATGTTATGACTCATTTTGTGATCAAACCATTTTCAGTTAATCTGGAATATATCCTAGAAAATTTTAGGAGAGATGAAGTGCTGTGGATCTAGCTCTGTAAACTTTGTCCATCTTCTCCCAGCCCAAGGTTGTTTCTTCTGTTCCACACCCATTGAGACCTGGAAATTACCATAATACATCAGCTTCTCATCAAGCCAGTTTAGGTTCAATGCGGCTGTTCCCGTAATCTGCTGTATTCCATAAAGTGTCAGTACAATTCAGTGCAGACTTCCCATGAGATACCCTTGCAGCAACATTGCTCAACCAACTTAGTCATAGAACCACAGCATGGAAACAAGCCATTCAGCGCAAACAAAATAACAACTTACACTAATCCTATTTCTAGGTGTATAAAGTTAAATGCAGGAAAATATTGTATATCTTTATTATCATTTTCCTGAATACTTACATACCCAGAGGAAACAAAAAAATGTTGCTCAACCAGTGTCCATTCAGTGTGCCATTCAGTCTAAAAAACAAGTTCGCTGACGACACAACAGTGGTAGGTCTCATCAGTGACAATGATGAGTCGGCGTACAGGATGGAGGTGGAGCTGCTCACAGGATGGTGCAAATCCCACAACCTCATTCTCAACAAGGAACAACAAGGAGATGGTGGTTGACTTCAGGAAACAAGGCGCCAACACCTCTGCACATTGATGGAGCATGATGTGGAAGGGTCAGCAGTGTGAAGTATCCTAGGACTCTCCACCTGTCAATGACCTGACTCGACGACCAACAGCACGCTTGGTCAAAAGAGCCCAGCAGCGAACTACAAAACCCTCTCCGTAGACTACGAAATACGGAAAGTAGACTCTTCCCCACTGCACACCTACGAACTTTTTGTGAGGGGGACAATCGAGACACAATAACCTACGGCATCACCTGGTTTCGGGAGCTGCAAGTCGAACGAACGGCACAACTGGACATGATTTGTGGAAGACCCCCAGCAGTATTTTTGGTGCTGTCACTCCCATTTTCCTGCTGGACAATACAGGAAGAGATCATCAGCAAGCCACCACCATCATCCAGGAACCATTAACCACCCATTGCATCACATAATTCTCCATCTGCCATCTGGAAAGTACAAGAGCATCACTGCAAAACCAGCAGGATTCCTCCTCAGCTTCTTCCCGCAGACTATAAGACTGAATTAAATGGACTTGTGCCCCCGCCAAAGAAATCGCACACCCAAGACACCTAACCTTGACACAACTGGAAGCAGAGCCATGTTGTGCCGCTGCCGATTGGAACTCAATGATATATTATTTTTTCATTTTGATTTCTATTATTTTTTAAACCGCGGCTTGAAAAGGGACACTGGTTTGAAGCAATGTTTTTTCGTTTCCTCTGGTATGTAAGTACTAAGGAAAAATGATAATAAAGATATACAATATTTTCCTGCATTCTATCCACCTATTCATTTTTTATCCAATTGTCCAAATACAGTTGAAACATTGTGATCATGCCAGCCTCTATCATCTGCTCAAGTAGCTTGTTCCATATACCTTTCATCCTCTCTGTAAAAAAAAAACGTGCCTCCCTAGTCTCTTAAATAAATTTCCTTCTCACCTTAAAACCTGTTTTAAGAGAGACTCCCACTCTCAGGAAAAAAAGTCTATCTAGCCTTTCAATGTTCTCATGATTTTAGTAATCTCTATAAAATCACCGCTCAGGCTTGTGTGCTTTCATGAGAACAACCTTAACCTGTAACTGAACCTCACCATTTCTAGGAAGAATGGTGAATCTCTCCTGCATTCCTTCTAGCACTACCAGATCCATTAATTCTTTAGGTTTTTAAGAACTTGCATGCTTGGAACCAACAATTACTTGCAATTACTTGGCTAGTGATATAATAATCAAAATGTTGTGATATAAATATCTTAACATCTATGGTATCATATCTTCCACAGACCCTGACCCTACTATTAAGGTCATAAGGAATAGTAGTAGAATTAGGCCATTTGTCTACACCGTCATTCAATAATGGCTGATCTATCTCTCCCTCCTAACCCCATTCTCCCGCCTTCTTCCCATAACCACTGACACCCATACTAATCAAGAATCTATCTACCTGTGCCTTGAAAATATCCACTGACGACCTCCACGCTTTTCTGTACCAAATAAATTCCACCAGATTCACCACCCCTCCTAATGACAGAAATTCCTCCCCATCTCGTTCCTAAAAGAACGTCCTATAATTCTGAGGTTATGACATCTAGTTGTAGGCTCTCCCACTAATGGAAACATTGTTTCTCTATATTATTTAGTAAACTCTATCTCCATATTATTTGGTGACCTGAGAAGACATTTTGTAGAAATTTCTGCCCCCAATAGTAATTGAACATTTATTTAAAAAAAAAAAATTTTCTAGAATATAAATTTTCATCTCCTTTATAGAAGACCAATTCTCAAAGCGGGAGATAATGTTCAAAATCTGCAATTATTTGGGATATTAGGTATAAGGTCATGTCATAGAAGCAGAATTAGGCATTCAGCCCATCAAGTCTACGCCACCATTAAATCATGGCTGATCTATCTCTCCTTCCAAATCCCATTCTCCTGCCTTCTCCCTATAACCCCCATACCCGTACTAATTATGAAACTATCTATCTCTGCTTTAAAAATATCTATTGACTGGCCCCGCCAGCCTTCTGTGGCAAAGAATTCCACAGATTCACCACCCTCTGACTAAATTAATTATGTTTCATCTCCCTCCTAAAGGAACTTCCTTTAATTCTGAGTATGACCTCCAGTCCTAGGCTCTCCCATTAGTGGAAACATCCTCTCCACATCCACTCTATCCAAGCCTTTCACTATTCGGTACATTTCAATGAGTTACCCCCCCTCAATTCATCTATAAACTCCAGTGATACTGGCCCAGTGCCGTCAAAGGCTCATTATAAGTTAACCCACTTATTCCTGGGATCATTCTTGTAAACCTTCTCTGGACACTCTCCAGGGCCAGCACATCCTTCCTCAGATACGGTAACCACATTTGCTCACAATACACCAAATGCGGAATATTGGGAATAGAGGATGAGGTTATCTGCATTCCCAATGTTAAACTCAAAATAAAATGCCCAAATTTGTCTTGAGTGAGTGCCATAGTAAATTGCCAAATTCACACTCCTGACGGGTTTCCTGCAGGCAGCCTAAGTTGTTCGGCCAAGGGTTGCCTTAAAACCAACTTCCAGCCGGCTGTAAATTAACCCTTCACTAGTTCCCAAATCTAAACACTCCTACATAATAAAATTCAGCCCTGGGTTTCTAAATCGGTGGATTCTGGTAGATATCTTCTGTCTCTATTCACTTATTTAGATGCATTTATCCCCTGTCTATAATTATTGAACACGTTGCCTGTGGAAATTTAAAGAGCAAATCCAGAAGTGAATTTGCTTATATTTAGTTAATTGTGTCCTTTGTTGATAACATTGATTTTGGATTATGATGAAACTTATGGTACTTATATATACAGTTGCAATAATAAAAAGTAAGCATTAATTGGAAGAAAATAAAATAATAGACCGGAGATTAATAGATTTAAAAGGGATATACAACAATGGACAATAGGTGCAGGAGTAGGCCATTCAGCCCTTCGAGCCAGCACCATCATTCAATATGATCATGGCTGATCATCCACAATCAGTACCCCATTCCTGCCTTTTCTCGCCATATCCCCTTACTCCACTATCTTTTAGAGCTTTTATCTAACTCTCCTAGAAAGCCTTCCAGAGAATTTTGCCTCCACTGCTGAGGCAGAGAATTCCAACACAGATTCTCAACTTTTCTGTGGGTGAAAAGTATTTCCACGATCTCCTATTCTAATGGCCTACCCATTATTCTTAAACTGTGCCCCAGGTTTCGGAATTCCCCTAACTTCGGAAACATCTTTCCTGCCTCCGCGTGTCCAATCCCATTATAAATTTATAATATGTTTCCAATAAGGATCATAGAATCATAGAAAAATAGGTGCAGGAGTAGGCCATTCGGCCCTTCGAGCCGTGCACCGCCATTCAATATATCATGGGTGATCTTCCACCTCAGTAACCTGAACCTGCCATCTCTCTCTCCATGCATACCCCCGATTCCCTTTAGAGGCCACAAAGGCCACAATCTAAACTCCCTCTTAAATAAGCCAATGAAAGTGGCCTCAACTACCTTCGGTGGCGAGAAATCCACGATACTCAACCACTCTTCTGTGTGAAAAATGATCTTCTCATCTCGGTCCTAAAAGACTTCCCCCATATCCTTAAACTGACCGCCTTTGGTTCTGGAGTTCCCCAACAATCTGGAACAATCATCCCTGCATCTAGCCTGTCCAACCCCATAAGAATTAGAAATCTCTATAAGTATCCCCCTCAATATCCTCCTAAATTCCAGCGATTACAAGCCGAGTCTAATCCAGTCTTTCTTCATATGGAAGGCCTGCCATCCAAGGAATCAGTCCTTAGTGGTTTAAGAATGGGAACAAAACATGTCCACAGAATACTCAAACCCCATTTTATTCTGCTGATGTAAGCATAGAAAAGGTATCCTGATTGGTTGTATCATGGCGCTTGACAGCAATAACAATGCATATAAATTAGATGTTCAACATGGACCAGCTTTTACGTAGGCAAATAGTGGTAAACTATCCCCAGAAGCAAATGATTCAGGGACCCAGAGAGTGTTGATAAGTATATAGTGAGTCCAAAATTAGGGGGAATGGAGGAAAATTATAATCTAATCAATGAGTGATTATACCTGTGACCCACTACTTAAAAGAGTTGTGGAAAACAAAATAAAATATGTGTTATCAAAAGGAAATTATACACAGAAGACGAAAATTATTGCAAGGGTATGAGAAAAAATCTAGTGAAAACGACAAACTGGATTATAAAATATATGTTTATAATCTAAATTGGTCCCTCTTTGCCTTAAATAATTATATAAAAATCTTTAGGCCAGGAGACTTGGATCAGCTTGCAAGTAACAGTAGCTGGGAGACTTACTTGGATCCGTACCTGGTCCTGGCAATTTCAATTTTGGCCATAACATAAGAGGAAAATAGAGTTTTCCAGCAAAATGACAAATTGCTACACAACATTACATAAGAGAACAGCACAAAACATGTTATTGGTCTGATAGCATGCCGTTTTGGGTATATATACTCGCCACAAGCCCCACGCTTTTTGAACCCCCAGCAATTTTATTCCTTAGTCACAGCAGATTTTGTGGGAAATCTCTGCCCTGGGCTATCATCAAGACACTATATAAAACCGGTATGGTTGCTTCTAAAAATAATCTCTGCCATCCAGTTGCTGTTAAATCATTCTCTTAGCTTCCATTTAAATGCAGGGTAAATCCATTCAATCAGCAGGAAAGCTAATCCTGAAAAATTCCTGGTTTAACTTCAGAGCAAATGAGATTAAACACAAGTGCATGGTTGACTGCACTCCTGAAGCTAATCACAAAAGGTTTTCAGAACGGTGTCATGTGCCATTACAATGGCCTAAAGGATTTTAGGCACACTAACCAATAGATCTTACAATGTGCATGCTTCATTCTGTCATTTGCAGAATTTATGCTTCTGAGTTGATAGAACTGGTTAGCTCACTCAGACCAGCGAGTTCTTCTGATAGCCTGCTTCTTAAAACAGTTTAGGAAGGAACTGCAGATGCTGGTGGAACTCAGCGGGGCAGCAGCATCTCTGAATAGAAGGAATGGGTGATGTTTCAGGTCAAGACCCTTCTTCAGACTGAGAGTCGGGAGAGAGAGATACACAGAGATAATGAAGGGTAAGATGAGACATCAAATGAGATGTAGCTCAGAGAAAATGTAGAATAGATCATTGTTAGCTAGGAGAAGGTGACAATGAAGCAAACAGAGATTACATTTAATCAGGGTAGACAAATATGCTGGAGAAACTCAGCAGGTGAGGCAGCATCTATGGAGCGAAGGAAGAGGTAACGTTTTGGATCAAGACCCTTCTTCAGACTGATGTGGGGGTGGGTGCGGGAAGTAGAAAGGAAGAGGCGGAGACAGTGGGCTGTGGGAGAGCTGGGAAGGGGAGGGGAAGGAGGGAGAAAGCAAGGACTACCTAAAATTGGAGGTCAATGTTCATACCGCTGTCACTTTACACATGTAGTGCTTGCAAGAGAATATTGCCCTCACAAAGTTTTAAATGTTATAGTTTCTAGTTCCACATCATAAAGATTGATAATGAGGCATGTTTCCATGGTTAAAGAATAGGGATTTGAAACTGGGGTTTTCACCTCAGCGGTATGAACATTGACTGGGGAAAGGGAGTCAGTCTATCCCATGACAGAAGGGGAAGGAGTTGTACAATTTGATAGCCACAGGGAAAAAGGATCTCCTGTGGTGTTTTTGTGGTGCATCTCGGTGGAATCAGATGCAGCACCGATATATGTCTCAAATAAGGTTTCATGTGACTTCCCTTGCCCATATGTGACCGGTCTCTCCACAACCTCTACCTATTGCATTTACCCCCTTTCCCTATGCATGGAACTAGGATAGGGTTTCCTTTGTCCTATCTTACAGCCCAGTAGCCTTCACATAATCAATTATCCTCTTCAAACAGGATTTTGTCTCCTCTCCCCTTTCAGGATTTTTAGGGAGTTATTCTCTCTGTGCTCCCCGATACACTGTTCCACGTCTTCATTCACAACCCCTTCTTGCACCACTTTCCCGCACAATTGCAGGAGATGCAACACTTGTCCTTTTCTCTCTCTCCCTCTCTCTCTCCCCCCCCCCCCCCTCCCCTCTCTCTCTCCCCCCCTCCCTCTCTCTCTCTCCCTCTCTCTCTCTCCCTCCCTCTCCCTCTCTCTCTCTCTCCCCCTCCCCTCTCTCTCTCTCCCCCTCCCCTCTCTCTCTCCTCCACCCCTCCCTCCCTCTCTCCCCCCCTCCATTTCCACCCTCCCTCCCCTCCTCCCCTCCACACCTTCCCCTCCCCACCTTTCCCTCCACCCCTCCCCTACTTCATCGGTTACAATTAATTACGGCCTGATAATGGCAAAAAAAGTATACTTAATTTTTGGAAAAATGCATCCACCCCAACGCTTAAAATGTGGATCACATGCATGTCTGAGACGCTACATCTTGAAGATATGGGACTCGTCTTAGCAGGAAAACCAGAGCAATTTTTAAAGATACGATTCACTACAGGCATAGTATGGTGCAACACAACTCTGAAATTAAACCGGCTCAGGAACAGGGTGATGGGGGTGGTGAGAAATGCAGCAGGTATATCAACACGTAATGGTCCCTTAATTATTTTTCTTCATTATTTTTGGTTTTTGTCTTCTTACTCTTCTATAAGTTTTTACTCGTTCACTCCTTGACTGCACTACCTGGTAGTCGAGGGGTTTACACATCACTATTTCTTTCACTTTCTCTTTTTCTCACTCTTTCTCTCTTGTTCTACTTCTTTCTTGTTAAATTTAAAATAGAAGACATACATTAAATGTATTTTGTCATATGCCATGGTTTATACTACCGTACATTGCTTCTAATAAAAATACAACTTAAAAAAACTTTTTAACTGTGTGTGTGTGTGTGTGTGTGTGTGTCATTTTGTCTTTGAAACGTATCTCCACGAAAACCAGACGCAAAAACCCAGAGATTTTTACAATTTCAGTAAGGATTTAACGTTAATTCATAAATCCACTCTTCTCTAAATTCAGTCAATTATTTCCCCAAATTTTGAATAAAGTTGTTGACAAAACTCACTTTTTCAAAAATAATCACCGCTTGCCAGCTGCTGATGTCACTTTGCCCATATGCCCACCAATCGAGGCCCATCTGCCTCCTGGCCCCGCCCCCCCCGCGCCGCTGTGGATTAATGCAGCTGCTGTCAATGCGCATGCAGTTTCCCACGAGGTACGTTCGCCCACCCTTCAAAAGGCACAGAAAGATCGAGAAACATCGAGAAAGTTCTGCGGAACAAAGATTCACTCTCTCTCTCTACCCTCCACCCCCCCTCTAGATGTGCCTGCGAATTGGGCGCTATGCATCAGTAGATAGGGCGGTTACAGGGTAAAAGGAGCAAATTAATAATATTAATATAATATCAAAGGGGGTAATTAGCGTGTATGCGGGTGGGTAGTTGGTGTGTGTGTGCCGCCTCCCCCCTAACCTACCCCCCCCCCCACCCCCCACCATCCCCCACGCCCCCCCCATGCCCCCCATCCCCACCTCTGGGTCTGCACTTGGTCTAGTTCCCATTAAATCTTTTCCCCTTCACTTTAAACCCATGTCTTATGGAAATGTGTGAGTTTATCAATGAGCACACAAGTTGCAGATGACAAGTTTTTTCCAGCTTGTGGTGCATTGAAAGTAATTTTTTGTTCTTAACTGCCATGCGTATTTGTTTTTTTGTTTTTTTTAATAATATTTTTATTAGAAGCAATGCATATTATCTAAGGTACAACAGTTCTTCAAATACAAATTAGACATCAAAAAAATTGTACAGATGTTACGGAATAATTTATGTATGCTTCTGTTTTTTTTTAAAGTAAAGGGGTGGTAAAAAAGTCAAAGTATAGATCAGTAATCAAAATATGGTGATTAAATAATAATGATTATATTAAAAAAAAATAAAAAAATAAAAGAGAATAATAATTCAAAAAAATAAAAAATTATGAAAATAGAAAAAAAGTTTTAGGGAGATATAAAGGATAGCTTGAAATAAATATAATAATTGTGGTAAAAAGATCATTTTTATAGCATTTATTCTCCCAATCATTGATATTGGTAATGTTTTCCAGTATAACCATATAACCATATAACCATATAACAATTACAGCACGGAAACAGGCCCTCTCGGCCCTTCCAGTCCGTGCCGACCATTTGTTTCCCCCTAGTCCCATCTACCTGCACTCAGACCATACCCCTCCATTCCCTTCACGTCCATATACCTATCCACTTTACTTTTAAATGTTAAAATCGATCCTGCCTCCACCACTTCTGCTGGAAGCTCATTCCACACAGCCACCACCCTCTGAGTAAAGAAGTTCCCCCTCACGTTACCCCTAAACTTCTGTCCCTTAATTCTCATGTCATGCCCTCTTGTTTGAATCTTCCCTACCCTCAATGGGAAAAGCTAGTCCACGTCAACTCTGTCTATCCCTTTCATCAATTAAAGACCTCAATCAAGTCCTCCCTTAACCTTCTGCGCTCCAAAGAATAAAGACCTAACTTGTTCAACCTTTCTCTGTAACATAGTTGCTGGAACCCAGGCAACATTCTAGTAAATCTCCTCTGTACTCTGTCTATTTTGTTGACATCCTTCCTATAATTAGGCGACCAAAATTGTACACCATACTCTAGAATTGGTCTTTACCTTTGCCTTGTACAATTTTAACATTACTTCCCTACTCCTATATTCAATGCTCTGATTTATAAAGGCCAGCACACCAAAGGCTTTCTTTACCACCCTATCTACATGCGATTCCACCTCAGGGAACTATGCACAGTTATTCCTAGATCCCTCTGTTCCACAGCATTCCTCAATTCCCTACCATTTACCATGTACGTTCCTATTTTGATTTGTCCTGCCAAGATGTAGCACTTCACACTTAACAGCATTAAAAACTCCATCTGCCATCTTTCAGCCCACTTTTCCAAATGGCCCAAATCTCTCTGTAGACTTTGAAAATCTACTTCATTATCCACAACACCACCTATCTTAGTATCATCTGCATACTTACTTATCCCAATTTTCCACCCCATCATCCAGATCATTGATGTACATGACAAACAACAGTGGACCCAACACAGATCTCTGAGGCAACCCCACTGGTCACCGGCTTCCAACCTGACAAACAGCCATCCACCATTACTCTCTGACATCTCCCATTCAGCCACTGTTGAATCCATCTTGCTACTCCGCCATTAACACCCAAAGATTGAACCTTCTTAACCAACCTTCCATGGGGAACCTTGTCAAAGGCCTTACTGAAATCCATATAGACAACATCCACTGCTTTACCCTCATCAATTTCCCTAGTTAACGCTTCAAAAAATTCAAGAATGTTTGTCAAACATGACCTTCCAGGCACAAATCCATGTTGACTGTTCCTGATCAGACCCTGTTTATCCAGATGCTTATATTCTTTTTTAGTTTATCCAATAACGGAGGATAATTTAATTTGAATTAAAAATTATAAGATTTGGATACATTAATTCCTAGGTTTTAAATTTGTCTGTAACTATTTTAAACGGAAATTGTTGTAATATATTTAATTTTATTCCAGTTATAGGCATAATTGCACTTTTATTCCAATTAATTCTATATCCTGAAAATGTACCAAACTTAGTTATAACGTTAAGTAGATTAGGAATATTAATCTCCGGTTTTGCGATATATATTAAAACATCATCTGCATATAAAGATATTTTATTCATTGTGGTATTAGTATTGTATCCATATATTTCTGGGTCTGATCTAATCCTTTCGGCTAATGGCTCGATTGCAAGAGCAAATAATAAGGGTGATAACGGGCATCCTTGTCTACAACCCCTAAAGAGATTAAATTTGGCTGATAACATTTGATTTGTTAGTATTCTTGCTGTTGGGTTGGAGTATAACATTTTAACCCATTTACAAAATCTATCTCCCAGTTGAAATTTCTGCATTATCTTAAATAAGTAAGGCCAATCAACCTGGTCGAATGCTTTTCCGCATCTAGTGAAATGACAGCTAATTCAATATCATTAATTCTTTTTGAATATATGATATTGAATAATCGTCTCAAGTTATAAGTGGAATAACGTTTGGGAATAAAGCCTGTTTGATCATGTATTAGTTTATTAATCACTAAACTTAACCTTTGGGATAAAATTTTAGTTAACATTTTTTGATCTGTATTTAGAAGAGCAATTGCTCTATATGATCCAGGATCTTCCAGATCCTTATCTACTTTAGGAATGAGTGTGATTGTAGTGCCATGCGTATTTGGATGTAGGAAATGACTGAATATACTGCTGCAGGAGACATCCAATTCTATGTTTATGTTACAGTCTTTGCCATTGGCATTAACTAATTTTTGATAATTGTGTTAAAAAAGCATAAAGTGGATCCACATTCTGCTGAGTGAGTTTTTGAGTTCGCAATAATCAATCCAGGCTTTAGTCTCAAGATAAAAACATTCTTCTCAATTATCAGTTCATTTACAGTAACTATTAATGAGGGATTATTATATGGGCAACATAAATATCTTAAGTATGTGGTGGGTATATTGAATGGTCTGCCAGAGGAGGCAAATACTATAACAACATTTAAAATACACTTGGACAGGGACTAGGACAGGAAATGGTTAGAGGGATATGGGCCAAATGCCAGCAGATGGGACTAGACTAGAGGGGTAGAAGATAAACACAAAATGCTGGAGTCAGAGGGACAGGCAGCATCTCTGGAGAGAAGGAATGGTTGACGTTTTGGGTCAAGTCCCTTCTTCAGAGGGCCAGTTTGGTCGTCATGGGCAAGTTACGCTATATGATTCAATAACTCTCTCGAGGCTTAAGAAAACAAAGGCTTGCAGAACTGTGAATGGCAGCAGGAGAATGGGACTCAGAAGACTGATACTGATGAGATTTCTTATCAGAACTGACACCAACTCGATGGGCCAAATGTCCACCTGGTAAGGATTCATTCATAAGAATTTGGATAGGGTAATTAATATGGCCATCCAGGGCCGCATCTGTTGAGAAAATATAAAGCTATTGCACAACTGAGTATTTAAGAGTGGATTGCAGAATATGTGCTTGCCGTAAATGGCTGACAAGTTGTACACATTACTACAAAAATATGTCATCAAATGTGATGAGTTGCTCGCTGAGCCAGTAGGTGGGATCTCTTGCCATGCAGGAAATAACAAGCATATTTGTTTCATCTAAATGTTATATCCTTCCTGTCAGCTGATTAATGAAGCAATGTGCACATCCGAATCTGTACCAGCAGGTTATTTTCTAATATTTTCAGAGCAGCGCAATCTATCACTTATGATCTGTTAGGCTTTGACGATCTTTTTTTTTTTTTTTCAGGAGGCTACATTCTGCTGCGAAAAAATCAGAAATATTTAGGAAATATAAGCTTTAAGAAATATGAGTTGCTTTCATCTCTTCATCTGGGTGAACTTTTATAATGACCATTTTAGCGAATTGTAGTGTGGATATAGATATTGTCCGGAAGCTCCAAATGGGATAATATGAAAATAAAGAAGAAAGGATTGTACCTTCGCCTTGATCTGTAAACTTATGTTGACTATAGAATCATCAAGGATTCTATGTGTTAGATTTGTGTAAGATTGTGTTAGATTTGTGTTTGATTTGTTACAGATTATGTCGATAATTCGGTAAAATTCTAGGCACATGCAAAAAGCAACTTTAACCATCAGACCTCCGGAAGTACATGATTTCCAAATTAAACATATTATTATTTCAGTCATTAGGATATTCAGCTGGGTTTAACAGTTTAATTTGCTGACTAAGAGCTTCCATGGTTTCCTTAATGCTGGATGAACAGACTGAGAGAGTCTTTAGACTTTAAACATTAGAAATATAATGTGGAAAACAGGTCCTTCAGTCCACCAAGTCTGCTCGAACCAGCGATAAGCCCATACACTCGCACTATCCAACACACTACGGACAATTTAGAATTTCCAGAAGCCGATTAATCTGCAAACCTGTGCATTTTTGGAGTGTGGGAAGAAA
Source organism: Okamejei kenojei (assembly GCA_035221665.1). Classification (NCBI taxonomy): domain Eukaryota; kingdom Metazoa; phylum Chordata; class Chondrichthyes; order Rajiformes; family Rajidae; genus Okamejei; species Okamejei kenojei. The sequence goes on from CM069133.1 coordinate 60,569,489, forward strand.
CCGGAGAACATAGTGAAAACCCATGCAATCATAGGGAGAACATAGAAACTCTGTATAGACAGCACCATAGTGAGGATCGAACACACGTCTCTGGCATTGTTAGGCAGCAATTCTACCATTGTGCAACTGTGCCGCCCTTATAGCTTTTTACTGTACCTTGGTGCATGTTTAGTTTAGTTTAGTTTGGAGATACAGCATGGAAACAGGCTATTCGGTCCACTGAGTTTGCGCCAATCTCAATCACCCTTATTCTAGTTCTATCCTAGACTAATATTCAGGATCAAACCCATGTCTCCGGCATAGCAAGGCAGTAAATCTACTGCTGTGCCACTGTGCCCCCCACTGAGCTACTGTGCTGCCCTGAAAGAGACTATGCTATCCTTGTGGCTAAGGGGATCAGAGGGTATGGAGAGAAGGCAGGTACGGGATACTGAGTTGGATGATCAGCCATGATCATATTGAATGGTGGTGCAGGCTCGAAGGGCTGAATGGCCTACTCCTGCACCTAATTTCTATGTTTCTATGTTTCTATCATTGCGTACAATCCATCAAATGACTGTCTACCTGTTTGTTGAAATGCTAATTGAGAGAGTTTGTTGAAATAATAATTTGTAGCAGTACTAATTAATAAATAATAGGTATTAATATTAATTAGTTCCTGTGACGCGCTGCGGTAATGGCAGGGAGCCGCCGGGATGTGCTACGGAGCCCAAGAACAATGGACCCAGTTGCTGCCGTGTACATCCCTGTGGGCCGCTGAGAAGAAGGACAGAGCTGGTGGGCCGCTCACGGCCAGGTGCAGTAGCAGGCATGACTCGCTGCCGTGAAGAAGGACCCGGTGGCCCACTCCCTGCAGGCGAAGATCAAAAGCTATTGAGCTTGCCCCTGGAGACTGGAGAGTCGAGGAGGAGGAAACCACTGACGAAGATGGATGAGAAAAGTAGTCCGATAGGAAAAGGGACTGGGGAATTGCCTCCGGTGACTTCAAGGTCGGCTGTGGGTGGCACCCCCAGGGCACAAAGGTGAACCGGCGAGGAGAGGGACATTGGTTCGCAGGCCGAGCGGGTCGAGGGAGATGGAGAAAGCCCTGTAGCAGCGATGGGCTGAGCTGAATCAAGGACACTCCAGTACATCCAGGACTTTGGACTTTTTCTTTTGTAAATGGCGCCAAAATATGGCCATGGGTGCAAGGATTTCACTGTGCAATGCATACATGACAATAAAGAACAATTGAACCATAATAGGCTACCCACCAAATGCATGTAGGCACAAAGATAGGTAGCAGATGGAAAACAAATGTGAATTTAAAAGACCTTAAAGCCATTGTTACAGAATAAATCCATTTCTGAATGTTGGATGCCATGTTGGTGACTGATTTTAATTCTCTAATCAGTTAGGTCTCGTCTTTCTTTCTCCAAAGGCCAAGTAAACCTCCAGAAGCTTCTGCCCTGTAGTGTCAATGGAAGGATGGCTGAAGCCACACATCTGTTTTTCTTGCTTAGATGTTCTCTGCTCTCATCTCCTCCTGCAAGGAAGAAAGGTAGCCTCTGAATGGGACCATAATGGGAAACATTGGGTAAATGTGACTGAGGAATAGGCGGAAGACTGCGGAAGAATGAGTGCAAGTGTCGGTATTGGATTGACCTGAGGTTGTGACCAAGGTCCTGCATATGCCTGGTTGGTGCATCTGCAATATGGTATGAGTTGTAATTCAGAAAGAAACAAGGAAACCTCAAAATGTAGACACAAATAGAATCACATGAACGTTGGTCCCATATAACAGAGAGAGAGAGAGAGAGAGGACCTTCAGCCCATTGAATCATGGGCTGACCATCAAGCACCTATTTTACACCAATCGTGTACAAATGCCATTTTGTTCCTCCCATGTTCTCATCAATTCTTCCTAGATTCTATCACTCAGCTGTAAATTAACGCACCAAGTCCAACATGTTTGGGTTATGGGAGGAAAGTAGAGAAGTATTAGGAAACCCAATATGGTCACAGGGAGAACATGCAAAACCCCATGTAGACAAAGCCCAAGGTCAGGGCTGAACCGGGATTCACTGGAGCTGTAATTGGGGCATCGGCTTTCATAGCTGTGCCACTGTGCTGTCCTCTGATGGCGACAGAGCAAGATACAAAGTTTATTTTAAAACAGGCATGTTGGATCCACTGCCTTATCATTTTACTCAGTCGAGAAATTGAGTTGAAGTTTCAGATCAGGAATCTATCATCAGCGATAGTGGCAGTTAGCAATAAATTGCCTGTGTTCGTTTATGCAGCACGTCATGTGATTCAATTTAAATTAAAATTATACCACAAAGGAAAATTGGGGCCATAAGAAGCCTTTGATTTTCCTGCTGGCTCCTCTGTAGCTGTGTGCCATCCCAAGGTGTGCCTACATTGCTCTATGCATTCATTGTCTGTGAGCTGTGATTCCCGGAGAGCTCCAGCCATTCAGTTAGAAAGGGGCGTTCACTGTGCATAAACTCAAAGGGCAGCTGTGTGAGAAAGCACCCGCCCATTGAACCTGCTGCTGAGAATATATCCTGTGCTGGCCATCTTTACACATTAAATTATCCCTCTCACACAGATCTGTCCATGACTGCCACCAGGAGGGCTTTTTCTTAAATATCAGAAGTATCATTTTATTGATGAAATCTGCAAATTAATTTCTATCCTGCAGTTATGCCAACAATGTACTAGATTGTTATAGTAAACCTGCTCGCATTTCTGCAGGTTAAAGATTCTTCTGAAGAGGCAGTGACTAATTGCCCTGAAGTGGAGAATCAAGGAACTGCAGATGCTGATTTAAAACCAAAACACAAAGTGCTGGAATAACTTAATAGGCCACACAGCATCTCTGGAGGACACAGATAGGTGACATTTCACATGAGGACTCATCTTTCGATTTATTTGTAGTTGGGGGAGAGAGCTGGAAAAGAGGTGGAGGTGGGACAAAATGATAGGTTGATAGAAGTTTGAAGGGTTTTGTTTGGCAGGTGAGCAGACAAAATCTAGAGATGAAAAAGAGACAAAAAGATATAAGATTTCACTCCTCTTCCTTCTAAGAGGAGTGAAATGTGAAGCCAGAGAAAGGGATATAGGTGGAAGCAGAAAGGGGAGATTGGATAGTGGTAGAAAGGGTGAGTTCAGGGGTGGGACACAGAGAAAAGATGGGAGGAAAGGGATGTGGGTTGTTGCCTAAATTTGGAGAATACAGAGATCATACCTTTGTGTTATAAGCCTCCCAATAGGAATGTGAGGTGCTATTCTTCTAGTTGAGTGCGACCATATTATGGCGATGGAGTGTATGGCCAGAGTGATACCACATGTTGACTGGCCAACTAGCCTATTGCAGACTGCAGGAATATGGGGGATGCACTGAAGCTTGGTGCATCTAATGTGAAGGCTCAGTAGGGTGGATCACAGCCTAAGGTCCTTCTGCTGCTGGACACTGAGGGGCTGAGTTCGGTGGGGATACGTCTCAAACAAGAGAAGGGATATCACCCCATTTGAAACATACTGTATGTGTGGCGAGGTGTTTTGTTGAAAGATAGGTACAAATACTACTGAGTATGACACTTTTGAATAAATAGAGAATGTATGAAGAGTTTTTGCACAGTTATTATTTTTGTATATGTTTTTTTATTCCGAATGAGGTTTATATTTGAAATGTTTTTAATGTATGAATTTTCTAATGAGAATAGTAGAGTCCATGTGAATTACTTACCTCATTCACTCCCGCCACTGTACATGTTGTATGAAGTCTTGAGAATAACAACAATTTGTCTGACTTCATATAAAGTTCTTTAATATCCATCTAAATCTAGGAGCAAATATATAGCCTCTGTACATTCTTACATTCAATATCCAACTGCAGCCACACCTGGACACTGCGCTTAACTGCTTTGCTGCATTCCACAGTAAGATATTATAAAACCTGGCATGGACAAGACCAGTGACTGGTCTACACATGTCCCCAACCATCATATCTGACAAGGGCTAGCCACATGAAGTTGGCTAGTAGCCAAAGTCCAAAGCGGTGGAAGCAACTGAACTGGCCTTTTCCTTCCCACATTGCTTGTGGAGGCACAAAACATTGCTGTAATCTTTAGCAAAAGAATAGAATGCTGGAGAAACTCAGCAGGCCAGGAATTAGACAGACGATGTTTCATGTTGGGATCCTTATTTAGACTTCATTGGTTGTGATTAGTTCCTTTGAGACTGATAATCTCATCTATTGATAGACATAAAGCCTGCAAATTCAATTTTTCTGTACTGTCTTTCAACATGAAAATCAATGTTTCCTGTGTTGGAATGTGATTGTACTTGTCTAAGTGTCAAATCATGGCACCCTGGGAATTTGACCCAGTTGGACGTGCTTGCAGTGATGTCATCCTCTGTGCAATCAACAGAAAATGCATTATGCCCTCAGCATAACTAGGTTTTAGAAACAAAAATCAAAATCTCCAGATGCTGCAAGTCTAAAGTAAAAACAGAAAATGATGGAAAGACTGAAGGACATTTGAATAGAGGTGAAATGAATTTGAGATGCTGAATACTCAGAACGGCCAAAAGATCTTCAACCCTATTCAACAGTTTATCTTCCCACTGAGTACTTCCAGTGTTTTTTTTTTGTTTTTATTTCAGGTGCTGCATTTAATATGACCCTTTCTGATCAAGCTCCAGCTAGCAATGGGCACCTGGCTCCTGTAAATGCTCATGAATTTAGTTACACACCGCTCTCCTTTAAACTGTCCAACTTGCATTATTGACTCCCCCCACCTTCTCCGAACCTATGACACTTGTCTTCTACTCTCACCCACTGGTCACCTGACTCACAGCCCCAGTCAGCTGACCACTTCTCCATTCGGGCTTCAATCACCCAAATTCCACCTCAAGTCTGATCACTCAACCTGAAATATCCAGTAATGACCACCAACAGGCTCCTAACCCATTGGCAACCCTTCCTCCACTGCCAATTATAGGCAGATCCTAACCACAACAATGGCTTCTGCCCCTGGACTTCACTCCTCCTACAATAAAAAAATTCCTTCCCCATATCCAGTTCTTCACTGCAGATTGATCATTATGATTATGGTTGGCCTATGCTGAACTCTTCTGTGCCAGTCTCATAACTTCCATTTCCTTAATCTTTCACACTTGGAGAATTGGGGAATATTACCCTTACTATCATTCATGGGATTTTATGTTATCCTGTCTTAGATACATAGAAAATAGGTGCAGGAGTAGGCCATTCGGCCCATCAAGCCAGCACCACCATTCAATATGATCACGGCTGATCATCCAAAATCAGTACCCCATTCCTGCTTTCTCCCCATATCCCTTGAGTCCATTAGCCCTAAGAGCTATATCTAACCCCCTCTTGAATACATCATCCTGAATGATTCTTATTTAAGTTCAAAACAATAAGCAGCAAAGTAAATGCAGATAAGTACAAGGTGTAGTATTTTGGGAAGACAAACCTGGGCAGGGACCTTCACAGTTTTTGGTAGTGCCCTGAAAATAATTGTAGAGCAGAGGGATCTAGGCATGCAGGTACATAGTTCCCTGAAAGTGAGATAGCAAGTAGATAGGATGGTAAAGAATGCTTTTGGTATTCATCAGTCAAGGTAATGAGTATAGAATTTGGGACAATTATGGTACAGTTGTAAAATATGTTGTTGAGGCTGCATTTGGATTATTGTGCTCTGTTTCATCATCCTGCTGTAGGACAGATGTCATTAAGTTGGGAAGAGTGCAGAAAAAATGTACAAGGACATTGCCAGGATATGAGGGTCTGAGATATAGGTCATGGCTAGTCGAACGTCGTGCAACTGTATAACTGTACAAAATCATGAGGGGAACAGATAGGGTGAATGCAGTCTTTTACAAAGGGTAGGGGAATCAAAAACCAGAGGACATAGGTTTAAAGCGAGAGAGGAACAAAATAATAGGAACCTATGGAACAAGCTGCCAGAGGAGGCAATTGAGAGGTATTATAATAACATTTTTGTTTTAATTATTAGAAGCAGTGTACAAAAATGTAAACAGCGGCATATGACATAATACAATTATTGTACAGCTTCAGTTTTAATTTTTAGCTAAATATGAAAGAAAAGAAGAGAGAGAAACCAAGAGAGAAAAAAAGTGGATGTGCAAGAATAGAACCCCTAGATTACCGAATTGGTGTAGCCAAAGAGTAAGTAAAATAAATAAGAAAGATGTAGAGAAATAAAAAGTTAAAACCAGAATGAAAAACAAAAGGTGATGATATATTTGCTTTGTATCCCTTCCCACCCATCATCTAACCCATAATTAAATTTAACTCCGAAATTGTGTTGCACCATACTATCTTTGTAATAAATCAATGAATGGTGTCCATGTCTTCGAAAAATGTATTATAACAACATTTACAAGAGATTGGAACAGGTACATGGATAGGAAAGGGTTTGAGGGATCATAATCATAATCATAATCATACTTTATTAGCCAAGTATGTTTTGCAACATAGGCGGAATTTGATTTGCCATACAGTCATACTATTAAAAAGCAGCAGAACACACAAAATATATTTTAACATAAACATCCACCACAGTGACTCCTCCACATTCCTCACTGTGATGGAAGATGAAAAAAAAGTTCAATGTCTTCCCTTCTTTGTCCTCCAGCGGTCGGGGGCCTCTGACCTTCCGTTGATGGGACGATCTTACACCCATAACCGGCGGCAGGCCTCCTTGTCAGGGTGATCGATCAAGCTCATGGGAGGGAGGGGGGGGGGGTGGATCTCTGCTACCCCGTGCCAGGAGGTCTGACCCCAGGTTGTGGCTAGTTGAACGTCATGCGGGTTTGGAGCTTCCCAACATCGGTCTCTTACCCGAGACTGCCAGCTCGATGTTAAAGTCCGCTGGCCGCGGATGGAGTAGTGATCCCAGGCAAGGAATTGGCTCTGATGGTAAGTCCACGCGCCGCAGTGGGGCTCAAAGTCAAAGCAGGCCTCCAGCTCCACGTTAGTCTGCAGAGCGACTGGAGATAAGACCTGGAAAACAATCGTATCTCCAGCAAGGTAAGAGATTGAAAAAAAGTTTCCTCTGACCTCCCCGCCCACCCCCCACATAAAACAAACTACAACAGAATGGAACAGAATCACATATTATTTTTACATATTAAATATTGTGGGCGGAAGGAAAAAGGGGGAAAAAAAACACAGCAATTTAAAAAAAAACAGTAGATTGGTACAGTAAAGTTAGTCCCTGGTGAGATAAAGTTTACAGTCCTAATGGCCTCTGGGAAGAAACTCCTTCTCAACCTCTCCGTTCTCACAGCATGGCAATGGAGGCGTTTGCCTGACCGTAGCAGCTGGAACAGTCCGTTGCAGGGGTGGAAGGGGTCTCCCATGATCTTATTGGCTCTGGAGTTGCACCTTCTGATGTATAGTTCCTGCAGAGGGGCGAGTGAAGTTCCCATTGTGTGTTCAGCCGAACGCACTACTTGCTGCAGAGTCTTCTTGTCCTGGGCAGAGCAATTCCCAAACCAGATTGTGATATTTCCAGACAAGATGTTTTCCACAGCCGCTGAGGAGAAGCACTGGAGGATCCTCTGAGACACTCTGAATTTCCTCAATTGCCTGAGGTGGTAAAGGTGCTGCCTTGCCTTACTCACAAATGTTGCAGCGTATGATGTCCATGTCATATCCTCAGAGATGTGGACTCCAAGGTATTTAAAACAGCTCACCCTATTCACAGTATCCCCATTTATCCTCAATGGTGTGTACGTCCTCGGATGATGTGTCCTCCTAAAGTCCACGATCAGCTCCTTAGTTTTTTTGATGTTCAAGAGGAGGCTGTTGTCCTGACACCAGAATGCCAGATCAGCCACCTTCTCCCGGCAGGCTTTCTCATCGTTGTCTGAGACCAGACCAGTGTCATCAGCAAAATTGATTATCGAGTTGATTATCGAGTATCAGTTCATTAGCTGCTGTAAATCACCCCCCCTTTCCACACCCCCCCCCCCCCCCCCCCCCCAAGTTATCCAACAGTGTGAGAAAGTGTGAATGCATAGAACTGGTGTGAAGGTTATCAATGGACTCGGTGGGCCGAAGAGCTCGTTGTCATGCTATATCTTATCATAAAACAGCTTCCACAGTGTTCTGGAGTAGAAATTCCAAAGGTCCACATGCCACATGAAGGGTTTTCCTCTTATAGGCCATGAATGGATGACCCCTTATTCTGCGACAGTGGTCCCTGGTGTATTCTCTCCAGACAAGGGACTAACCTCCCAGCGTCTCCCACGTCAATCTTACATTGCTCACCTACATTTCTTCTAAACACAAGCAACTCAGTGGATCTATGAGTTGAGTCTGTCACAATAGGAATTTGCGTAGCTTCAGCAACAATGTCTCTTAATTATGCTCCACATCTCAGAAGTCATCAATGTGCTGAATGTCAGCCAAAAAAAGTTGTTACCCACCAAGGCAGAGCTGACCTTTCAGAGATGCAAATTATTAGAAAAATAAGTAGTCTTTGCCTGATTTAAAGAGCTTCCATTATTTTCAACACGGCTAAATTAGTGTATACAGCTTGCAACCATATCAGTTCCTCCTCTTTTCCTCTGGTGAGACACATAGATTTGCTTTAGAACAAAGGACATAGAACAGTAAAGAATAGGAACAGGTCATTGGCCTTCAATATCCATGCCAAACATGACAAGTTAAACAAATCTCTTCTGTCTGCTTGTGACTCATATCTCTCCATTCACTGCATGTCATGTGCCTATATAAATGCTTCTTAAATGCCACCACCACCCATGGCAACACATTCCAGGCACCCACCACTCTCTGTGGAAAACATCTTGCCTTGCATGACTATTTTAGACTTTGCCCCTCTCATCTTAACGCTACACATTCTAGTCTTTGACATTACCACCCTCTTTATAAAAAGGTCTACCCTATCTGTACCTCTCATAATATATACTCCTATCATGTTGCAGTCTAGGATGCTTCATAGAAAACAATCTTTTAGAGGGTCCAATGGAGGGACCAAGAGAGGCCCAGGAGCGGTGCAGTGGGAGGAGCGACGTCTGACCTGTAAGTTTAAAAACTCTATCGCGGGGCTTGTTTCCACAGAGGCCCAGGAGCGGTGCAGTGGGAGGAGCGACGTCCGACCTGTAAGTTTAAAAACTCTATCGCGGGGCTTGTTTCCACAGAGGCCCAGGAGCAGTGCCTAAATCCGTAAAATTCTATTCGCAGCTCGCAGTTCAAAACAAGTGGGCTTGAGGAAGCCGCTGATTGGTGGAAGACGACTTGAGGGAGCAGCTGATTGGCAGTCAGATCCCTGCTGATTTCTTTCAGCTAAAATCCTTGCATTGTATTGTATATTGAATTGTTTCCAGGGTAAGGGGGAGGATGAGTGCCAGGGCAGTTTACTGTTCTGGATGTCAGATGTGGGAGGTCATGCAGTCAGATAGCTCTCCAGACGTCCACATCTGCGCCAGGTGCGTCAAGATGGCGCTCCAAATGGACCGTATTCGGTACCTGGAGCAGCAGCTCGATGACCTCCGTCTGGTCAGGGAGAGTGAGGAAGCCATAGAGAGAAGCTACAGACAGGTGGTCACTCCAAAACCACATGAGGCAGAAAAGTGGGTCACGGTTAGGAGTGGCAAGGGGCAGAGGCAGGGACTAGAGAGTACACCGGTGGCTGTACACCTTGGCAAAAAGTACTCCTGTTTGAGTACTGTTGGGGGGCACAGCCTACCTGGGGGTAGCAACAGCGATCGGGCCTCCGGTACAAAGCCTGGCCCTGTTGCTCAGAAGGGTAAGGAAAAGAAGAGGAGGGCAGCAGTAATAGAGGACTGTATAGTTAGGAGGCCAGATGGGCGATTCTGTGGATGCAGTCAGGAGACCCGGATGGTAGTTTGCCTCCCTGATGCCAGGGTCCGGGATGTGACTGAACGTGTCCAAGATATCTTGAAATGGGAGGGAGCGGAGCCAGAGGTCGTGGTGCATATAGGTACAAATGACATAGGGAGAAAAAGAGAGGAGGTCCTGAAAGGAGAATTTAGGGAGTTAGGAAGAGTGTTAAGGAGAAGGACCGCAAAGGTAATAATCTCAGGATTACTGCCTGTGCCATGCGACAGTGAGAGTAGAAATGGAGCAAGATGGAGGATAAATGCGTGGCTAAAGGACTGGTGCAGAGCGCAGAGATTCAAGTTTCTGGATCATTGGGACATCTTTTGGGGAAGGTGTGACCTGTACAAAAAGGACGGGTTGCACTTGAACCCGAGGGGAACCAATATCCTGGCGGGGAGATTTGCAAAGGTTACTGGGGAGACTTTAAACTAGATCGGTTGGGGGGAGGGACTCAAATAGAGAAGGCAAGTAGTCCGTTTGTGAGGCAGGAGGCAGAGAAGAGAAACAGTCAGACACAACACGTAGGTAGGAAAGAAGAAAAAAATAACAAACGAAGAATAAGAAGTGGAGGGTTTCTTAAATGGGTGAGCAGAGAGACAGAGGGGTGTAGAATGAGGATAGGAGCAATAGGTAGCAAGGTGAAAAGTGGCAGGCAGACAAATCCAGGGCAAAAATCTAAAAGGGCCACTTTTCAACATAATTGTCAAAGGGCCAGGAGAGTTGTAAAAACAAGCCTGAAGGCTTTGTGTCTCAATGCGAGGAGCATTCGTAATAAGGTGGATGAGTTGAATGTTCAATATTCAGGAGGGATAGACAGAGAGGAAAAGGAGGTGGGGTAGCTTTGCTGGTTAGAGAGGAGATTAACGCAATAGAAAGGAGTGACATTAGCTTCGAGGATGTGGAATCGATATGGGTGAAGCTGCGAAATACTAAGGGGCAGAAAACGCTAGTGGGTGTTGTGTACAGGCCACTTAACAGTAGTAGTGGAGTTGGGGATGGCATCAAACAGGAAATTATAATTGCGTGCAACGAAGGTAAAACCGTTATAATGGGTGACTTCAATCTACATATAGATTGGGTGAATCAAATTGGCAGGGGTGCTGAGGAAGAGGATTTCTTGGAATGTATGCGGGATAGTTTTCAAAACCAACATGTGGAGGAACCAACGAGAGAGCAGGCTATTCTAGACTGGATATCGAGTAATGAGGAAGGGTTAGTTAGCAGCCTTGTTGTACGTGGCCCCTTGGGCAAGAGTGACCATAATATGGTTGAGTTCTTCATTAGGATGGAGAGTGACATTGTTAATTCAGAACACGGGTCCTGAACTTAAAGAAAGGTAACTTTGAGGGTATGAGACGTGAATTGGCCAAGATGGACTGGCAATTGATTCTTGAAGGGTTGACGGTGGATATGCAATGGAAGGCATTTAAAGACTGCATGGATGAACTACAACAATTGTTCATCCCAATATGGCAAAAGATTAAATTAGGGAAGGTGGCGCATCCGTGGATAACGAGGGAAATCAGAGATAGTATCAAAGAAAAAGATGAAGCGTACAAATTAGCCAGAAAAAGCAGCCTACCAGGGAACTGGGAGAAATTCAGAGACCAACAGAGGAGGACAAAGGGCTTAATTAGGAAAGGGAAAATGGAGTATGAAAGAAAACTGGCAGGAAACATGAAAACTGACTGCAAAATTTTTATCGATATGTGAAGCGCAAAAGATTAGTTAAAACAAATGTAGGTCCTTTGCAGTCAGAAACGGGTGAATTGATCATGGGGAACAAGGACATGGCAGACCAATTGAATAGCTACTTTGGTTCTGTCTTCACTAAGGAAGACATAAATAATTTGCCGGAAATAGCAGGGGATCGCGAGTGAAATGAGATGGAGGAACTGAGTGAAATCCAGGTTAGCCGGAAAGTGGTGTTAGGTAAATTGAATGGATTAAAGGCCGAAAAATCCCCAGGGCCAGATAGGCTGCATCCCAGGGTATTTAAGGAAGTAGCCCCAGAAATAGCAGATGCCTTAGTGATAATTTTTCAAAACTCTTTAGATTCTGGAGTAGTTCCTGAGGATTGGAGGGTAGCTAATGTAACCCCACTTTTTAAAAAGGGAGGGAGAGAGAAAACGGGGAATTACAGACCAGTTAGTCTAACATCTGTAGTGGGGAAACTGCTAGAGTCAGTTATTAATGATGGGATAGCAGCGCATTTGGAAAGTGGTGAAATCATTGGACAAAGTCAGCATGGATTTACGAATCATGTCTGACGAATCTTATTGAATTTTTTGAGGATGTAACTAGTAGAGTGGATAAGGGAGAAGCAGTGGATGTGTTATATCTGGACTTTCAGAAGGCTTTCGACAAGGTCCCACACAAGAGATTGGTATACAAACTTAAAGCACATGGTATTGGTGGTTCAGTATTGATGTGGATAGAGAACTGGCTGGCAGACAGGAATCAAAGAGTAGGAGTGAACGGGTCCTTTTTAGGATGGCAGGCAGTGACTAGTGGGGTGCCGCAAGGCTCAGTGCTGGGACCCCAGCTATTTACAATATACATTAATGATTTGGACAAAGGAATTAAATGCAACATCTCAAAGTTTGCGGATGACACGAAGCTGGGGGGCAGTGTTAGCTGTGAGGAGGATGCTAGGAGGCTGCAGGATGACTTGGATAGACTGGGTGAGTGGGCAAATGCATGGCAGATGCAGTATAATGTGGATAAATGTGAGGTTATCCACTATGGTGGCAAAAACAGGAAGGTAGACTATTATTTGAATGGTGACCGATTAAGAAAAGGGGAGATGCAGCGAGACCTGGGTGTCATGGTACACCAGTCATTGAAAGTAGGCATGCAGGTGCAGCAGGCTGTGAAGAAAGCGAATGGTATGTTGGCATTCATAGCAAAAGGAGTTGAGTACAAGAGCAGGGAGGTTCTACTGCAGTTGTACAGGGTCTTGGTGAGGCCACACCTGGAGTATTGCGTACAGTTTTGGTCTCCTAATCTGAGGAAAGACATTCTTGCCATAGAGGGAGTACAGAGAAGGTTCACCAGACTGATTCCTGGGATGGCACGACTTCCATATGAAGAAAGGCTGGATAGACTCGGCTTGTACTCGCTGGAATTTAGAAGATTGAGGGGTGATCTCATAGAGACTTACAAAATTCTTAAGTGGTTGGACAGGCTAGATGCAGGAAGATTGTTCCCGATGTTGGGGAAGTCCAGGACAAGGGGTCACAGTTTAAGGATAAGGGGGAAGTCTTTTAGGACCGAGATGAGAAAATCGTTTTTCACACAGAGAGTGGTGAATCTGTGGAATTCTCTACCACAGAAGGTAGTTGAGTCCAGTTCGTTGGCCATATTTAAGAGGGAGTTGGATGTGGCCCTTGTGGCTGAAGGGATCAGGGGGTATGGAGAGAAGGCAGGTACAGGATACTGAGTTGGATGATCAGCCATGATCATATTGAATGGCGGTGCAGGCTCGAAGGGCCGTATGACCTACCCCTGCACCTAATTTCTATGTTCCTACCTGGTCCAACCTCTCCTATAACTAATTTCCTTTAATTGGGACAGCATTCTGGTAAATGTATTCTGCTCCCTCTGCAAAGCCATCTTGTAAATGGCAGGAATATGTTCTAGAAAGCTCATAATATTATTTTGTGACATGAAAGATAATCTATGTATTCGAAGTAGAAATATTAGCCAATGTAGCAGTGCCTCATATGTCAGTACTTCATAAGAAACATTAAAACAGAAGCAATCAAAGGTGGCCTTGTCATATCAATTAAAAAAAATGCTGACATTTTATTTCCATATTCTTGAGCAGGATTGAGTGCTAATGGCAGTATACAAACCTTGTAATGGGCTTTTGCCAGTGCATTAGCAAGGATGTTGTTTTGGTATAATTGATGGAAAGGTTGCACTTTGTACCTCAAATTAACTGTAGAACAATGGTTTGACAGAAATGGATCAAACATGTATTTTTAAGGAATTAATATAACAATTAAGTAATTCCATAATTTGCTGTCTGAATCTGTAAGTGAGCGCATAGCAAGAGATTTTGAGTGATTGATTTCACCACCACGCTACTTCAACTATAGTATAGTAAAGGAATAGATGGTAATGCTAATGAATAATAACCAACAATCTGATGTTAAAGGTGATCTTTATATCCAGTATTGTTTTGAGAATTAGGCTCAGTTTTGTCACTAATGAGATATGCTGATAGGAATCTGGAATTCTGAAAAATCCAAGAGTTCATTACAAGTTAAACAAATCTCTTCTGTCTGCTTGTGACTCATATCCCCCCATACCCTGCATGTCATGTGCCTATATAATTGCCTCTTAAATGCCACCACCACCCATGGCAACGCATTCCAGGCACCCACCTCACTACAATCATCTCCTGTGATTATTATCATTTTATTTTTAGTTCTGAAAGTCATTGTAGCCTTCAGTCTCAATGGAATGAATTTAGCAGCTTTTTTCCTCTATATCTATCTGCAATCCGCAGGATGAAACATATAATATTAACCATAACCCCATTTAAATAATCTGTATCTAAATTAAGGTACAAAATACTGCTCAAAACAATACTGGATATAAAGTTCACCTTTAACATATTCACCTTCCCAAGGAGTGTGCACAAGCAGCCAATATTTGACATTAAGTCCAAACAGAAATGTTAGCATAAAATCCATAAGTTTCACAGTGGTTAACAGTACAGTGGAAGCAAAACATGTTTACAAAGAATATTTTACAGAGTGTGACCTAAATTTAGGTGTAGTAGGTAGAGCAATGAAAATAACTGCTTCACAAGTGACAGAATTGCAGAAGCACAGATATCCTGGATGACTATTGGACCAAAGGAGGTTGATAGACGACTTAGGATGGGATGAGTTCATGAGGGCCACTAAAAACAAGGATGAGAGATCTCAAAACAAATCTGTAGTGACCCAAAAGCTATAGATAACCAACATGGTGATGGATAAATGAGGTTAGGTACAATTATGAAAGAGGCTACAGAGGTTTGGTTGAGCACTAGTTTAGGGCCCGAAGTGCAATGTGGGCATGGGAACACAAAACCAGTAACTCATTGACTAACACATTGAAATTTGGGATGTTGTACTTCAATATTCATAATGTGACAAATATAATGCGATACGATACGATAGAACATTATTTATCCCAGGAGAGAAATTGATCTGCCAACAGTCATAAAACACGATACATGAAACATGAAATAAAAGTGATGAGTGGAAAGGATTGGGGATGTGCAAAGATTTGGGGGGGTGGGGGGGGGGGGGGGTGGAGGGGAGTCGGTCTACCCCATGGCAGAAGAGAGAGGAGTTGTACTTTAATAATGCAGATGACACAAAGCTGGGTGGCAGTGTGAAGTGTGGGGAGGAAGCTATGAGAATGCAGGGAGATTTGGACCTGGTGGGTGAGAGGGCAGATGCATAGTAGATGCAGTTTAATGTGGATAAATGTGAGGTTATCCATTTTGGTAGCAAAAACAGGAAAGCAGATAATTATCTAAATGGTGTCAAGTTGGGAAAAGGTGAAGTACAACAGGATCTGGGGGGTCCTTGTTCATCAGTCAATGAAAGTAAGCATGCAGGTACAGCAGGCAGTGAAGAAAGCGAATGGCATGTTGGCCTTCATAACAAGAGGAGTTGAATATCGGAACAATGAGGTCCATCTGCAGTTGTACAGAGCCCTACTGAGACCACACCTGGAGCATTGTGTGCAGTTTTGGTCCCATCATTTGAGGAAGGACATCCTTGCTATTGAGGGAGTGCAGCGTAGGTTTACGAGGATAATTCCCGGGATGGCGGGACTGTCATATGCTGAGAGAATGGAGCGGCTGTGCCTGTATACTCTGGAATTTAGAAAGATGAGAGGGGATCTTATTGAAACATATAAGATTGTTAAGGGCTGGGACATGCTAGAGGCAGGCAACATGTTCCCGATGTTGATGGAGTCCAGAACCAGGGGCCACAGTTTAAAAATAAGGGGTAAGCCATTTATAATGGAGATGAGAAACACTTTTTCTCACAAAGAGTTGTGAGTCTGTGGAATTCTCTGCCTCAGAGGGCAGTGGAGGCCGGTTCTCTGGATACTTTCAAGAGAGAGCTAGATAGGGCTCTTAAAAATAGCAGAGTCAGGGGATATTGGGAAAATGCAGGAACGGGGTACTGATTGGCGGTGCTGGCTCGAAGGGCCGAATGTCACACTCCTGCACATGTTGTCTATTGTCTATACCAAAGGGAAGAAGGATCTCCTGTGGCATTCTCTACTGCATCTTAGTGGGACCAATCTGTTGCAGACAGTACTCCACAGGTGTACTAGTGTGTCATGGAGGGAGTGAGTTGCATGGTCCCAGATTCTCCGCAGTTTGAAGAGCATCCTCCCCTCCACGACCTCCAAGGAGAAGCTGAGAATCATTACTGTCTGCTGAATGAATTAATTCAGTAAATCACATCATCCAATCCATATCTGGGCTTTATTTGTCAGCGAGTTAAAACAGCCAGCATGGAATAGAACAATGAATAATGTAATATAACCTGAACTAAAATCCAGAAGTGGCCAAACACATGGGTGGTTAATGACCTGTATAGGTCTCTGAGAATGTTAAAGGATTACATGCGAGGACATTGATAACAGATTTCAGCAAAAAAAGGAGAAGGCATTAATTGATCTTAAAATTTTGAGTGACAATTTGTTCTGAAAAGCCAATCTGGTAATTAAGATAGTGAAAATGGACATACCATATCTGCAACTGGGTTGTAACTGTGATGAGATGAGACATTATGTCGATTCTGAAGACGTCTCTGGTAATAGCCGAGACGTCTCATCATTAGCTCAATGGCTCAATTCCGTCTCAGTAGACATAACAAATGCCTCGTCTAAGAAAGAGAAATACCTAAGTGTTGAAGCCTGGCCATGCCATAATCAGAATCACGAAGAATCCTTCTGTGAGCTGATCATCCAGGGTTATTATCAGGAATAATCAATCAAAATTACTCTGTACCTGGCTGACAGGGCTAATTGGGGAGGTGATAAATAAAAAATAAAAAAATACTCTGACAACCAATTGCCCAACTGGAATGAGATGTTTGGACCTGAATTGGATTGTTGATATAGAACCGAATTATTCGAAGAAAACAGTAGAAACAGAAGGAAATAACAAAGAACTGCAGATGCTGGTCAGGATCGGTGTCGTTTCGGGTCGGGACCTTTCTTCAGTCTGATTGCAATAAGGGGTTTGGTAGGCAAGAAAGAAAGCTACAAGAGAGGTGGGACAAAGCATGGCCAATATAGATGAACACAGGTAACGATTTTTTGGTTAGGCAGATTTGAAAAACCGTTGCAAAAGCCAGAAATGAAAAACCGTTGCAAACCAAACAGATAAGGTTTTGCGGATTGTGAAGTTTGAGCATACAAAAACTGTTTCCCACACCTGTTTTTACTTATCTAGCCTTTGTCCGACAATTTACCTATCAAAAAGAAATGGTGGCACCTGTTACTGGCAATGCTTTTTCCTGCCCCTCCTCTCTTACAGCTTTCTCTCTCGCCCCGCCTGCAATAAGTCTGAAGATGAGTCCTGACCCGAAACGTCACCTATTCATATTCTCCAGTGATGTTGCCTGACCTGCTGAGTTACTCCTGCATTATGTGTTTTTCTTTCAAAAGAAAAAGTAAATGCATACTGGAAGCAGAATTTAGCTCCTAACATAAACATGGAACACTATGAGAGCCTAAGACCTCCATTAACCATATAACAATTACAGCACGGAGACAGGCCCTCTCGGCCCTTCCAGTCCGTGCCGACCATTTGTTTTCCCCTAGTCCCATCTACCTGCACTCAGACCATACCCCTCCATTCCCTTCAGGTCCATATACCTATCCACTTTACTTTTAAATGTTAAAATCGATCCTGCCTCCACCACCTCTGCTGGAAGCTCATTCCACACAGCCACCACCCTCTGAGTAAAGAAGTTCCCCCTCACGTTACCCCTAAACTTCTGTCCCTTAATTCTCATGTCATGCCCTCTTGTTTGAATCTTCCCTACCCTCAATGGGAAAAGCTTATCCACGTCAACTCTGTCTATCCCTTTCATCATTTTAAAGACCTCAATCAAGTCACCCCTTAACCTTCAGCGCTCCAAAGAATAAAGACCTAACTTGTTCAACCTTTCTCTGTAACATAGTTGCTGGAACCCTGGCAACATTCTAGTAAATCTCCTCTGTACTCTCTCTATTTTGTTGACATCCTTCCTATAACTAGGCGACCAAAATTGTACACCATACTCCAGAATTGGTCTTACCAATGCCTTGTACAATTTTAACATTACTTCCCTACTCCTATATTCAATGCTCTGATTTATAAAGGCCAGCACACCAAAGGCTTTCTTTACCACCCTATCTATATGCGATTCCACCTTCAGGGAACTATGCACAGTTATTCCTAGATCCCTCTGTTCCACAGCATTCCTCAATTCCCTACCATTTACCATGTACGTCCTATTTTGATTTGTCCTGCCAAGATGTAGCACTTCACACTTATCAGCATTAAACTCCATCTGCCATCTTTCAGCCCACTTTTCCAAATGGCCCAAATCTCTCTGTAGACTTTGAGAATCTACTTCATTATCCACAATACCACCTATCTTAGTATCATCTGCATACTTACGTACATGACAAACAACAGTGGACCCAACACAGATCCCTGAGGCACCCCACTGGTCACCGGCTTCCAACCTGACAAACAGCCATCCACCATTACTCTCTGACATCTCCCATTCAGCCACTGTTGAATCCATCTTGCTGCTCCGCCATTAACACCCAAAGATTGAACCTTCTGAACCAACCTTCCATGGGGAACCTTGTCAAAGGCCTTACTGAAATCCATATAGACAACATCCACTGCTTTACCATCATCAATTTCCCTAGTTACCGCTTCAAAAAAAGTTCAAGAAGGTTTGTCAAACATGACCTTCCAGCCACAAATCCATGTTGACTGTTCCTGATCAGACCCTGTTTATCCAGATGCTATATATATATTATCTCTAAGTATCCTTTCCATTAATTTGCCCACCACTGACGTCAAACTAATAGGTCTATAATTGCTAGGTTTATTCTTTGAACCCTTTTTAAACAATGGAACAACATGCGCAGTACGCCAATCCTCCGGCACTATTCCCGTTTCTAATGACATTTGAAATATTTCTGTCATAGCTCCTGCTATTTCTACACTAAGTTCCCTCAATGTCCTAGGGAATATCCTGTCAGGACCTGGAGACTTATCCACCTTTATATTTTTCAAAAGTGTCAGTACTTCCTCCTCTTTGAATCTCATAGTTTCCATAGCTACTCTACTTTTTTCCCTTACCTCACAGAGTTCAATATCCTTCTCCTTGGTGAATATCGAAGAAAAGAAATTGTTCAATATCTCCCCCATCTCTTTTGGCTCTGCAGATAGCTGTCCATTCTGGTTCTCTAATGGTCCAATTTTATCCCTCGTTATCCTTTTGCTATTAATATAGCTGTAGAAACCCTTTGGATTTACTTTCACCTTTCTTGCCAAAGCAACCTCATATCTTCTTTTAGCCTTCCTAATTTCTTTCTTGAGATTCTTGAGGAGGATGCTGGAGGTTATGGAAATAGGGGTGGAGTCCCTGGTGAATGTGGAGGTTGGTCAGTAAAGGTTCTGAAAGAGGAAGAAATGAAATCTAAAGGGCCAGAAAGGAAGAGGCCACAGTTCACAGTCCCCAGTCCCCATCCATCACAGGTGAGTGAAATCCTTGCATTAGGAATGAGGAAGTGATTTTGGAAGCACTGTGAAAAAAAAAGTTGGAACCATCAACACACGTGCAAAACATGAGTAAACTGGCAGAAGAGAGCAGAGTCCTTGCCAGAAGCACAGGAGGAGGTAGTACAGTTCTGCTGGCTGTGGCCAAGTACCCAGATATGGAGATAGAATATACAAGAGCAATGGGAGGACTCAGATAGATAGACCACTTCAAAATGAAGAAGGAATGGGAATGGGAATTGGAAAGGAAGTTTCAGTTGAGAACGTAAACAACATCGAAAAGTCAGAACAAAAATTGGAGTGGAGGGCAACTGAATAGGACTGAAACAAAGTTTCCAACCATGGGAAACACAGCCAAGTTATACCACATGTAGGAAGAAACTGCAGATACTGGTTTAAACCGAAGATAGACACAACACGCTGGAGTAACTCGGCGGTTCAGGCAACATCTCTGGAGAAAAGGAATAGGGTTTCGGGTCAAGTCTGACGAAGGGTCTGAAGAAGCTTTTTGTGTCTATCTAAAGTTATGCCACCATCAGCTCCTATAAGGATTTGAGTATAGGAGCAGGGAGGTTCTACTGCAGTTGTACAGGGTCTTGGTGAGACCACACCTGGAGTATTGAGTACAGTTTTGGTCTCCTAATCTGAAGAAAGACATTCTTGCCATAGAGGGAGTACAGAGAAGGTTTGCCAGACTGATACCTGGGATGTCAGGACTTTCATATGAAGAAAGACTGGATAGACTCGGCTTGTACTCGCTAGAATTTAGAAGATTGAGGAGGGATCTTATAGAAACATATAAAATTCTTAAGGGGTTGTATTTGATGCAGGAAGATTGTTCCCGATGTTGGGGAAGTCCAGAACAGGGGTCACAGTTTAAGGATAAGGGGGAAATCCTTTAGGACCGAGATGAGAAAAACATTTTTCACACAGAGAGTGGTGAATCTGTGGAATTCTTTGCCACAGAAGGCAGTTGAGGCCACTTCATTGGCTATATTTAAGAGGGAGTTAGATGTGGCCCTTGTGGCTAAATGGATCAGAGGGTATGGAGAGAAGGCAGGTACAAGATACTGAGTTGGATGATCAGCCATGATCATATTGAATGGCGGTGCAGGCTCGAAGGGCCGAATGGCCTACTCCTGCACCTATTTTCTATGTTTCTATAGTAACAGGTTGTATTTGATGGACGTGAATGGAGCCATGCCCCACAAACACACGTGCTCTGGTAGATTTATTGTTTCAGCTGAGTCACGTACCATGCAACTCATAATTATTAATAATTTTAATTATTTTCACTGAAAAGCCACAGCGTAGTGTGAAGTCTAATTTATATGTTGGAGTGAGTAATAAGGAGTCAGGAGCAGTGATGAGGTGATGCCAATCTTTTGTCTTGTAAAAACAGAATGAATTTAATTTTTCATAGTTGTTTTTAAATTTCACAAGTATTCCAAAGTATTTCATGGCTAATAATGCCGTAGTGTCAGTTATAATGTAGGTCAGTATGGCTGATAATTTGTATGCGAGAAGATTCTGCAAGGAGCCATAAGCAGACAAGCACATTAATTAAGTAGTGCTGGATAAGGAATAGATGATGGTTATGACCCTAATACAACTCCCCCGCTCTTCAGTTAATGTCATGCCATCATTTACTTTCCACCCAGTGGATCTAAGGGGGTAGAGGAACTGAAAGAAATTTTCATTAGGCGAGAAATAGTATTGGGTAGGCTAATGGGACTGAAGGATGATAAATCCCCTGGGCCTGGTGGTCTACATCCCAGGGTCCTCAGGGAGGTGGCTCTAGAAATAGTGGATGCATTGGTGATCATTTTCCAATGTTCAATAGATTCAGGATCAGTTCCTGTGGATTGGAGGATAGCTAATGTTATCCCACTTTTCAAGAAAGGAGCGAGAGAGAGAACGGGGAATTACAGACCAGTTAACCTGACTTCGGTGGTGGGAAAGATGCTGGAGTCAATTATTAAAGAAGTAATAATGGGGCATTTGGATAGCAGTAAAATGATTAGTCCAAGTCAACATGGATTTATGAAAAGGAAATCATGCTTGACTAATCTTCTGGAATTTTTTGAGGCTGTGACAAGTAAAATGGATGAAGGGTGCCAGTGGATGTAGTGTATCTAGACTTTCAGAAAGCCTTTGATAAGGTCTCACATGGGAGACTGGTGACTAAAATTAGAACACACGGTATTGGGGGCAGGGTGTTGACATGGATAGAAAATTGGTTGGCAGACCAGAAGCAAAGAGTAGGAGTGAACGGGTCCTTTTCAGAATGGCAGGCAGTTGCGAGTTGGGTGCCGCAAGGCTCGATGTTGAGGCCACAAC
Organism: Okamejei kenojei; assembly: GCA_035221665.1. Lineage (NCBI taxonomy): Eukaryota > Metazoa > Chordata > Chondrichthyes > Rajiformes > Rajidae > Okamejei > Okamejei kenojei. The sequence continues at coordinate 60,591,556 of CM069133.1, forward strand.
TGTTTACCATATATATTAATGACTTGGAAGAGGGAGCAACACTAGCAAGTTTGCAGATGACACAAAATTGAGTGGCAGTGTGAGCTGTGAAGAGGATGTTAGGAGGTTGCAGGGTGACCTGGACAGTTTGAGTGAGTGGGCAGATGCATGGCAGATGCAGTATAATATAGATAAATGTGAGGTTATCCACTTTGGCAGCAAAAACAAGTGGGCAGATTATTATCTCAATGGGGTTAGGTTAGGTAAGGGGGAGGTGCAGCGAGACCTGGGCGTCCTTGTACACCAGTCACTGAAAGTTGGCTTACAGGTACAGCAGGCAATGAAAAGGCTAATGGGATGTTGGCCTTCATAACAAAAGGATTTCAGTATAGGAGTAAAGAGGTTCTTCTGCAGTTGTATAGGGCTCTGGTGAGACTACATCTGGAGTATTGTGTACAGTTTTGGTCTCCTAATTTGAGGAAGGACATCCTTGTGATTGAGGCAGTGCAACATAGGTTCACGAGATTGATCCCTGGGATGGCAGGATTGTCATATGAGGAAAGATTTAAAAGACTAGGCTTGTATTCACTGGAGTTTAGAAGGATGAGGGGGACCTTATAGAAACATATAAAATTATGAAAGGACTGGATAAGCTATATGCAGGAAAAATGTTCTCAATGTTTGGCGAGTCCAGAACCAGGGCCACAGTCTTAGAATAAAGGGGAGGTCATTTAAGACTGAGGTGAGAAAAAAAAAATTCACCCAGAGAGTTGTGAATTTTTGGAATTCCCTGCCACAGAGGGCAGTGGAGGCAAGTCACTGGATGGATTTAAGAGAGAGTTAGATAGAGCTCTAGGGCTAGTGGAGTTAAGGGATATGGGGAGAAGGCAGGCATGGGTTATTGATAGGGTGTGTTGGCTCGAAGGGCCGAATGGCCGCCTCCTGCACCTAGTTTCTATGTTTCTAAGTTTTTATTTAAAAACACAGAAGGTTTGAGTTACCTGAGATTTAAAAATACAATGTTCAGACCATTAGGTTGTTAGTGGATGATAATGAAGATGTTGATCTTCCAATTTGAGTTTGGTCTCATCATTTCAATGGAGAAGACTGAGGACATTCAGGTAAATGTGGGAGTGGGAAGGAAAGTTGAAATTATATGCAGTGAAGGCTTCATGATGGTTGTTACAGACAGAGCATAGATGCAAAACAGTTGCCAATCTATGCATGGTTTCTCCAATGCAGATGAGGCCACATTGCAAGCACCAAATGCTGTAGACTGGGTTGAAATAGATGTAGGCAAATCTATGCCTCACTTGGAAGGGCCGTTTAGGTGGATGGTGATGAGAGAAAAGATGATGGGACAATTATTACAACTACAGTTTCGGGAGAAAGTGTGCCGGGAAGAAGGAGGACATTTCAGATGCCCTATTGCAGAAGACCTCACACTGAAAACAGATGAAGTGGCGATGTTACCAAAGGCAGTGAGTAGGTTAAATGCTCCTTGTCTTGGAGGGTGGTGGAACTGATGAAAATATGGGGAGAATAATTAACAGAAAATTAGTAGGCGAATGAGATTACTCGCTAAGGTGATATATACTTGATGGACAGAGATGCCTCCTTATTTGGCATAAGGAAACATGGAAATATGTACATTTTAAATAAAATAGACAAGATTCACCACCACAGAGAGAAAGGATCAAGATAACAAACCAAAGAGGAAGAGATTAAGAGAAATCAGCCTTTCAGTAATAAGGTTCGGGGATTGTTTCCCCCCAGATGCTATCAGGCAACCGAGCCATCCTATCACCAACTAGAGAGTGATCCTGTCCTACCATCTACCTCATTGGAGGAGCTTGAACTATTTTTAATCGCACTTTACGAGACTTTACCTTGCACTAAACGTTATTCCCTTTATCCTGTATTTGTGCACTGTGGATGGGTTGATTCTAATCATGTTTGTCTTTTTTATAGCTTTTCACTGGACCTCAATACACATGCACATAATAAACTAAACAAAACTAAGATTCTGTCCCCTTTTTTATTCTGTACCCTTTCATGTATTGGGACACTTGTATTGGCAGAAAAAACTATCCCTTCTATGGAATTATGAGCTGTGAAAATAGAAAGAAGAAAGTCAAGCCTTGTGGAAATAGATAATGCAATGCAGAAGTTCAATTTGAAATCAAAGAAGATAGCAAGGCCAAGAGAGTTAGAACTGAACTGGGATGGAGGAAGAAATCATCGGAGATGAAAAGAAGCTGATAATTAGAATCACAAGAGGCACAGAGAAATACGGAGATAAAAAGAAAACAATGCAAATGCATACATAAAGCAAAATGAAATGCTAGACATACACATATGCTCCTTTTGTTAGATAAGAAAGGTTATCTCATGTTTCAAGAATAGATTCCTCAGGGAGATGCAGCGAGACCTGGGTGTCATGGTACACCAGTCATTGAAAGTAGGCATGCAGGTGCAGCAGGCAGTGAAAAAAGCGAATGGTATGTTAGCTTTCATAGCAAAAGGATTTGAGTACAGGAGCAGGGAGGTTCTACTTCAGTTGTACAGGGTCATGGTGAGACCACACCTGGAGTATTGCGTGCAGTTTTGGTCTCCAAATCTGAGGAAGGACATTATTGCCATAGAGGGAGTGCAGAGAAGGTTCACCAGACTGATTCCTGGGATGTCAGGACTGTCTTATGAAGAAAGACTGGATAGACTCTGTTTATACTCTCTGGAATTTAGGAGATTAAGAGGGGATCTTATAGAAACTTACAAAATTCTTAAGGGGTTGGACAGGCTAGATGCAGGAAGATTGTTCCCGATGTTGGGGAAGTCCAGGACAAGGGGTCACAGCTTAAGGATAAGGGGGAAATCCTTTAAGACCGAGATGAGAAAGACTTTCTTCACACAGAGAGTGGTGAGTCTCTGGAACTCTCTGCCACAGAGGGTAGTTGAGGCCAGTTCATTGGCTATATTTAAGAGTGAGTTGGATGTGGCCCTTGTGGCTAAGGGGATCAGAGGGTATGGAGAGAAGGCAGGTACGGGATACTGAGTTGGATGATCAGCCATGATCACATTGAATGGCGGTGCAGGCTCGAAGGGCTGAATCGCCTACTCCTGCACCTAATTTCTATGTTTCTAGATTCCTCATGAATTGGAATGTGTGGATTCCTCAAAATTAGTGCAGATTGGTGCTTTATAGTTGGTGTGGACTCAGTAGCAAAAAGGCATATTTCCACGCTGTAATGGCCCTGTCTCATGGTGCGAGTTGACCCACGAGGTACCCCGAGTGAAAGACTTGTGGTTGTGTACGAGACTTCAAGTTTATGATCAAGAGTTTAACTGAGTTCCCACGGGTATGTCATTGCTGCGATGTTTCAACTTCCTCTCCTGAGTTACCAAGTTCCTCTCCCGTTACTCTTGAGCCAACCGTGAATGAAGGTATGTTTTAATAAAGCAACAATGTTAAAGAAGACATCTCCATTCTGTGGCTTTGAGTTACAGCACGGCCGCATCTATTGATATGACCTCCAAAGGGAAAATGCACACCCTCCAGTAACCAATAACGTGGTAAGTGTATTTCTTGGTGCTTTATGTTTTTAAATACTGTATTTCCCAGGGTGGGGGGAGAGCTCAGTTCACAGTATTTGGGGAGTCTGGCGTTGTGAAGGAGGGGATTGGAGTCAGTAACCCACTTGCCACGCTCCGGTCTGAGTGCAGGTAGATGGGACTAGGTGACAGTAAGTGCTTGGCACGGAGTAAAAGGGCCGAGATGGCTTGTTTCCGTGCTGTCATTGCTATATGGTTTTATTGTGGCCAGGGAGTGAATTAGCTTGGGTGGCTGCCGCAGCACTCCGGGCACGGAGAGAAAAACTGGCCGCCACTTCAGAGGAAGGAAGCGGCTCAGGTGACTGACTTTGAGCGGCCGCCGGGACCCGACAGCAGATACACACACACACACACACACACACACACACACACACACACACACACACACACACACACACACACACACACACACACACACACACACACACACACACACACACACACACACACACACACACACACACACACACACACACACACACACACACACACACACACACACACACACACACACACACACACACACACACGGCGTTTCTGCTCGGGACCCTTCTTCAGACAATCCAATGTCCCATAATATATTCTTTATATATTAAGGTTTATGTTGAAAGTGTGGTGCCATGGTTACGGGTGGGCGGAAGGAAGATGATGAGGTCTGGTACGTTTACTTTGTTTTCAGTAATCATGCCTCCGTGTTGGCCGATGCCTGGTTGATCGAGCGTTCATACAGTTGCGAGCGTGCCAGGTCCATATATAGGATCAAGGAACACGAAGTCTCTGAGGGTTCATTGTTCCCCTGGTTTGGATTGCTCCCAGGAGAGCGGGCGCAAAGACAAATTTAGGCTTTTTTCTATGGAAGGGGGAGGGCAGAATAGAATCGAAAGCATTGTAACAGCAGCACTCTCCCCAACACGAAACACGGCACAGCATAATCAATTAAACCGCTTCCCGTTTAAAAGCAAAGACACACGTTAAATTACATGGCCCCAAGAAATCACCTCTCAATTGCTTCGGGGTTGGAATTGCAATATATATAATATGTATATACGTATTATACTACAAACACACATATATATATATATGTGTGTATATATATATATATACACACATATATATAATATATATATATATATATATACATATATATATATATATATATATATATATGTGTGTGTATATATATATATATATACATATATATATATATATATATATATATATATATATATATATATATATATATATATATATATATATATATATATATATTATATATATATATACATATACATATATATATTATACATATACATATATATATATATATATACATATACATATACATATACATATATATATATATATATATATATATATATATATTTATATATATATATATATATATATATATATATATATATTATATATATATATATATATATATATATATATATATATATGTATATGTATATATATGTATGTATGTATAGTGGCTTGCATTTTTCCACATTTTGTCACGTTACAACCACAAATGTAAATGTATTTTATTGGGATTTTATGTGATAGACCAACACAAAGTGGCACATAATTGTGAAGTGGAAGGAAAATGATACATTGTTTTCAAATTTTTTTACAAATAAAAAACTGAAAAGAGTGGCGTGCAAAAGTATTCAGCCCCCTTTACTCTGATACCCCTGAATAAAATCCAGTGCAACCAATTGCCTTCAGAAGTCACCTAATTAGTAAATAGAGTCCACTTGTGTGTAATTTAATCTCAGTATAAATACAGCTGTTCTGTGAAGGCCTCAGAGGTTTGTTAGAGAACATTAGTGAACAAACAATATTCCTCGGGCTAATGAAGCCCAAGGAACACACCAGACAGGTCAGGGATAAAGTTGTGGAGAAGTTTAAAGCAGGGTTAGGTTATAAAAAAATATCCCAAGCTTTGAACATCTCACGGAGCACTGTTCAATCCACCATCCGAAAATGGAAAGAGTATGGCACAACTGCAAACCTACCAAGACATGGCCATCCACCTAAACTGACAGGCCGGGCAAGGAGAGCATAGATCAGAGAAGCAGCCAAGAGGCCCATGGTAACTCTGGAGGAGCTGCAGAGATTCACAGCTCAGGTGGGAGAATCTGTCCACAGGACAACTATTAGTCGTGCACTCCACAAATCGGGCCTTTATGGAAGAGTTGCAAGAAGAAAGCCATTGTTGAAACAAAGCCATAAAAAGTCCCATTTGCAGTTTGCCACAAGCCATGTGGGGGCACATCAAACATGTGGAGGAAGAGTCTGATGAGACCAAAATTGAATTTTCTGGCCTAAATGCAAAACGCTATGTGTGGCGGAAAACTAACACTGCACATCACCCTGAACACACCATCCCCACTGTGAAACATGGTGGTGGCAGCATCATGATGTGGGGATGCTTTTCTTCAGCAGGGACAGGGAAGCTGGCCAGAGTTCATGGGAAGATGGATGGAGCCAAATACAGGGCAATCTTGGAAGAAAACCCGTTAGAGTCTGCAAAAGACTTGAGACTGGGGCGGAGGTTCACCTTCCAGCAGGAGAACGACCCTAAACATACAGCCATAGCTACAATGGAATGGTTTAGATCATAGCATATTCATGTGTTAGAATGGTCCAGTCAAAGTCCAGACCTAAATCCAATTGAGAATCTCTGGCAAGACTTGAAAATTGCTTTTCACAGATTCTCTCCATCCAATCTGACTGAGCTTGAGCTATTTTGCAAAGAAGAATGGGCAACAATTTCAGTCTCTAGATGTGCAAAGCTGTTTGAGACATACCCCAAAAGACTTGTAGCTGTAATTGCAGCGAAAGGTGGTTCTACAAAGTATTGACTGAAGGGGCTGAATACTTTTGCACGCCACACTTTTTAGTTTTTTATTTGTAATAAAATTTGGAAACCATGTATCATTTTCCTTCCACTTCACAATTATGCACCACTTTGTGTTGGTCTATCACATAAAATCCCAATAAAATACATTTACGTTTGTGGTTGTAACGTGACAAAATGTGGAAAAGTTCAAGGGGTATGAATACTGATAGGCCAGAAACTTCCCAGCATTATCCCCAGATTCAAAAAAGTGTTGCCTAAATTTAAGCAGTCGTAGCTTGGCTTTATTAGTAGACGTGAGATCAAAGTCTGTTTGCAACCTAAGGCGTTCTTTATAAAAATCAGGGTCTGTGTCAGATGCATATTTGTCATCAATGTCCTTTATTTTTCGTAACAGGTCTGCCATTTGGGACGTGTCGGCTCTTTTCAGGTTGGAGACAAAAGAGATAAGTTGGCCCCTAATATAGGCTTTTGAAGCTTCCCAGAGTATAACTCTTTCTATGTCTGGCGAGTCATTCAGCTCAAAATATAAAATGATTTGGGAGTGCAAGAATTGCTTGTAGTGAGCCTCTGCTAGTAATGAGGAGTTGAACCTCCACTGTTTAAAGGGGTTAGTTCGTGAAAAGTACTGAAAAGAAATATAAAAGAAACATCAGAAAAACCAAGCAACATACATTTTCCAACTTTCCCCTTTTAATTTGAGAGGAAACAAAGCATTAAGCGTTACCTTACAGCTGTGCATAACCTCCCCCACTGTTTACAGTTTCTTAAAGGGACACACACACCTACTTTTACAACATGCGGTTTACAACAAACAAAGGACTTATCACATATATGAACTTCTACATTCATTCAAAACCGGTTTTTAATCACAAATCACATTCGTTCCATTCTTACTTCAAAGAAATGATGCAATTTTCTACACATATTAAAGTTTCAAAACACACATTTATATAATTCTTATCTTCTTTTTTAAAGTTAAAGTAGGATGGTCTAATCCCCTATCAGTCAGGTTCCTGAGCGCTGTGATTGGACATTGATTCAGATCATGATTAGTCTCACCGTCACTCAAATTCTAACCATACCCCACTAAGATCACAACCAATCAAACTCCTAGTGACTCAACATCTGACCACACCCCACACCCATCAATCTTCAGACAAAGGGAACACATTTCGTCTTGGTCTCTCAGCAAAGAGAATGCTGAGAGACCAAGCAGCAGAGAGCATGCAGCAAGTTGTTTCCACAAACAGTTAAGAAACTCAGTCCTTACACCTCCTCCGTCCTTGTAGTCACTATATTACCTTACACTATTCTTATTGCTATTCTACTTTCTGCTATTCTACAACATTTCATCACTGCATACACTGTTTCCATTACCCATTTACCTTAAATCCGCATTTTGCCCGTACGACCCTCAGTCACCCAAGGCTGTATCCACAAAATACTTTATTCTGCCCGTACAAACCCCTGACCTCTCAGGGTGGTGTCCACAGAATAGTTACCTCATCCGTGCAACCCCTGATCTCTCAGAGTGGTATCCATGAGGTCGTAATAAACTCTTAATAATATCACATAATGCAATGCTGTACTTTCTTATCGCAAGTATTATTACTCACCACACAGCACAGCCTTCTCGGACAATCCTCCGGGTCTCCTTTTTAGAACAATTTAGTGCCAGATTCTTGGGTCAGAGAGACCTTCTAACTACCCTAGGCACTTCTGTGTCCCCAATGGCTTCCCATGTACAACAGGTTATTAATCCAAATGAAGCAGAAAACCGCATAATTTTATAGATGGCCACCCTTTTTCCTGTTGTCTTTAGGAGCCACAGAGGTGCTGGGAAGCACCCTAGGCTGTTTGTCTTTTAAATAATGGTCTCTTACCGACCCTGCTCACAGTGCCAATTTTGTCGTGATTTAGGGACTCAGGGTTGGATAAGATGACACAGACACAGAGAATTCTTCAAGAAGACAAAAGCCTTTAATTGCAAACATCGGCTGGAACATTCAGAGATGACACCACCTGTCCATTCTCTAATTGCTCTCCGATTCACAGAAACAGGCAGCTTTTTATCACAGTTTTTCAGCCATATCTTCTCTATCTTATCTTGCATGCTGTACTCCTCTCGCATCAATCTATCTTTGATTCTAATATTCCCCATCTCGCCACCATTTACTTCCAACCTTGGTTCAGTCTTATTAAACTTTACATTTCCCCTCATATCTCTTCCTCTTTCGCCACCCTTAAATTCCAAACTGTTACTCTAATCTCCCAGCTGTGTCTGCTTTGCCACCATTATGTTTTAGCTACAGCCAAGGTTACACACACCATATTATAATGTTACATATTAGTTTATAAGTTTAGTACAAAGATACAAATGTATTTATTAAGAATACGAAGATGCAAAAGTAGAAATAAGTAACTTGTTTAGTGTCTTGATTATTAGATTAATTATTTAATTAAGTGCTGTCAAATGGCTAACAATCATGTGAGGCTAAATAAAATAAGCTGATGTCTGATTACGTAAAATAGCTGTGCTATGATAAATGTTTCAATTAAGTGCTCTTCTATATAACTTCCATAAGAGCAGACTGAGTTTGAGCTCTAATCAGTAACGGGTAGATGGCAATTAATGATCATGGTTTAACTGGAGGAAATTGGAACGGTTTCCACCAAGCCAGCTGCTGTGCAATGGTACTAGAGTGGTATATGGGGCATCAGTGATGTACATGTGAAACTGGTCATATCGGGGAATGTTACTGCTAGCTGAAAACATGAAGATAAGGAGTAGAAGAATGAAGAATGAGCACCGGTAGTGTCAACAGAGAGGAATACAGCGATGGTAATACAGGGATGAGAACACTTTGCAGTCATCTTTCATGTGTGTTTCGCTAGGGATGAGTGGACCAGGCCCACTGAGCAGGAAGGCTGTGGTGGTATTTCGGAGGGCATTGCAATTAATCATGTCAAAGCTGTTGAATGTCCAAGGGAGACAAGGAAAGAGAAAGACTTGAATGATAATTAAGAATATAAATATTATGAGCTCTGTTTCATTGCTGTTGATGTGAGTAGAAAATATCAAAATTAAAGTCATGGATGAATTGGTATAAGTAGACCAACAGAGGGAAAGCATTCAGAACAAGTGAACTGTACTTTAGAAATTGACAATCAAATGTTTCGACATTATCATAAGATGACAAGCCAACTATAATTTTCATTAAATTTTAAAACAAAATTATTTCAAGAACATGATTCTACGCTTGAATCAAACTGACATCTTTGGTGCTGTAATCATTCAATTCTTCAAAGTTAGACTTGTCTCCAATCTCCCACTCCTTGCACTTCAGTAACCGTGGGCACAAATTCAGTTGCCTTGGGCATAGAATCATTGAGTCATACAGCATGGAAACAATCCTTTCATCCCAACTCATCCATATTGACCACATTTTATTCTGCCTAATTCTGTTCCTAGAACAGATGAACTTAAGAACTTATAATGGTATCACAAGAATGGTTACTGCCTTGAAGAAAGTCACATTTTCTATTGAAATATATGTCATTTGATTTGAAAGACAATTATTACCTATACAGAGCAGCTTGAATTGCTAGTGGTTTCAAATCAGTTAATTACAGATTTTGCAACATCAGTAATGTTTTTATAACCTTGTAGACCAACAGAGGGAAAGCAGACAACCCGATGCACAAGCCAAAGCAAACCTGCCTTATTTCCAGCACATTATTTCATCCAAAGGGGAGGCATACCTTGTGATGGAAGAAAATGCTTGTTAGGTTCACGACTGGGAATTATTTAATTGCTTGCGCATTCAGCAAAAGAAGCATGCTGCAATTGCTACTCACGAACAAGAAATACATCACATATTAAAATTGCCTTGTTTTCATGGGGCTGATTTTAAGATTCACTCACATGATTGCATTTCCACTGAATGTTTCAGACATGAACACTTGGTATGTCCTCCTCTGATGGCAACATCTGAACAATAATCCTGTTACCTATTTTTGAATATCACAATCTTTATTTTCTTAATCTTATTTTTGAATTTCACAATCTTAATTTGAATTTGGAGATAAACCTCAAAAATTATTGGCTAGTCAATTACGGAAGATGGAGGGAGAAAAAAATAATCCATAGGATTAAATCATATAATGGCGAACCATTAGTACAACCCAAAGCTATTAATGAAAGATTTTTGCAATCTTATAAAAAAGTTATATTCAGCTAAAATGACAGAAAACAGAATAGGAATAGAAGCATTTAAGAAAAAATGTAATCTGAATGGGTTGGATTCACAAAATAGAGAATCACTAAATGCTGAAATTTCAGTAAAAGAAATTGAAGAATCTATCAGATCATTAAAAAATGGTAAAACACCGGGACCAGATGGTATTGGTTCGGAATTTTATAAAACATTTTATGATCTGATTGCACCATGTTTGAAGATACTCTATGAATACATCTATACCCACCAGAAACTACCAGAAATGTTAACTGAATCTATTATAACACATATACCTAAAATAGACAAAGACCTGGATGACCCAGGATCATATAGAGCTATAGCTCTTTTAAATACTGATCAAAAGATACTAACCAAAATATTAGCACAAAGACTAAGTACAGTTATTAATAAATTAATTCACCCGGATCAAACAGGATTTATACCAAAACGATATTCCTCATATAATCTGAGACGATTATTCAATATTATATATTCGAAAGAGGTATTAATAAAGACCTAGTAATTATATTGTTAGATGCGGAGAAAGCCTTTGACCAGGTGGAATGGTCTAACTTGTTTTCGGTTATGGAAACTTTTCAGTTGGGAGAGAAGTTTATTACTTGGGTTAAATTATTATACACTAATCCAACAGCCAGAATACTAACAAATCAAATGCTATCAACTAAATTTAATCTATTTCGAGGCTGCAGACAAGGTTGACCTTTATCCCCGCTGCTGTTTGCACTTGCAATAGAACCATTAGCTCAACGTGTGAGATTTTGAAATATATCCTGAAATATATGGGTATGACACCAGAGATACTGAAAATAAAATCTCTTTATATGCGGATGATGTATTACTTTATATTACAAAGCCGGAAATTAGTATCCCAAATTTACTAAAATTAATAACTGAATTTGGATTATTTTCAGGATATAGTATTAATTGGAATAAAAGTGAACTTATGCCAATAATGGTAAATAACTTACATATACTACAACAACGACGAGGGAATTAAATGTAACATCTCAAAGTTTGCGGATGACACGAAGCTGGGGGGCAGTGTTAGCTGTGAGGAGGATGCTAGGAGGCTGCAGGATGACTTGGATAGACTGGGTGAGTGGGCAAATGCATGGCAGATGCAGTATAATGTGGATAAATGTGAGGTTATCCACTTTGGTGGCAAAAACAGGAAGGTAGACTATTATTTGAATGGTGACCGATTAGGAAAAGAGGAGATGCAGCGAGACCTGGGTGTCCATGGTACACCAGTCATTGAAAGTAGTCATGCAGGTGCAGCGGGCTGTCAAGAAAGCGAATGGTATGTTGGCATTCATAGCAAAAGGATTTGAGTACAAGAGCAGGGAGGTTCTACTGCAGTTGTACAGGGTCTTGGTGAGGCCACACCTGGAGTGTTGCATACAGTTTTGGTCTCCTAATCTGAGGAAAGACATTCTTGCCATAGAGGGAGTACAGAGAAGGTTCACCAGGCTGATTCCTGGGATGGCACGACTTCCATATGAAGAAAGACTGGATAGACTTGGCTTGTACTCGCTGGAATTTAGAAGATTGAGGGGTGATCTCATAGAGACTTACAAAATTCTTTAAGGGGTTGGACAGGCTAGATGCAGGAAGATTGTTCCCGATGTTGGGGAAGTCCAGGACAAGGGGGTCACAGTTTAAGGATAAGGGGGAAGTCTTTTAGGACCGAGATGAGAAAATCATTTTTCACACAGAGAGTGGTGAATCTGTGGAATTCTCTGCCACAGAAGGTAGTTGAGGCCAGTTCGTTGGCCATATTTAAGAGGGTGTTGGATGTGGCCCTTGTGGCTGAAGGGATCAGGGGGTATGGAGAGAAGGCAGGTACAGGATACTGAGTTGGATGATCAGCCATGATCATATTGAATGGCGGTGCAGGCTCGAAGGGCCGAATGGCCTGCTCCTGCACCTAATTTCTATGTTTCTATGTTTCTATGTTTCCTTTTAAGATAGCAAACGAAAAAAATCAAATATCTTGGAATTTATGTAACAAAAAGATTTGATTCTTAATTTAAATCCAATTTTCCACTTTTATTGAATAAATTAAATAAGAATATTTTATATTGGAAAACATGACCTATTTCAATGCTAGGTAGAATTAATGCAATAAAAATGATTGTTCTCCCGCAATTACTATATCTCTTCCAATTGATTCCGATATATCTTCCTAAAAATTTCTTTAAGAAGGTTGATTCTATAGTCTCCAACTTTATCAGGGATTATAAGAGCTATAGAATAAATAAAAAACACTTATGTAAATCAAAAATAAATGGAGGTCAGCACTGCCAAACTTTGTTTTATTACTGGGCAATTAATAATAAAAATATGAATTTTTGCTTAGTAGAGACAGATAAACAACCAATCTGGTTAAAAATGGAAAAAGAAGATTGTTCGCCTTTTGAAATTAGCTCGAATTTATTCGCTAATATTAAACTAGGTAAGAAAATCTATAGTGAAAATCCTACAATAGAAAGTGGGATACGTATCTGGAAACAAATAAAGAAAACATTAAAATTGAAATGTATACCACTAGCCCTAACCATTGTAAATAACGTTACATTTAAACCTTCAATCATGGACATGTTTTTTACAATGGAACAACTATGGAATTAATAAGATGGGCGATTTCTATAGGGAAAACTCCTTCATGTCATTTCAAGAATTACAACAAATTTATGGATTACATTCAAAAGATTACTTTAAATATTTACAAATTAGAGACTATGTAAAAGCAAACACACACAAAATCAGAAATAGAAAGACAGAAATTTTAGATGAATGTTTAAATAAACACCCGAACACAGAAAAAATGATATCATATATTTATAACATTTTATTGGAAAACGATGTTCCAATGACAGAAATATATAGACAATCATGGGAAAACGAATTAGGTCAATTAATCAGACTAGAAGTATGGGATGAAAGTTTACAACATATACACCATTGTTCATTAAATGCTAGACACTCTCTTATACAATTTAAAATATTACATTGATTACATTATTCAAAATCCAAATGACATAGTATTTTTTCAAATGTATCTGCCATATGTGATAAATGTCAGCACCTAGAAGATAACTTAACACATTCATTTACAAATTGTATAAAAATTACTAAATTTTGGACAGAAATATTTAAGATAATTTCAAATGTTGTTAATATGAAAATCTGATCCCTGACTCAAAATTAATAATATTGGGAATATTAGAAACAGATCAATTAATAACAATGAATCAAAGAATTTTTATTGATTACAGTTTAATAATTGGGAAAAAAATAATATTGAAATTCTGGAAAGGTTCCCTACATCCCCCACAACCAAAATGTGGATTACAGGAATGTCAGAGACACTTCATCTGGAAAGATTAAGGCTTGTCCTACTGGACAAGTTGGATCTTTTCAGAGGGGTATGGTCTCCATTTATTGAATTTTTGAAGGGTCAAAATGGCTCGGTACGAGAGCCTGACTGAAGCCTGAATAATGGAATGGATGAAGAATCATATATAACAAATCATGGATATATCTCCAATGGTGGATAACTTTTTTAATACTCCACTCATTTCTTTATTTTTGATTTTCTACTTTTACTTTATTTTTCTCTATCTTTTCCTATCTGCAATTAAAAAAATGTATAGAAATACAAATAAGACATAATTGTTAATATTAATAATATTATGAATGTATGTGAGAAGTATATTCTATTAATATGTACTTATGTCTAATAAAAATATTTAACAAAAACAATCTTTATTTTCCCTGTTTATTCAGAGTTGAGATATGGATGTAGCTGGCTGACAGATTAAAATGTATTACCAGGCTCTAATTGTTCATGAATCGAATTGCAACCCAATACAAATACCAATCCATATCACAGGAAGTCAACCACACCACTGTGCCTCCAGGCTCACGTGTAAAGCACCCAGACAAGGATAGAAAATTTGTTCTTCCAAAGAACATTCACAGACAGATACATGTTTGTAAATGTTTGGTAGTTTTATATCACCATTACTGTTTGTCATTTTGTATTTTCTATTTATTTAATTGCTATAATTTAAATTTCTGAACTGCTGTGGTAGAATTTAAGTTCATGTTTTCAGACTTACCAATTGGTACTAGCCACAATGGTAGTATTAAGGTAAGTTAACCACAATGCTTCTATCTGCAAAATATTATTTTTCCTGGGAAGATGGGATAGGTGACTGCTTTATTAATCTATGGTGTATAAGGAGTAATGTGTCACTTCCCAAATTGCCCCCCTGAAACCCTGACCGATTCCATCCTAGCTCTAGATCCCAACCGGAAGAAATGCATCTCTTTTTTGTATAACTTGTTAGGGTCGGTAATATTGAATCCTCATACCTCATTAAAAGCTGCATGGGAGGGCGAGCTGAATATGAAACTAACAGACCAGCAATGGGACTCTGCCTTGGATCTGATTCATTCTTCCTCCATATGTGCCCGTCATGGCCTAATCCAATGCAAAGTCCTTCACAAAGTCCACTACACAAATGCAAGATTATCTAGAATATACCCCGCTGTCAAGGACACCGGCAACAAATGTAATCAATCCCCTGCCAAACATAGCCATATGTTTTGGTCGTGCCCTAAGCTGGCAGCCTTTTGGAGGAGTGCTTTCGACCTGATAAGCAGAGCCTATGGCCAGACTATTCCTCCAAACCCACTGTCAGCTATTTTTGGTACTCCTCCCAACACCAACCTCTCTGTTGTGTTGGAGTGGGTCCTGGCTTTTACAACCTTGTTAGCCCGGAGACTGATCTTTCTTAACTGGAGGCTTACATGTCCCCCGACACACGCCCGCTGGATCAAGAAGGTGCTCTACAATTTAAAGCTTGAAAAACTTAGGTTTTCTCTCAAAGGCTCTACCAAGACATTCCTAGATACTTGGAACCCTTTCCTGGAATGTGTTAACTCTCTCAACTTGTTTCCGGACTCGGAAGAGGACTGAGTGCCTTCTATCACTGCTCTGTCTTATTGCAGCTGCTCTCCCCTCAACCCCCCCCCCCCCCCCCCCCCCCCCCCCACACTTTTTTTTGGGGGGGGGGGGGGGGTGTACATTTTGTTTAGTTTATCTTATCGTATTTGTGTGGATGTGTACGTATGTGAGTGTTGTTTGTCCCCGTTTGGTTCCGACCTGATTCGGATGGATTGAAGGGGGGTAAGGGTAAGTGCTTTGAGGGTCACTTACATACTGTTGCACAATTATGTCCTGACTATCACTGTCTGTTATCATTGTATGTATGCAAATTGCTGTGAAATTCAAATCAAAAGATTTAAATAAAGCACTCTGAGGAATGAGGAAAAAAAAGGAAAGTTGTGAGGAAGTGGCCCAAGGAAGGTACTTTTAAGATAAATGTGTGACAAGATGGAAGTGTGAATTATGAATTATATGCCCATAGATAAGTTGGAAAGGTGGGAAAAGCAGAGAGGGAAGGAATTAGCTGCACAGGCAGTTTAGAGAGAAAGGAGAGCGAGGCAGTGAGGAGCAACAGAAGTAGGAAACAACAGTTGTGAAAGTAATAAATCAGGAGGAATCAGTGGAAGATTTTAAAAGGAAGGTGAATGAATTTGCAAAGGAGGTTAGAATATCTGAGAAGTAAGAAATTGAGTTTAGAATAAGAAAGAAGGCATACCAAACAGGATTAAAGTGGGAAGCAGAGAGATAAATGATGATACTGAAAGCAGAGAGATAAATTGATATACTGCTTAATTTGAAACTGTTGTGAAAAGAGAAGATGACAGACACAGATTAGACAGAGGGTATGGCATGTTACCCACTTAAGGTGGACCCCAAGGAATAAAGGGGAGATCCATTGGGAGAGGCAAATAATTCAGCAGCCTATCTGGAGAACCAGCTGAAAAGGTGGAGACTCGAAACTGAACAAGAAATAGAAGGCAACCAGTTAATGAACACTATATTCTGAACCACTGTGGTGGATGTCATTCCTCCTCAAGTCAAGTCTAGATTGGAGGAGGTGGTGGGATTGTCATCTATGTCCCACCCCAGATTCAGCGATCATTTGATCCATGCATGTCGAGAAATATCGCAAAGATAGGAAAAAGACTTGCAGACCAGCAGGAAGAGCTGCAGAGAAAAATGATGCAAATGTAACTTGAAGAGTTCAAATAGAAAGAGCGTGAAAAAGGAAAGACAATGTTGTCATTAACAGCAGACCTGGTTGAAAAGATTGAAATAAGTGATGCAACGACACACAGTGAGTCCTATGACAGAGCCAAACGGGGGCCAGAGAATTCCATGCCAATAATAAATGCATTTGGGGGAGCGTTTCCTCAAGTGCCCTATCAGGAGTGAAATAAATCTGGATATAAGCCCAGACAGGACTGGGGTCCCCAAGGGAGGGAGAGATCTCAAGGAGGAGGCAAGAAAGGCTAGTAAGGAGGCAGGTAATGGATAAGGTGTATTGGGGATGTGAACAGGTATGGTAATCAGGAAATAATAATAATATTAAGATAGTGGTGAACATAGCTTTGATAGGAACATTAAAAAGAGGTATTAAATACACCTAGGCTAGGATGCCGCAGGGATTTAAATACTCGCCCCATGTTTTTAATCAGATGTTAAAGGCAGATTTGGAATGTGTACTTTAGAAAGTATTTGATACAGTATGTGGATGATTTGTTGGTTTGTTCCACAAGAAAGAAAGAATTCTCTTGGAAAAGCTGGCATAGGAGGTCATAAATTATCCTGGAAGAAGTTGCTGTTTTGTCAGCAGCAGGTAGAATATTCAGGATGAGTAATATCTAAAGAAGTAAAAGCTATAGCGCAGGATCAAATTGAAGCAATAGTTAAAGCTCCCAAACCTCAGACAGTAAGACAGATGATGATGATGTTGGGAATGGCAGGGTATAGTTCAGACTAGATTGGAAAGTATGTTGAAATTGTGATGCCATTAAGGAAAATAATGAAGGAAGAAGGACACACAAGTCTGAGAAATGTTTTACAGTCAGAGCCTTTGAATGAAGGGGACAAAAAGGTTTTGCTTGTGGATGTTTCTTGTTAAAGGGATCATAATAGCAAGTATGCAGGGTTTGTAGTGGTGCATCAGGATGAATTAGAATTTAAGGTAATTAAATTGAAAGCTTGCCTGCAAACTTGCTCAGCTCAGTAGGCAGAAATGAAGGCTTTAAGAGCAGCATGTGACATGAGGGAAGGTGTGAAAGCTGAAGTTTATACTGACTCAGCATATGCACATGGGGTGTGTCACATGTTTGGAGCAGTAGGGAAACAGAAAGGCTTTGAGAAAGGCAACGGAGACCCCATGCAAAGTTAGCAGGAAAGTACAGACCTGATAAGGGCAAAAATGAAGCCGGGGCACTAGCTGTCATTAAATGCCGAGCACATAAGAAGCGAAATCAAACTGCAGACGAAGCAGCTAGAACAGCATTTGGAGGATCATCAGCTATTATTGTACCTAGGGTAAGCTTGGATCTGGAACCCACAGAGGAGGACATAATTAAATTGTAAGGTAATCTAAGCAGAGCAAACTATGTGGAGACAAAGGGGAGTTAAGCAGAACTTGAAGAGCATGTGGACTACTGAAGGATTGTTGGTAGCACCCACACCATTGCTGACCATCCTTATTACAGAAGTACATGGGTTAGATTATTGCGCAAAGGGGGGGAAGTTATAAAGAACGTAAGAGGAAAAAGGTATAGGCTGGTAGTGATTGATAGATTTAGCAGGTGGGTGGAGGCAGTACTGTCCAAAGATTTAGGTGCAGGGACTGTAGTAAAGTTTCTGGTGAATGAGGTAATTTCAAGATTTGGTGGACCTACAGAAATCAGCTTTTACAATGGATTGTTTTCATTCAGAGAGTAGTCAAGCTGGTGCTACAGGCCCTTAGAGTAAAGCAAAGATTTGGGTGTGTAACACCTACAGTCACAGGGCATGGTGGAAAGAATAAATGAAACACTGAAGGCTAAGATAAATAAGATTTGTGTAACTACAAAGTTGAATTGGATCGACGCCCTGCCATTGGCACTGAAGAGGTGTTGCATGTAAACTAACCGAATAACCCACATAACACCACATGAGATGCTTCCTGGCCGACCCAAGCCGGTGGCACAATGGAGAGGTCCCTACAAGGGACCGAGTTTGGAACAGTTAGAGGTAGAATTTAAGAAGTATATGCAACAGTTAATTATGATATACAAGTCTATTTATGCTCAAGTAAAACAAAAGCAGTTGGAGGTTGACCAGGAGGAAGGGCCCTTTAAACCTGGAGACAAGGTGTATGTGTGAGCTTTCCGAACCACCCACCACTGTTCAGGTAGAAGGTTGATCTACCTGGTACCATCTCAATCCATACATTAATGCCTTCCAAGCACCTTATTTAGGACTGGAGAATGCCTCCCTACTATATGATTTGGTAGAAGTGGGCAGATTGCAGCTGACACTGATGCTGGTGTCCCTGCTTATGTGCAAACACCAGCGCGCACAAGAGCCACGCTCCGGGTGTCTCGGAAATGGCACTGAGTCGCTATTCCGGAGGGGACTGGTGAGTCAATGGAACAATCCCTTGCCAGTGGTATCAATTATATAGTACCTCACCAGCTCCAGCAAGATATGATGCAAGCAAACAAATATGAGACACTTGTTTAATGTGCATGACTGAAAGTGCCTATGGTGATCCAGGTTCTGGGCACCCATGAGTCCTTCTTTGACGGGACAGGAGGTTCGGTATTAACACGTCCTCCAACTGATGGCTGCAGCAATTACTGCATTTGGCACTATGGTCCAAGGGACAATCATTCCTCAAACTCACAACAGATATGTTGGGTATTTTATGCAATGCACTTTTCAGGAAATTGCACCAGGGAATATCGCCATCAGGCCAACACTAAACCAAAAATTTGCTGCTCTATGTAGGTCGAGTAATGTACAAATGCCTGAAATATTGTTTGGAACGGACCTTGTCATGAAAATTCGTGAAATTCATGACGAGGCCAAAGCAATTGGATTAATGTAGTCAAGCATTTCGAGGCCACCTATTCGCTACCATGGGTTAATACTGAAGGTCAGATCCAGGTGTTGGGCTCAGCCGGGGCAGGCCAGTGGGGCAACAAGGGTACCCACCGAGACAGACCGGCTACAATCCCAATATGAGCAGACAACAGCTTTACAGGTCAACTGTAGAGGTACAGGGACTTTTCTTAACGATAAAGTTCTGGTGGCCAATCTCCTATTGGAGGTTGATTACAATTATTTTCTAATGAATGGTGCTGTATAATGTATGATATGTTTATACTAAATACTGTCTCACATCTCCCATTGAGTTACCTCAGGGATAGATCCACCTCAACAGCACAAGCCTAATAAAATGTGGGTGTTTTCTGCTCAAGAGCCTGAACAGATAGATAATGGTGATTGATAAAGCCATTAATCATCCTCCACACTTGTGTCTAATATTTCCCCAGATCTCAAAAAGATGGGTGCTGTAGAGTAATTCTCGTCCTCAATCGCTTAAATTCGTTACTGCTAAACACCTGCTACGACAGGGCTGTTATGTGGCAACTATTGGTTTGCAAGATGTGTATTATTCACTGCCAATTCATGCTCATTATCGCAGGTACTTGAAATTTAATTGGATGGCACAGCTGTGGCAATACAAAGCATTGACTCCTGGATTAAGTTCAGCACCCAGGCTATTTATTAATTTGTTAAAACCTGTGCTGGTGCTATTCAGCCCATCATCACATTGTAATTGCTTATTTAGCTGATATCTTAATTATCAGCAACACTAATGAGTCAGCTGAAGAATCGGTGCTTGAGTCATTAGGGGTTGCTCCATCCAACTAAGTCCAAGTTACAGCCAACCCAAAATATTGAGTATTTGGGGTTTCTTATTAATTCCGTTGCTATAACAGTAACATTACCAACAGCCAAGGTTGTCGATGATGATGATGTCTGTACTTGCCTCCCACAAATCTTTATCCCTCCATCCGAGAAGATGCTAGGGTCATTGGTAAATGTGGAGCAGGTTCCTGCAGTACATTCGGGCCTTTGATTATCAACATTTGCAGAGAGCATGAGAACTAGCACTAAAATCGAATGCAGGCCATTTTCATCGGGTTATCCAGTTACCAACCACAGCTCTCGCAGAATTGCAGTGGTGCATTGTTAATGTTAATCTAGCTACCAATAACATTTTGGGTACTAGACTATTCCCTAATCTCCCAGACTGATGTCAGCGCTCTCGGATGGGGGGCTATGGACACCGAGTCTAGCTGTGGGGGTAGCTGGTATGAACACGAAGGGTTGATTCACCACACACACGGGATAAATTATTTCGCATTATTGGGGGCATTTTATGGGTAAAGGCATATTGCTCCTCAATGAAGGATTTACACATTCAACTCCAGATTGATGACATCACAGCAGTGGCATATATTAATCATATGGGAGGAGCATGATCAGTATCATGTGTTAACTGGGTACCGTCATGTGGCATTGGTGTATGTCAAGGCATATCTGCGTTTCAGCCATTTATTTACTACCTATAGCTAATGGGAACTGTTTCTGTGTACAATCCCATATGTCTTATCATAATGCAAGCATATGTGATGTGTTGGAGTTCCTTGCTAAGTTGCATTTTGATGAGCACCTGCGTTATAGTGACATTACCAGCGCTCGGAGTGAGTTGTCCTCTTATTGCGGGTAGTCTTCAGAACAACATCCAATCGGGTCTCATCCGTTAGTATCCCGATTTATGAGGAATTTTTAATAAAAACCCTCCGAAACCTCGCTATACAGAAATCTGGGACATCACTCCTGTTCTCACAAAGCTTCGGCAATGGGCTCCAATCACTTCATTATTTACGCAGAGATTAACTCTTGCTGTGGTTATGCTAATAGCGCTGGTTTCAGCACAACGTGTACAAACATTACAATTCTTACGAATACCTTGTATGCATTTGTCTGTCAATGACATTAACTTCTATGTTTATGATTTAATCAAACAAAGCAGGCCCGGTCTGGCTGGAATCAAGGTGATGTTTAAAGCCTATCTTGTTGACCAAATGTTATATGTAGTTACGCCATATAACTTAAGCCAATATATTAAGGTAACAAGGAGTCTCAGAGGTTCTGAGACAGGACTGCTCATTAGTCACAAAAATACATATAAAAGAGTGTCAGCACAAACTATTTCTACATGGTTGAAACAGGTTCTCAATTATGCTGGAGTCGACATTCCTGTCTTTAACTCTCACTCCACCAGGGCGGCATCGATCTCCGCGGCGAAGGCTCAGGACGTGCTGCTAGACCAAATCTTCGAGGCCGCAGGATGGTCTTGAGAAGCAACATTTTCTCAATTTTCTGACAAACCTGTACAGCCCGTGCCACAGTTTGGGCATGCTGTTTTGGGTCACATTTAATTCATTTGCTTTGTTTTCTATCATTGTTTGTAATTTTCCCTGAGACAGAGGGGTTATTCCTGTGTTTATTATTGTTAACAATAGTTATTGAATAATTCTAAGCAATGTTCAATATATTATTTATTCCCTACTGTGTCAACCAAAGCAGATTGTTGTATAGTGTGCATCTACGGCATGAAAATACAGAGCTTTGAAATCTGAAGTAAAATAGTAAGATTAAACGAGAAATTACCAGTTCGAAGTTTGATCCTTATTTTATGAGGAGTGACATTGAGGGATTAAGTGCCCTCCGCTCCCACCCTCATAATCTAAGATATCATCTGGTAGTTCTAGTCTTCTACGAGCCTTACTATGTTACATCGGCTATTTGTTTTCTGTGTTTTCATGCCGCTGCTTTGAAGTATGACGCGCATGCACCTGGTGGGGCTTCTTCACGAAATCCCTCAACGTCACTCCTCATAAAATAAGGATCAAACTTCAAACTGGTAAGTTCTCGTTTAATCTCACTATTAACCCAGCTATTCATCTTCCACCCTCTATAAGTTAAAAATCTAACTTTATTGAAAACTGTGTGGTTATTACATTCATTTTCATTCATTCACCATTACGTTCAAGCCATATTTTGTTCCTTCTTAGCTTTGTAATCACATGAGCCCCACTATCCTCCAGGAACTACTTCCCATTATATCTGGTGTCTTGCACATACCTTGTTCTGTCTTCATGTCTGGACCTTAAGCAGAATAATTCACTTTTTGGACTTTCTACCTTAAATTTGCTCTCTTTCAATGTCTTTCATTTATGCAAAACGTACATTGGGGGATTTTTAACCCATTGGGGATTTTTAATCTGATTACACTTCTGTGAGTGGCCATGATCATATTTCCATGTCAAGAAACAATACAAGTGAAAGTCTTTAATCAATATTAAACAAACAATTGTACAATCAGTCTCCAGTTACATTGATTCATTAAAGGAGGTGAGCAGCACATTTTGAATTAAGATAAAATCAATCTTTTTTTTCTGCAGCAACATTTACTTTGAAATTAATGTCGCAGTATAAGACAAGTAAATATTACACACTGCTGTTGGATAAATAAATCATGGCTCGGCAAGAGAGATATGTTATAGTCATAGATTTATGCAACATGGATATACTGTGGACCCTTCGGCCCTACACTTCCATGCTGACCAAGGTGCCTACCTGATTGAATCCCATTTACATAGAAACATAGAAATTAGGTGCAGGAGTAGGCCATTCAGCCCTTCGAGCCTGCACCGCCATTCAATATGATCATGGCTGATCATCCAACTCAGTATCCCGTACCTGCCCTCTCTCCATACCCTCTGATCCCCTTAGCCACAAGGGCCACATCCAACTCACTCTTAAATATAGCCAATGAACTGGCCTCAACTACCCTCTGTGCAGAGAGTTCCAGAGACTCACCACTCTCTGTGTGAAAAAAGTCTTTCTCATCTCGGTCTTAAAGGATTCCCCCTTATCCTTAAGCTGTGACCCCTTGTCCTGGACTTCCCCAACACGGGAACAATCTTCCTGCATCTAGCCTGTCCAACCCCTTAAGAATTTTGTAAGTTTCTATAAGATCCCCTCTCAATCTCCTAAATTCCAGAGAGTATAAACCGAGTCTATCCAGTCTTTCTTCATAAGACAGTCCTGACATCCCAGGAATCAGTCTGGGTGAACCTTCTCTGCCACTCCCTCTATGGCAATAATGTCCTTCCTCAGATTTGGAGACCAAAACTGTACGCAATACTCCAGGTGTGGTCTCACCAAGACCCTGTACAACTGAAGTAGAACCTCCCTGCTCCTGTACTCAAATCCTTTTGCTATGAAAGCTAACATACCATTCGCTTTTTTCACTGCCTGCTGCACCTGCATGCCTACTTTCAATGACTGGTGTACCATGACACCCAGGTCTCGCTGCATCTCCCCTTTTCCTAATCGGCCACCATTTAAATAATAGTCTGCTTTCCTGTTTTTGCCACCAAAGTGGATAACCTCACATCGGATTTGGGTCTGCGGCGTGAATTCACAGTGCTTTGAAGTCTTCACGTAGTCACTCACGTGACTCCGAAGTAAAATAGTAAGATTAAACGAGAACTTACCAGTTTGAAGTTTGATCTTTATTTTATGAGGAGTCGAGGTGAGGGACTACGTGCCCTCCGCTCCCACCCTCATAGATCTCATCTGGTAGTTCTAGTTTTATCATCTTACCATTATACTTCAGTCATTGTTAGCTGTGAATTCATTCCGCTGCTTTGAAGATTGACGCACCAACGGCTGTACGGGCTTCTATTCACGTAGTCCCTCAACTCGACTCCTCATAAAATAAAGATCAAACTTCAAACTGGTAAGTTCTCGTTTAATCTTACTATTCTCTATTACTTGTCCAGATAATATGCAATAATAGTGCAGATCAAGCCACAACAAAAGCTGTTTTCACATCTCACATCACAATCGAATTAGCTGTATTTTCTCATTCAGTGCATGAAGTTGGTGTGACTGCAATGAAACACTCTTTTATTATTCTGTTTTTTATAACTTCCTTAAAACCAAGCTGCTTCTTGCAATGCTCAATGTTTGGCTGTTGCTGCATCTCTTCCACTTGACATGTCTTTTTCATCTTCATCTCTCAGTAAATGCCAGCCCAGTAACTTCCAGATAGTTGATAGCAAAGGCCCATTAGTTTAGAGATATATCGTGGAAACAGGCCATTTGGTCCATCGAGTCCGCACCAACCAGCGATCCCCGCAAATTAACACTACCCTGCACACACGGAACAATTTTACATTATAGCAAGCCAATTAACCTACAAACCTGTACGTCTTTGGAGTGTGAGAGGAAACCGAAGATCTCAGAGAAAACCCACACAGTCACGAGGAGAACATACAAACTCCGTACAGACACCACCTGTAGTCGGGATCGAACTCGGGTCTCTGGCACTGCAAATGCTGTACAGCAGCAAATCTACCGCTGTGCCACCATGCCACCGTGCTTTGAATTGGTTCATACTGCAAATCATTCCAAATCTTGCCAACTTAAACTCAACCGATCCCTGTTAGCACATTCTAAGTTCATAATGATTTGAGAAAATGCTAATTTTACTGCAATTTTACTGATATATGCCATTGGCTGGAAAAAGACAAGAGAAAATACACGTTGCCTTGAACTGAACTATGAGGAGAAATTCCAAACCAATTAATTTTTAACAAGGCTGTAGCTTAATTAAGAAAATATGCTGACCTGGTCCATTCTTGATGTGGAGTGTAAAAGAACAAATGCAATGCCTTATTTAATTATTTTTACACCACTGCCGAGAATTAAACATTCTTGTTTACTAATTAGTCACCAAAAAAAATCTGTCTACTAACAACAACTTCATTGAACTCCAATAAAGGCAAATGACTAGATGCTGAATATTTTAAATAAAAATGAAAAATGTTTCAAATATGCAGCAACTCTGGACAAATGCAGTCAATGATTCAAATGTAATGTTTGCAGACAATTTTCAAGAGCCTTCCACATCAACATCTCTGTTCTTCATTCACCAATGGCTGTCTGATCCGCGAGTCATTTGCAGCATTGGCTGATTATGACTTCATGTATGATGTGTAAGGTAATAAGGTCATAAGTGATATGAGCAGAATTAGGCCATTCAGCCCATCAAGTCTCCTCCGCCATTCTCTCTCTTCCTCCTAACCCTATTCTTCTGCCTTCTCCCCATAACCCCATCTTGCCTGCCTTGACACCCGTACTAATCAAACATCTGGCATCTGGATGGACTGGCAACATCCTTCCTTGTCCATTGTCCAACTGGAAATGTCTGTGCTGAATTCCATCCACATCTGTGAAATCCTATCCAGGTAATCATCTAGTGTATATTATCTTATATATTCCATGAATGCTGTATTATCATCAGAATGACTACTGCATTTTGGAAAACTTCCCTACTATGCCTATTATGTACCCACTATACACTCCTACTGTATGTAGACTGACTGAAGAACCCAACACCGGCAAAGAGGACTACAAAGTGCTGGACCCAGGAGACAGGAGAGCAGTAGTAGGACTGCATTACCATATAACCATATAACAATTGCAGCACGGAAACAGGCCCTCTCGGCCCTTCCAGTCCGTGCCGAACATTTATTTTCCCATAGTGCCATCTACCTGCACCCAGACCATACCCCTCCATTCCCTTCCCGTCCATATACCTATCCACTTTACTTTTAAATGTTAAAATCGATCCTGCCTCCACCACTTCTGCTGGAAGCTCATTCCACACAGCCACCACTCTCTGAGTTAAGAAGTTCCCCCTCATGTTACCCCGAAACTTCTGCCCCTTAATTCTCATGTCATGCCCTCTTGTTTGAATCTTCCCTACCCTCAATGGGAAAAGCTTATCCACATCAACTCTGTCTATCCCTTTCATCATTTTAAAGACCTCAATCAAGTACCCCCTTAACCTTCTGCGCTCCAAAGAATAAAGACCTAACTTGTTCAACCTTTCTCTGTAACTTAGTTGCTGAAACCCAGGCAACATTCTAGTAAATCTCCTCTGTACTCTCTCTATTTTGTTGACATCCTTCCTATAATTAGGCGACCAAAATTGTACACCATACTCCAGAATTGATCTCACCAATGCCTTGTACATTTTTAACATTACTTCCCTACTCCGATATTCAATGCTCTGATTTATAAAGGCCAGCACACCTAAAGCTTTCTTTACCACCCTATCTACATGCGATTCCACCTTCAGGGAACTATGCACAGTTATTCCTAGATCCCTCTGTTCCACAGCATTCCTCAACTCCCTACCATTTACCATGTACGTCCTATGTTGATTTGTCCTGCCAAGATGTAGCACCTCACACTTATCAGCATTAAACTCCATCTGCCATCTTTCAGCCCACTTTTCCAAATGGCCCAGATCTCTCTGTAGGCTTTGAAAATCTACTTAATTATCCACAACACCACCTATCTTAGTATCATCTGCATACTTACTTATCCAATTTTCCACCCCATCATCCAGATCATTGATGTACATGACAAACAACAGTGGACCCAACACAGATCCCTGAGGCACCCCACTGGTCACCGGCTTCCAACCTGACAAACAGCCATCCACTGGCATCTCCCATTCAGCCACTGTTGAATCCATCTTGCTACTCCGCCATTAACACCCAAAGATTGAACCTTCTTAACCAACCTTCCATGGGGAACCTTGCCAAAGGCCTTACTGAAATCCATATAGACAACATCCACTGCTTTACCCTCAATTTCCCGAGTAACCTCTTCAAAAAATTCAAGAAGGCTTGTCAAACATGACCTTCCAGGCACAAATCCATGTTGTCTGTTTTGCCCACCACTGACGTCAAACTAACAGGTCTATAATTGCTAGGTTTATTCTTTGAACCCTTTTTTAAACAATGGAACAACATACGCAGTATGCCAATTCTCCGGCACTATTCCCGTTTCTAATGACATTTCAAATATTTCTGTCATAGCCCCTGCTATTTCTACACTAACTTCCCTCAATGTCCTAGGGAATATCCTGTCAGGACCTGGAGACTTATCCACGTTTATATTTTTCAAAAGTGTCAGTACTTCCTCCTCTTTGAATCTCATAGTTTCCATAGCTACTCTTTTTTCCCTTACCTCACAGAGTTCAATATCCTTCACCTTGGTGAATACCGAAGAAAATAAATTGTTCAATATCTCCCCAATCTCTTTTGGCTCTGCAGATAGCTGTCCATTCTGGCTCTCTAATGGTCCAATTTTATCCCTCGTTATCCTTTTGCTATTAATATTGCTGTAGAAACCCTTTGGATTTACTTTCACGTTTCTTGTCAAAGCAACCTCATATCTTCTTTTAGCTTTTCTAATTTCTTTCTTAAGATTCTTTTTACACTCTTTATACTCATCTAGCACCTCATTTACTCCATGCCTCCTATAATTATTGTAGATATCTCTCTTTTTTCGAACCAAGTGTCCAATTTCCCTTGAAACCATGCCTCTTTCCAATTTTTACTATTTCCTTTCAACCGAACAGGGACATAAAGATTCTGTACTCTTACAATTTGCCCTTTAAATATCCTCCATTTCTCTTCTACATCCTTCCCATAAAACAAAATATCCCAATTCATTCCTTTTAAATCCTTACGCAGTCCCTCAAAGTTAGCCTTTCTCCAATCAAAAATCTCAACCCTAGGTCCAGTTCTGACTCTCTCCATAATTATATTGAAACTAATGGTATTGTGATCACTGGTCCCGAAGTGCTCACTAACGCACACCTCCGTCACCTGACCTGCCTCATTTCCTAACAGGAGGTCCAGCACTGCCCCTTCTCTGGTCGATACCTCTATGTATTGCTGCAAAAAACTATCCTGCACACATTTTACAAACTCCAAACCATCCAGCCCATTTACAGAATGTATTTCCAGTCGATTTTTGGAAAATTGAAATCTCCCACAATCACTACTCTGTGCTTACTACTAATATCTGCTAACTCCTTACATATTTGCTCTTCCAATTCTCGCTCCCCATTTGGCGGTCTATAATACAGCCCTAAAGGTGTTGCTACACCGTTCCCACTTCTCAGTTCCACCCAAATAGCCTCCCTAGACGAGCCCTCTAATCTATCCTGCCAAAGCACTGCTGTAATATCTTATCTGACAAGCAATGCAACACCTCCACCTCTGGTCCCTCCAATTCTATCACACCTGAAGCAACAAAATCCTGGAATATTTAGTTCTCCAATCGCAGCCCTCCTGCAACCATGTTTTACTGATTGCCACAACATCATATTTCCAGGTGTCAATCCAGGCTCTAAGTTCATCCACCTTTCTTACAATGCTCCTAGCATTAAAATATACACATTTTAGAAACCCACCATCCCTTATTCTCTGTTTATTATCTTTTTCCTCTTTCTCGCCTACATTTTGGGTCCGAGTGCTTCCCTTCTCTGCCTCTTGCCCCACACCCTGTCCCCTAGCCCCCTCTACCCGAGTCCCTCCCCCCAGCCTTTCGAGTTTAAAGTCTCCTATGCAAATCTCCCCGCCAGAATATTGGTCCCCCTCGGGTTCAAGTGCAACCCGTCCTTTTTATACAGATCTTGCCTTCCCCAAAAGAGGTCCCAGTGATCAAGAAACTTGAATCCCTGCCCACTGCACCAGTCCCTCAGCCATGCATTTATCCTTCACCTCATTCCATTCCTAATCTCACTGTCACGTGGCACCGGCAGTAATCCTGAAATTATTACTCTTTTGGTCCTTCTCCTTAACTTTCCCCCCAACTCCCTAAATTCTCCTTTGAGGACCTCTTCTCTTTTTCTGCCTATGTCATTGGTACCTATGTGTACCACAACATCAGGCTCCTCTCCCTCCCTTTTCAGAATCTTTTGGACACGTTCCGACACATCCGAGACCCTGGCACCAGGGAGGCAAACTGCCATCCGGGTCTCCCGACTGCGTCCACAGAATCGCCAATCTGACTTCTTAACTATGGAGTCCCCTATTACAATTTCCCTCCTCTTTTTGCTATCCTTCTGAACATCAGGGCCGGTCTCTGTGCTGGAGGCCCGGCCGCTGTTGCTGCCCCCAGGTAGGCTGTCCCCTCCAATCGTACTCAAACATGAGTACCTATTTTCCAGGTGTACAGCCACCGGGGTACTCACTAGTCCCTGCCTCTGCCCCTTGCCCTTCCTAACTGTGACCCACTTGTCTGCCTCCCGTGGTCTGGGAGTGACCACCTCACTGTAACTCCTGTCTATGACCTCCTCACTCTCCCTGACCAGATGGAGGTCCTCAAGCTGCTGCTCCAGGTTCCTAACACAGTCCCTTAGGAGCCCCATCTCGACACACCTGGCGCAGATGTGGACATCTGGAGGGCTATCAAATTCCCTGACCTCCCACATCTGACATCCAGAACAGTACACTGCCCTGGCCTTCATACTCCCTTCTACAGGCCTTGTTGGACTCGACCATGCTCAATTATTCATCAGCAGACCTGAATAAATATGCCACAGTTGTTATTGACTTCATAAACAAATACATTGACAAATGTGTATCTACAAAATCATTGCAAGTCTCCCCCAACCAAAAGCCCTTGATGCACCAGGAGATTCACAATCTGCTAAGAGCTGGATCTACGGAGTTTAGGACTTCCGATCAAGTATCTTACAAGAAGTCCAGGTATGACTTCCTAAAAGCCACTATAAGCTTGAAGAGGCAATCAGTCTTAGCAGGAATCACAATCAAACACTCAACAACTATGGCAGGGCTTTCATGCTTTCACCTCCTACAACGTGAAATTTGATATCATGACTGACAACGGTCATCACTTCCCGATAAGTTCAACACATTTTATGTGCACTTTGAGAGAGAGAACAATGGTGCATCTAAACCTATTGCCAGAACCCCTGATTACCCTGTGGGTTCAGTCTCCGTGGCCAATGTCAGAGTATCTTTAATGGGGAAGAATCCATTCATTCAAATTCAAGTATTCAAGAATGTCTTCAATAATTCACTTCTCTGGTCTGAGGTTCCCAATTGCTTCCAAGGAACATTTATATTGTACCAGTGCCCAAGAAGAGCATGGCAATCTGCATTCGGAGCACTTACTTCCACCATAATGAAATGCTTCGAGTGCTTGGTCAGGACACAAATTTGCTCCTATTTCAGGAATTGCATGAATCCACTTCAATTTGCCGATCGCCACACCAAGTCAATGGCAGATGCTATCTCTCTTGCTCTCCACTCTGTTCTGGACCATCTGGATACCAGGAGCATATATGTCCGACTGATGTTCATTGACTGCAGCATTGTTCATTATGGGCAATCCTCTCCCCACCATCAAAACCTTCTGCATGAGGCTCTGCCTCAAGAATGTGGCATCCATCATCAAGGTTCTCCACCATCCATGACATACCCTGTTCTCACTGCTGCCATCAGGCAGGAGGTACAGAAGCCTAAAGGCCCACACCACCAAGTTCAGGAACAGTAATTTTCCTAATGCAATCAAATTCTTGAACTGATCTAAACAACCCTAATCCTACCTCAACAGCAGAAAATTACAGACCACCCCTTGCACTACCTTGGGCTTCTTTACAAATTGTGTGTTTATGCACTGATGTCTTGTTTATTTGCACAATAATTTTATTTTCACCGTCTTGCAGAATTTATGTGGAATTCATATTTTTATTTGTTGACTGAGACTATGTGCCTGTGTTTCTCCCAGTGACCTGTGTGGGTTTTCTCCAGGTGCTTCGGTTTCCTCCCACACCCCAAGGACGTACATATATGCAAGTTAATTCGCTACGGTAAAATTGTAAATTGTCCCTAGCCAGTGTGTAGGATAGTGTGAATGTGCGGAGAGAGCTGGATACCGTGGACTCCGTGGGCCAAAGGGCCTGTCTCCGCGCTGTATCACTAAACTAAACTAAACTAAATGTGTCTGTGCTGCTGCTGCAAATGAGCTTTTAATTTCCTCAATCCATCAAAGCTGCAACCCCAGAAATGTGTGTTAGATTGGTAGCAATAAAAGATGATGTAACATTTTCACCAAACATGTTACATTAAGGTTAATGCAACTACAATTCAGCAATGAAGTACACCACAAGAAAACAACTCAATTACCAGCCCAGTGCTGTTCCCTGCAGCATTGTGCAAATAGGTGACCGACCGCGGAGACTGTTCTTCCTCTGTTACAATCACACTTTATTGCCTGGACTGTATTCGAGGAGAATGTGGAGTTGTGATATGCTCTGCATAAATGTCAACCTTTCCAACTTTCTTCAATTAATTCAGAAAATCTAAACACATTCCAAATCCTACTTTAAACTTAATGGTCTAAATTACTGCTGGCGATAATGGCACACAAAAGCCAAATGAAATATCAGTTTCAAGTGATAGTGGTTAATGGAATCTTGCAGGCATTTCATTTAAAAGAAAAAAACCCATTAAATATATATTCCTTTCTTCTTAGTGCGTTATGATGGAACAAATTAGCAGTAGGTACTGCCAGTACATTTGCTACCATGCTTAAATTGCCTTTTCATGACAAGCCAATTTGTTGAATTAAAAAAAAATGCAGAAGCTGGAAATATGGGGAGAAAAATGAAAAGTGAGCAGAAATACTAAGTTTCCTTTTGATGAAGGAAATCTGTTTCTATCTTCATAGATGCTGATTGACCATGACTTTCTCTTTTAGTTCCACCTTACCATCCGCAAAAAAAAAGATATCAAAGCCTTGATACATTAAACAGCTAATCCAGTGAGCATAGATAGAGAGATAGATTTAGCTCTTGGGTCTAAGGGAAACAAGGGATATGGGGAAAAAGCTGGAACTGGGTACTGAATTTGGATGATCAGCCATGATCATATTGAATGGCAGTGCTGGCTCGAGGGGCCGAATGCCCTACTCCTGCACCTATTTTCTATGTTTCTTTAACACCCATAAGTTCAAGGTCACTCATAAATGTATGAGATACATAGGATACATTTCCTTTAATCTGATAATGGTAAAGGAGTGGCACCTGCTGCCATAAAATGTGGTTTGGAAAATTGCTAAAGGAAACCAAAACAAAATCCAATAATGAAAAGGTAACAAAACAATATGGTGAAAGGCTGACAGGAGGCAATTTGAATCAGAATATATTATGCAGTCAATGAAGGTCAGCTGCATGAATTGAATTGAGTAACTGGGTTCTGTTACGTACAGTAATATGCCAGAGTGCCTTCAGCACACAAGAGGTGTTCATGAGTTTTATTTGTGATTGCATTTATGTACTGGGCCCAGGACCAATCTTCTGATATGTCCAGGAACCTGAAGTTGTTGATGCTTTCCACCAATTTGATGCACTTTCATGATGGTTTCACTAGAAGAAGGTTTAACTACATATTTCTGAGGTGTCTTCTTTTTTTTTAATCCTTTAAGAAATGGCTATTAGCTGGACTGCTGCGGAGAGAGACCCATTGCCAGAAAATAGTTTACATGCATATTACCCAAACAGTTACTTTACCAATTAAACCATTCAATACATACGACTGTATATGGATTCAAACAGTCAATCTTACCATTAACTTTCTATCTTCCAACACACCAGCTTAGCTTGTGATTTGGAGCAGTCAGATGCTGTGGTTACTGTTCACTAACACATTTCAAGTCAGCATCAGGAGTAACACAAGTAGAAAACACGATGCATTAGCACTCATCAAAACAGGACAATGGTATGTAAATGAAAATCATATAAAGATGGATAGATATATTGTTTAGAATCAAGACCAGACTTGCATTTCATGTCCTCCAGAGATGTTACCCGACCCACTGAGTTACTCCAATACATTGTAACCTTTTTCATATGCTGTTCCTTGTGTCGCTACAGATATTTGTTGTGATGCAAGAAATATACCAATCAATTTGTGCACATTAAGGTCCTTTAAGCAACAGTGTGATATTTCTTGGATATGTAGCTTGGGGATTAGATATTAACCAGACCTCTTCAGGATACTTTGCATTATCTGAGAGGATGAACAGTTAATGTCTAACCTGAAAGATAATTCCCCTGAGGCAAGAATGGTGCAGCAGTAGAGTTGTTGCCTCACAGTGCCAGAGACCCAGGCTAATTCCTGACATGGCCCTGTCT
This sequence comes from Okamejei kenojei, assembly GCA_035221665.1. Lineage (NCBI taxonomy): Eukaryota > Metazoa > Chordata > Chondrichthyes > Rajiformes > Rajidae > Okamejei > Okamejei kenojei. The sequence continues at coordinate 60,625,371 of CM069133.1, forward strand.
CACGGTGCAAGTCCACCCACAAGTGATCCCGAGTGAAAGAAAAAATCAAACTCGTGGTTTTCTAAGAGATTCCAAGTTTATGTTCATGAGTTTAACGAGTTCCCACGTGTATGTCTAAGTTTGCCGTTTACTTCTCATTTCTGCGATGTATCAAGTTCCTCTCTCGAGTTACCAAGTTCCTCTCCTGAGTTGTGGAAAAATCAACGTGTGGAAAAATCATCACATGGTAAAAATGATGTAATGTTGTTTTTTTTTTCACTATAAAAAGCCTCCCATGATTAAATTTCTTAGGTTTACGGAATCAAGGGATATGGGGAAAAAGCAGAAACTGGGTACTGATTTTGGATGATCAGCCATAATCATATTGATTGGCAATGCTGGCTCTAAGGGCCGAATGTGATCACTTCCGTTATGTAGAAAGTCTCAGAACGTTAATAGAGATTCCATTCCGTTTACATTGCACTTTGTGCAGGGATCAAATCTTAGCCAAAAGTGTACAGTAGGCGGCGAGGATTAATTTCAAAACTTCAAATTATTTCAAACAGTGTTTTATCCGAACGACGGATCAGGGCAGATGCCAGCCCCTTTAAACATCATGGACAGCTCAGTGTGAAGTTGTGCTGGAATTATATATGTGAAATAGTCTTGGGAATTTTATTATCGATCCTAAATGCTCTATTTAAATTATAGGTCGTTTAGTTTGTTGTGAAGTGGCGCCGGATTTAACACCTCAGTCTTTTAAAATTGAATTATCTCACTGAACGAAAACATGCAATATGTTTCTAGGCAAATATCCAGTGGTTAAGAAATAAAGAGCAGTCATTAGTGTTTTTAAATGGGCGGTTGTAGTCAATAATACAGTAACCGAATGATATTTATTCATTGCTAGAGAGGACGATGTAAACATAGTGAGGTTAGTGAGCAGCCTCTAACATTGACCGCTCCTCATACTGTTCTGTTGTGTAGGAAGGAACTGCAGATGCTGGTTCACCCCGACAATAGACACCAAAAGCTGGAGTAACTCAGAGGGTCAGACAGCATCTCGGGAGAGAAGGAATGGATGACGTTTCCGATCCCAACTCTCCCGGTTGCTACATGGACCTACCTGATCTCCCAGTTGCCAAACAATTCACATTCCCACACTGACCTTTCTGTCCAAGGTCTCCTCCAGAGTCTCGACCCAAAACATCATCCATTCCTTCTCTCCAGAGATGCTGCCTGTCCCACTGAGTTACTCCAGCTTTTTGTGTCTATCATCGCCCTTCTTCAGACTGTTCCGTTGTATTGACCAAAAACGAACGATGTGACAGTGCCAGCAACTTAATGAGTGAAATGGAGACACGCGGAATTAAATGGACTGGGAATAACTGGGTTTTATCGAAAAGTGACTACATGAAATCGGTGGAAGAAAACGGGCAGGCGAGGTTTCGGTCAGGGTCCTTCTTCAGACTCCATGACCCGCTGAGTTCTTCCAGCTGTCAAATGGAGACATGGGGGACCACAAATGCTGGCATGTTGAGCGAAACACAAAGTGTTGGAGCAACTCGATGGGCCAAATTGCCTAATTCTGCTTCTATGACATGAACTGATGAAGTGTTGAAGTAAGCCAGCGGGTCAGGCATCTGTGGAGGGAATGGATAGGCAACGTTTCGGATCAGGTCCCGTCTTTTCGAGTCAAATCAACATCTGTCCATTTCCTCCGCTGATGATGCCTGTCCTGCTGAGAGAGTTCCTCCAACACTTAGCGTGTGTCTTATGATCATGGTTCCAGCATCCGCAGTTTCTTGTCGCTACATAAACAAGGACTCAGCAACACTGAGTGTACTAACCGGGAGATTATGTTGCTGCTGCCAAAACAACAGTTGGCAATGTATACATGGTAGATGTCACATTGCATGGGAAACGAGATCACCAGGGAGACAGATGCAAAGTGCTGGAGTAACTCCGCGGGACAGGCAGCATCTCTGGAGATTTAGAAAGCATTACATCTTGGAACACAAGGAACTACAGAAGCTGGTTTATGAAAAAAAAACAAAGTGCTGGAGTAACTTAACGTGTCAGGCAGTATCTGTGGAAAACATGGACAGGTGATGTTTTGGGTGAAAGAAGGGTCTAAAGTTTGAGGAAGGGTCCCGACCCGAATCGCCACCTATCCAAGTTCTCCGGAGATGACTATTCTTCAACATTTCACTTCTGGCACAAACCCACGAGTCACTATGGTAAACTTACGGGCTACTACGGTATTGCAACGAGTTTAAACGTTTCAAATTTTTCATTCAGGAGTAAATTTGACTCATGGAAATCTTTCAACGAGTTAACAAGTTTCCCGAGTACCTGCCGTTAGCGTTACGCGTTGCTAAATTACGTGCACGAGTTCCGACGTTCCCGCTACGTTAATTCTACTTGATTACCACGAGTTTGATTTGTTTTTAACTCGGGATCACTCGTGGGTGGACTCGCACCGTGAGACAGGGGTTTAAGAGTGCTGATTGTGTGGAGTTTGTACGTTCTCCCTGTGACAGCATGGGTTTAATCCGAGTGCTCCAGTTTCCTTGCACATTCCAAGACGTGCAGCTATGTAGGTTAATTGTTTTCTGTAAATTATTCCTAATATGTAGGACAGAACTGGTGCATGGGTGATTGCTGGCTGGTCGACCCGGACTTGGTGGGCTGGGGCCTGTATCAATGCTATATCTCTAAACTAAACTAAACTAAATGGTCTCTCAGTAGTGCATTTGAATATTGTGTTCCAAGTCCCTGGAGTGAGATTTGAAACCATAATTTTGCAATATTAAGATCAAATTCCTACCCATTTGAGTCACAGCTACCTCTATAAATCATCTGGATGAAGCAAGAATAAGGTTACCTGAATAATTATAAAGATAGTCCACATTCACAAAAAGAACGTGGAAACCTTAGGGAACAGAATAGAGATTGGATTTTTCATAGCATTGAAATGAATTGCCATAACATACTGGAAAGCAATTATAATAGTCTATTTTGCAAAGAACTAACATTAAAAAACAGCAAGTGATTTTGTTGCCAGTCAGATATACTGACTGACGGGTACAAGAGTAAGTAGCAGAATGGGGCATAATAATTAAAAAAGCTAAATGCCAATAACTTCAATTTTTTTGATGTTTAACAAAGGATAAAGGGCAATGCTGTAGAGTTGATTATATTTCTGGATATTTTTGTTTCTAATATATTATGTTGATGCCAGCAGCTTCCAGAATTTGTTAAAAAAATTAAGTGTTTTATTTTCACATTTTCATTGTTTAGAGACTACATAGTTGTTTTGTTCTTCTGTTGCTATGCTGCCCTTCTTTTGTTCTCAACCCACTGTGCAGAGATGTATACTGCCCTGTTCATTCTCAATTCTTTGCAAAAAAATGTCCAAAAAGGACAATTGTTCCATTGAGCCCTCAGCTAGTGTCAACACGCATCTCTTTTAACCATTCTCCTATTGCTCAAATCCAGTGCAAAAAAATAGTTACTTGTGACAGCAGCTATATTCGCCCTGATAGTCAGAAAAACAGCTTAAGCTTTTTTTTTTTTAAAAAAAGACATATATCAATCTTTTTAAAATTGCTGTTTTTTTTCCTCTTTTCCCTCCCATAAATATGTAATATGTGAATATGTGATTCTGTTCCATTCTGTTTTGTAATTTTTTGCACAATCCACAAGCATTGCCACTTTTCATTTCACTGCACATCTCATATGTGTATGTGATGAATAAACTTGACGAAGATAAAACAAATTCTACAGTTCTCTGATTCTCCTGTGTACATTGAAAGAGAATGTTACAACCCACTAATAATTGGTATTCCACTAAACGTCCAGTGTTTTCCTTCCGGGAAGAGCTGAATGGTCCATGAGGATCAATGGGAGCCTACGCTTTGAGCTGTTGACCAATTAATCTCTGCCCGCACTGATTGATTCCCTTCATTATTCTAGTTACAACCATTTAGCTTTGAGGACCATGGGGGATCTTGAAGTTGCAATCACGAATCATTCTCCAGATCAATATTGTAAGTGCTGCAATTTTGAGTTAAACTGCTCAGTAGAACTTGAGCAATACATGTTGGATTATCTTTCCATTATACTGACAGGAATACCCATGTTATTTTTGAAGCAAAACATGCCCCAAGGAATCTCAGTGAGTGCAGGGCCAACAATCCATTTCAATCCATTTCATGTCAAGTCAATAAATTTCAAGTCAATGCAAGTCAAGCACAGGGCAGATGGGGCCAGCCAACAATATGATTCATTTGCTTTCATTTCAGGTGAGGTCAAGCAAAGCAAAGGAAAAGCAAAAGCACAGGGCGGGCCAAACAACTCCATTTCATTAAGAGCTAGCAAATCATTTATTGCAAGCACATTAAGGGTTAATAAATCATCATTCATTTCAAGCACATTGCTGGCTAACAAATCATTTATTGCAAGCACATTAAGGATTAACAAATCATCATTCATTGCAAGCACATTGCTGGCTAACAAATCATTTACTACAAGCACATTACGGGTCAACCACATAAAGCACATAACCACATAAAGCACATAGAGGGTAGACTCATAGTTCAGTAGACTCACCGCAGAATCAGAGTTGTGGCCTCTCCCTCGCAATCTTCCAGAGTGACTGACTCGTGTCCAGGCATCTGGAGTTTTATAGTCCTGCCCTACCCCGGAAGGGCCGTTACCTTCATCATGGTGATTGACAGGTGAGATGACCAATCAGCTGATCTCAAGATTTTTTTAAACATTCATAACTTTCTTATTTTTCATCGATCGAAAAATCCTCAGTGCAGCCTCAGCAGAGGAGGACTAAGATGGCCAAAAATCATAGTGATATATGGTAGCGCTTTTGCTAAAATCAATATACAGCGCGGACAGGAAGTGGCCAAGATGAGACTTTTAGTTATACAGATACATAGTCTAAAATTGAAAATCTTTACTTGGGATTGAGAGTTTATTTTTGGTCTTAAGGTGACAATTGTCTCAAAGATATTCTTCCCCTTCGCACGTTCCTCCTTGCTATGAGGAACACTTTCTCAAAAAAACTGAAACTGACCAGGAGAAGGTTGCAATCTCCCACCCCAAAATGAGGCATGACTCTCATTCACTGACTGGTCACTTTTCCTGACTGCAGTACCTTTGTGGCTGAGAATTTTTGATTTTAAAGTAAAACCCCCACAGACATGCCATGGGGCAACATGGTGGTGCAGCGTTGCTGCCTTACAGTGCCAGAGACCCAGGTTCAATCCTGACTAAGGGTGCTGTCTGTGTGGAGATTGTACGTTCTCCCGGTGTCCTGTGTGTGTTTTCTCCAAGGATCTGTTTCCTCCCACACTCCAAATCTGTACAGATTTGTAGATTAATTGGTTTGGTATCTATGTAAAATTGTCCCTAGTGTGTGTAGGGTAGTGTTAATGTGTGAGGATTGTTGGTCGGTGCAGACTCGGTGAGCTGGAGGGCCTAATTCCATGCTGTATCTCTAAACTAAACTAACCACCACCAGCAGCGACTCAGCCCACCCTCACTTCTCCACCACCCACCAGCGGGCTGGAGCCATTGCCTCACGTGAGTTTTAGGCTCAGCACCAGGCCCACTGCCTCATTGATGCAGACTCTGACAGCACGTGGCCTGACTCTGCTGGGTCCTACTGCTCCCCCTGTCCTACAGGGAACTTCAGTAGTGATGGGTCTTCTCCTTCCCCCTCTTTTACCAGGTTACCCTGACCAATCCCCACCCATACAATAGTCCTAACGCCCCTCTCCTCTCTGAACACCCACCAGATCTCTCCTCGGCCTTTGTCCACTCCCTGACCATCCTCTGACCCCCAACCCCCACTTTTGTCACGTCTTCACCATCCCTCCTGACCTCCCCTTTTCTGATACGGAACGGTCTATCCTCAACAGAGGCCTCACCTTCGCTCCCCTCCGCCCCAACCTCAACGAGTTCCATGTCGACCACGACGTAGAGCTTTTGTTCCGTCGCCTCCGCCTCCGTGCCTTTTTCTATGGGAAGGAGTTGTCACCACCCAGTGATGACCCTTTCTCCCCCCTCCACCAGTCCCCCCTCCTCTTGGACTCCCCAGAATGGCCTTCTACCCTCTCTAGACCCCTATTTTTAACTGCTGGCGTGACATCAACCGTTTCAACTTTTCCAGTCCCCTCACCTACTCTAACCTCAACCCTTCTGACTTCTGAACATATGGCCCTCCGCTCACTCTGCAGCAACCCTGAAATTATAATCAAACCCGCCGACAAGGGAGATGCCATGGTAGTCTGGCGCTGACTGCTACCGGGCTGAGGCCAGGCGATAACTCTCAGGTACCTCCTCTTACTTATCCTTGGACCATGATCCCACAGATGAACACCAGGCCTTAATCTCAAACACCATTGCTGATTTCATCACTTCTGGTTGTCTGCCTTCCACAGCCTCCAACCTTATCGTTTTCCAGCCCCGCACAGCCCGTTTTTACCTTCTTCCCAAAATCCACAAACACAACTGCCCAGCCAGACCCATTGTTTCTATCTGCTCCTGTGTCACGGAAAGATTTCCACGTACCTCGACTCCATCCTATCCCCCCCCCCCCCCCCCGGTCCAATCTCTCCCGACCTATGTCCAAGATACCTCACATGTTCTTCATCTCTTTAATGACTTCTGCTTTCCGAGCCCCCACTCACTCATTTTTACAATGGACTTTTAGTCACTACACCTCCATCCCCCTTAAAGCCCTCCGTTTTTTTCCTCGACCGCATAACCATCCAATTTCCTGCTACTAATACTCTACTGTGCCTAGCGGAGCTGGTCCTCACCCTCAACAACTTTAACTCCTCCCACTTCCTCCAAGTCCAAGGCATAGCTGCGGGCACCCACATTGACCCCAGCTATGCCTGCCTCTTTACAGGTACATTGGCCCTATCTCCATTACATTGATGACTGCATCGGTGCTACCTCCTGCACCCATGCAGAACTCTTGGATTTCATTAACTTCATCACCAATTTTCATCCTGCATTCAAATTTACATGGACCATCTCTGACACCATCCTCCCATTTCTTGATCTCACAGTCTCCATCACAAGATATAGACTATTGACTGACATCTATTACAAACCCACTGACTCACAACTATCTCAACTACACTTTTTCCCACCCTGTTTGCTACAAAGACTCTATCCCCTATTCCAAATTCCTCCATCTATGCTGTATCTGCACCCAAGATGTGTTCAGTACTAGAACATCCAAGATGTCCTCATTCTTTCGGGTACGGGGTTCCCCTCTCCCATCATAGATGAGACCATCATTCGCGTCTCCTCTGTAACCCTCAGCTCTGCCCTTGCTCCCCCTCCCCCTAGTTGCAACAGAGACAGAGTCGCCCGATCCTTACCTTCCACCCCTTCAGCCGTTGCACACAGCACATTATCCACCGAAATTTCCGCCACTTCCAACGGGATCCCACCTTCAGCCACATTTTCTCATCTCCACACCTTTCCGCCTTCCACAGAGACCATTCCCACCACATCTCCCTGGTTAACTGATTCCTTCCCACTTAAACCACCCCCTCCCCAGGTACCTTCCCCTGCAACCACAGAAAATGCAACACCTGTTGCTATACCTCCTCCCTCAACTCTGTCCAGGGACCCCAACAGTGCTTTCAGGTAGGGCAGAGGTGCATTTGCATCTCCTCCAATCTCATCTGCTGTATCCATTGTTCAAGATGTGGACTCTTATACATCGGCGAGACCAAACGCAGATCGGGCAATCGTTTCGCAAAACACCTTCGCTCAGCTCGCGTGAACCAACCTGATCTCCCGGTTGCTGGACACTTTAATTCTCCTTCCCATTCGTGCACAGACCTTTGTGTCCTCAGCCACCTCCATTGTCAGTGTGAGGCTAAACGCAAATTGCAGGAACAGTAACTTGGGCATATTTTACTTGGGCAGCCCGTGGTATGAATATTGATTTCTCTCACTTCAGGTAGCCCCGGCATACCCTCTCTCTCTATCCCTCTCCCACCCAAGTCACACTAGCTTCCAATTTCACCCTACAAACAGCTTACAACGGCCTGTTTCCTTTATTATCATCACTTTTTTGCATATCTTTCATTCATTGTTCTTTATCTCTCCACATCACCATCTATACCTCTCGTTTCCCTTATCCCTAACCAGTCTGAAGAAGGGTCTCAACCCGAAACATCACCCATTCCTCCTCTCCAGAGTTGCTGCCCATTCCGCTGCCCACTCCAGCTTTTTGTTCCTATCTAAATTAAAATATAAACAGCTTCTCCTTGAATACAAGAACTAGCTGTAGCGCTCCCTCCCCCCCCCACCCCCCCCCCCCCCTCCCATGCTGCCCTGAACAAACAGTACTTCACTTCTATTCTTCTTTCCCACCTGGTATCTCTGTCAGTTATTTAATACACTGCTACAAAGTCGTAATTTTGAATTACATTCCAGGTAATTAAATGTAATTTAAGTAGTTGCGATGTATTATATTAGTTCAATGTATTTTCATGTGAGAATCAAGTTCAACAAAATTGCATACATTACGTCACATTCGGATAAAGTTTAGCTGAGGAAAATAATGTTATAAAATTGTGAAGCTTCCCAACACTTGCTCTGTTGTTGAACCCAACTAACTCCATGCTGACAGGAAATATCATGTGTAAAGCGACAACTCCTGCATTCCTAGTAGTATTGCTAAACACTTCTTAGCAGAAAAGTTCAGACGCTGATCTTCTATTACAAGACAGCATTGTGAATACCAGAGCTCAAGGGGTCAGACACATATCTCTTTCGCTTTCACTCAGCCTGTGTTTCACAGTGTCTTTGTTCTCTAAAATCACACATTGGGATACTGTACATGTCAATTTTGGACCACCACTGATCATAACATGACCAAAGAGCTGATCAGCCCTGTCAATGTACAGTCACACACTCTACCTGTGGGTATTGTGAACAATTAGGGATGGAATTTAAGATCTTCAGATCCAAGCAGCTGAATCCATGATTCCCAGTGGTAGGCAAGATCCTATTAACAGAATGAGGCGAACTGGATGAAGCAGGTCTGGTTTCACCTGAGCACTTGTGCAAAGTGAAAACAAAGCTGCGTGTTTAATGGGTCAGAGGTGAAAAGAGAAGCTGCATGAATGGAAAAAGGAGGGGGCGATGAACTTGGAAATCAGAGGGGACAGAGTGTGAGGGAGATGGGCCTGCATATGAGGGGCATGTTTGAGGGAGGGGCCTGCATATAAGGGAGAGAGGGGCATGTTTCAAGATTCAAGAGTTTATTGTCATGTGTCCCAGATAGGACAATGACATTCTTGCTTTGCCTCAGCACGACAGAATATAGAAGGCATGAATGCGGAACAGATCAGTGTGTCCATATACCATTATATAAATATATACACACATGAAAAAATAAAACAGATAAAGTGCAAATAAACAGATAATGGGCTATTAATGTTAAGAGTTTTGTTTGAGTTGAGTTCAAGAGCCAGATGGCTGTGAGGAAGAAGCTGTTTCTGAACCTGGACGTTGCACTCTTCCGGCTCCTGTACCTTCCACCTGAAGGTAGCGGGGAGATGAGTGTGTGGACAGGATGGTGTGGGTCATTGATGATGCTGGCAGCCTTTTTGAGGCAGCGACTGCGATAGATCCCCTCGATGGTAGCGAGGTCAGAGCCGATGATGGACTGGGCAGTGTTTACTACTTTTTGTAGTCTTTTCCAATCCTGGGCCCTCAAGTTGCCGAACCAAGCTACGATGCAACCGGTCAGCATGCTCTCTACTGTGCACCTGTAGAAGTTGGAGAGAGTCCTCCTTGACATACCAACTCTCCGTAATCTTCTCAGGAAGTAGAGGCGCTGATGTGCTTTCTTTAAATTGCATCATTGTTCTCGGACCAGGAGATCTTCAGAGATGTGCACGCCCAGGAATTTGAAGCTCTTGACCCTTTCCATCATATAAACAGGACTGTGGGTCCCCATCCTACCTCTTCCAAAGTCTACAATCAGTTCCTTGGTTTTGCTGGTGTTGAGGGCAAGATTATTGTGCTGGCAGCATTTTGTCAGTCGGTCGATCTCTTCTATACTCTGACCTATCCCCATCAGTATTTGAGAGATGAGCCTGCATATAAGGGAGAGGGGCATGCATATAAGGGTGAGAGGGGCATGTTTGAGAGAAGGGTCTGCATATAAATGAGAGAGGGGATTGCATATAAGGGAGAGAGAGGGGTATGTTTGAGAGCGGGGATCGCATACAAGGGAAAGAAGGGCATTGCTGAGAGGGGGCCTGCAGAGAAGGGAGAAAACGATAAGAACAGTTTTGGTTCCTTCCATCAGAATTAAGATTGTATTGCCTCTCAAAACCAGTTGTCAACACCATCCTTCTGCTCAGAATCCTGTATCTCAAAACCAGTTGGTAAGCCAGTTGTTATCACTGGCATACAATTCTTTTTGCAGCCTCGCATTAGGTCCTAATGACATCAGGACCAGTTCTCCCAAGTTTTCTAGCACCAGTCAATGCAAGACATTTAGTGTCCTGAGGAACAGCTATCTCCATACATGCAGGAATGTCATCTCCTGCTTGTAGGCTCTAGTATGCCAGGCCGGGATTCTTCCAAGGTAACCAACTCTTCCCTTTGGAGATACAGGACTCTGAGCAGAAGGATGGTGTTGATGATGCCGTTGATGTTGACATTTCTGGTTCCAGTTCAGTTTGAGTTTAGAATGAACTAACTAGTTTGGTCTTCAGAACAGTCCGGGCTAGATTGTTGTGTCTAATGTCCTCTAATAGGAACCTACATTTTTTACTTAGGCTATTCGGTATATAATTCCAATCTTTTCAAGAACTAATGTACAAGATTATTACTAATGAACTAATTCTCTTGTCTATCTTTTTTTAATCGCATGATTTGAAAATGACAGATTTTGTTGTAAAATGTAACCTACTGCTATCTTGGAAATTGATGATGTTCAGAGACTCATAATTGTAAGTAAAGAGGTCTGATATAACATTTTCAACATAGCTCAAAATTGTGCAATCTCTCTGGTGAAAATGCTGAAATGTTTCTGCTGCTTGCTTCAACTGCAATAATTGGACATTTATTCATCAACGTAGACAGTTGTAGTGTTCAGTTTGAATTTTATTTCTGCAGCTTTCTGCATTGAAGAACACGTTCTCCCAAATTTAAAAGAATCTCGAGGTATTGTGTACCATAATTGAATGAAACAGTTAACTGTGTGTGTGATCCAGTTATACAGCAAAGTATGCCAACCAACAAGTATTAATCTATACTAATCCCACACTAACCCCATTTATTCTCTTTGCATTCCCATCAACTCCACCCACCCCCTGATTCTACCACCCACCTACACACAAGGCACAATTGGCAGTGGACAATTAACTCGCAAAATCACACACTGTCCCAGAGGAAACCCATGTGATCACAGAGAGAACTTGCAAACTCCACACTGACAGTGCCTAGGTCAAGATTGAACCCAGATCACCAGTGTGATCTCTGTTTATCCTGTTAGTGAGGATATCACAACTAATTTACACGCCAAGCTTTGTAACTTGATCATGGAGGCTATGTGTCAGCGAGAAAATAATTTTTAGAATATGGCCACCAAAGTTATCTGTGGCATTACCAGACGAATTGCCCTCTAGAATACAAGATTCCAGAAGTCATTATTGCCCTGTGGAGATGTGGTTACTTAAGCTCTGTGACCTGTACATGGATGTACTTTTTCACTGAAGGGACAGAAGAATGGAAACACCAGCGGACCATAATCCAAGTACCTGCTCCAGTCTTTGATATTATAAATGATCCTCACCCAACTTGATATGGAGGGATAAAGATCACATAGAGTATTTGATACTATAAATGATCCTCACCCAACATTGGACTGTTTCCATGTTAATCACCAAAGATCAGTACACATACTTCCTGAGGCTGACAAAAAAGAGCAGTTATCACTCAGGACGATGGCAATGACAGTGAGACTGCAATAACATATAGCAGTCGGGCCCCTCTATGGTTATAACAACTTATGTGCAAGTTTCAGCTTGTAAGTTACAAAAACGTGTCAACAACATTAGAACATTTGGTTATTAATGTCCCTGCTTTTTTGGTAAAAAACATCAAAATGTTTTAAAATCAAGCTGCTGCATGAGTCACAGCGCCATCTCACAGATGCACAATCACAATGGATCTCATTTACATATGCCATCATGATGGGACAGGTGTGGGAGTTTGGAACCTTCACCTGGTCTGGCGTGCACAATCAAATAAGATCAAGTTGTCCTACCCCCTCCCTATCTACCCCCTCCCTTCCACCCTCTCCCCCCCCACCTCTACCCCTCCTATCCTCCCCTCTCTACTCTCCCCCCCCTCCACCTCCTCTTCTCCCCCTCCTCTTCTCTCCCCCTTCCCCCTCCCCTCCTCTTCTTTTCCCCCCCCTCCAGAACTCCCTTCCTCTCGCTCCACCCCACCCTTCCCCTCCCATCCTCTCCCCTCTATCTCTCCCCTCTATCTCATCTCGCCCCCTCTCTCTCCCCTCTACTCTCTATTCTCTCCCTCCCTCTCCCTCTCCCACCCCCTGCCTTTCCCCCTCTCTGTGAGCCCCTTCTCTCTCCCCCTTCCTATCCCCACTTATCTTTACCGTCCCTCACCCCCTTTCCCTCTCCTCTCCCCCTCCTTTCTTCTCCCTCTCCTCCCTCTCCCCAACTCGTCTGCCAGCTCCCCCTCCTCCCTCTCCCCTCCTTCTCCCGCCCTCTTTCCCTCTGCTCTCTCCCCTCTTCTCCCTCTGCTCTCTCACTCTTCAACCCCTCGCCTCTCACTCCCTCCAACTCAATCTCTTTCCCGCCCCCACCACTACCACTCTCATCCTCCCTCTCCTCTCTGCCCCTCTTACCCTCTGCCCCCCTCTCCTCCCCACTCTCGCCCTCCCACCTCCTGCCCCTTCACTCCTCTCTCCACTTCTCTCTCCCCTCTTTCTCTCCTTCCTCCTCCCCCTCTCTTTCTCCTCTCCCTCCGCTCCCCCTCCTATTCAACTCTCCAACTCTCCCCTCCCCTCCTCAGCACATCGCACCCGCGCCTTTCCCCCCACTCACTCCTCTCCCTCCTCTCTCCTCCTTCCCTCTCCCCTCCATCTCCTCCCCCTCCTCTCTCCCTCGCCTCTCTCCCTTCTCACCTCCTCCTCCCTCTCCCCTCACTCTCTCTCTCTCCTTTGGCACTCTATTCATCATCTCTCCATTACTCTACTTTCTCTCTCTCTCTCCCCCCACTCTCTCCACCTCTTTTCTCTCATTTCCCCTCCTCGCTCTCCCCCTCCTCTCTCTCCCGCCCCCCCCTCCATCTTCTCCCCCCCCTCTCTCTCTCCCCTCTCCCTCTCCCCCCTCCCCCCCCTCCCTCTCTCTCCTCTCTCCCCCCCTCCTCTCTCTCCCCCCCTCCTCTCTCCCCCCCTCCTCCTCCCCCCCCTCTCTCTTCCCCCCCCCTGCGCTCCCCCCCCTCTCCCCCCACCTCCTCTCTCTCCCTCTCGCCCCCCCCTCCTCTCTCCCCCCTCCTCTCTCCCCCCCCTCCTCTCTCCCCCCCTCTAATCTCTCTCCCCCCAATCCTCTCCCCCCAATCTCTCTCCACCTCTCACCCCCCCCCCTCTCGCCCTCCCTCTCCCCTCCCCCTCTTCCCCTCTCCTTTCCCCTCCCCTTCCCCTCCCCACCCTTCTCTACCCCCTTCAACAACCCCCTCCCCCCTCTACCACTATCACTTCCCCCCCCACACCCGGTCCCCCCCTTCACCCTCCCCACTCTCCTCCCCTCCCTCACACCCCCTCCCTCTTCCCCTCGAACCTTCCCTCCCCTCTCCACTCTCTCGCCCCCTCCCCCCTCCCCCTCTATCCCCCTCTCCCCCTCCTCACCCCTCCTTCCCTCGCCGCTCTTTCCTCACCCGCTCTCCTCCCCCCATCTCTCCTCCCCATCTCTCCTCACCTCTCTCTCCTCTCTCCCTGCTCCTCCCCATTCCCTATTCTCCTCACTCCTCTGTCCCACCCCTCTCCCCATCTCCTCCCTCTCTCCATCCTCCACTCCCTCCCCCCTCCTCCCTCCCCGATCCCTCTCCCCTTCCACCCCCCACCCACCTCTCCTCCTCTCCCCTCTCCCTTCCCCCTATCCCTCTCTCCCCCTTCCCCATCCCCACTCTCCAGCCTCCCCCACCACTCTCACATCCCCTCCCACACCTCCCCAACCCCCTACCCCTCTCTCCCCCTTCCCCCCCTTCCCCCCTCCCCGCTCTCCACCCCCTCCCCATCCCCCCCCGCCTCTCTCCCTTCCCCCCTCTCCTCTCCTCTCCCCGCCCTCTCTCCCTCCGCCCTCCTCACGCCGTCACGCCGCCCTTCCCCTCTCTCCCCCTCCTCCTTCCTCCCTCCATCCTTCTCGTCTCCCCACCCCTCCCCCTCCCCCGCTCTCCTCCCCCTCCCCACCCCCTTCTCTACCTTCCCCCCTCTCCCTCTCCCCTTCCCCTCCCACTCACCCCCTCTCTCCCCTCTCCATCCCCCCCTCTTCCTCCCCCCTCGCCCCCTCCCTCGCCCCTCTCTCCGCTCCACCCATCTCCCCTCCTCCACCCTCCTCCGCTCCTCTGATACCCCTCTACACCCCTCTTCCCCCTCCAAACCCCCTACAAACCCCCCTCCTCCAACCTCTCTGCTCCACCCCCTCCTCCAACCCCTCTAATACCCCCCCTCCCTTCCCCCTCGTTTCCCCGCCACCCCCCCTCCTCTCTCTCCCCTCATCTCCCCCTCCTCTCTCGCCACCTTTCTCGCCACCTCCTCTCTCTCCTCTACTCTCTTTTCCCCTCCTCCCTTCCCTCTCCCACTCTCTCCCCTTTCCCCCTCCTCTCCCTCTCCCCCTCTCCTCTCCCATCTTTGCGGGACCCAGCGGTCTCCCCCTCCCTCCCTGTATGTGTGTGGGGTGGTCAGTGTGCGTGTGAAGCCGCAGCACCCCCCCCCCCCCCCCCCCACCGCGCGTTGGGTGGAACAGACGCTGTGGGTCTGCACCTCGTCTAGTCAGCTATGAAGATAGGTTGAACAAACTTGGATTGTTTTCTCTGGAGTGTTGGAAGCTGAGGGGAGATCCGATAACTTTTATAAAATTATTAGAGGGTAGACAGTCAGAATTTCTGCACCAGGGTTGAAATGTCAAAGACTAAAGAGCAAAGCTTAAAGCCGGAGTGGGGCGGGAAATTTATTATGCAGAGTGTTGGATGCCTGGAATGCGATGTTTGAGATGGTGATAGAAACAGATGCGATAGTGGCATTTAAGAGGGTTTTAGATAGGTACATGAATGTACAGGGAATGGAGGGATAGAGATCTATATGATCTAGAGGCAGAAGAGGTCAGTCTAACCTGACATCTTGTTTGGCATTGACATTAAGGGCCAAAGGGCCTGTTCCTGTACTATACTCTTCTATATTCGACATTAGCTACCCTCCTACCTGCAGATAGGAGGGTAGCTAATGTTATCCACTTTAGTGGTTATCCACATTGGGCGCAAAAACAGGAAGGCAAATTACTATCTAAATGGCGTCAAGTTGGGAAAAGGGGAAGTACAACGGGATCTGGGGGTCCTTGTACATCTGTCAATGAAAGTAAGCATGCAGGTGCAGCAGGCAGTGAAGAAAGTGAATGGTATGTTGGCCTTTATAACAAGAGGAATCTAATATAGGAGCAAACAGGTCCTTCTGCAGTTGAACAGAGCCCGAGTGAGACCACACCTGTATTATGTGCAGCTTTGGTCCCCTAATTTGAGGAAGGACATTTTTGCTATTGAGGGAGTGCAGCATAGGTTTACAAGGTTAATTCCCGGGGTGGCGGGACTGTCAAATGCTGAGAGAATGGAGCAGCTGGGCTTGTACACTCTGGAGCTTAGAAGGATGAGAGGAGATCTCATTGAAACATATAAGATTGTTAAGGGCAGGAAACATGTTCCCGATTTTGGGGGAGTCCAGAACCAGGGGCCACAGTTTAAGAATAAGGAATAAGCCATTTAGAACGGAAACGAGGAAACACTTTTTCTCACAGAGAGTGGTGAGTATGTGGAATTCTCTGCCTCAGAGGGCGGTGGAGACAGGTTCTCTGGATGCTTTCAAGAGAGAGCCAGATGGGGCTCTTAAAAATAGTGGAGTCAGGCCATATGGGGAGAAGGCAAGAACGGGGTACTGATTGGGGATGATCAGCCATGATCACATTGAATGGCGATGCTGGCTCGAAGAGCCGAATGGCCTACTCCTGCACCTATTGTTTATTGTCTATTGTCTATTAACATTCCCTTCTCTGACTACACAACTAGCCCTTTTTCCAGACAGCCAGCATTGCTGATTCAGCCCCTATTCTGGCCACACAGTTAGTACCAACAATCCCATTAATACACAGCTGATCGTGTGTGTACATGGATTGTACGTGACCACTCAATACAGACTTCATGTAGTTGATTACCTGTCTAAGAACAGAAATAAATTGAGCAATCTATCCTTTCTTTTTCCAGGAACAGCAATGTGCAAAATATTTTCCCTTAATCTGGCATCTTAATTAATCAATATAGAATTTGAACAAGCCTCTATACATGTTCAGCAATCGCATCCCCGATTGTTGGAATCTTAGGTTGCTGAAAATGGAAGAAATTAAAACTTAAACAAATTTAGAAAATTGCAGTTTTTAATATAAATCAAAAATCAAAACATTGCAGATATTGTAAATGTGATTTAAAACCGGATAATGCAAGACTTGTTCAGCAGCTCGGACATCCCCTGTGAAGAGAGAAATGTGGACATTAAGCATTCATGCAATATGAAGATGAAGGAGATATTTTTGTTTTTTAGTAAATGGATTATTGAAACATGGTATGGGAGCATGATCTGAGATGCGAACTAAATGTTCACCAAGGCAGTTGGGGAGTCAAACTAAATTTTGAATTTAAAGAAAAATACTACTCTCCATTCCAATCCCACTCTGACCTAGTGGTATCGGACCTCCTGCACTATTGCAATCAATGCAGACTTAAGGAACAACACCTCATTTTCCATTTGGGCCCATTTTGTAGCTTTCTGGACGATATAATTCAACAATTGCAGCAAAAGGGGCTGTCCCACTGCGGCAACCAAATCTGCGAGTTTAGAAGAGTTTGCCCTCAACTCAAACTTGCAGCACGGTCGACATGTGGTCCTACGAGGTCCAATGAGGTCACTGGAACACTCCTTCATGCTCGAGGGAAGTTCCTGAATACTTGTGGCCTCAGTGCTCGTAGAGCAGTGGAGTGGGGTCGCTAATTAGTTGCAGGCAGTCGAGGCAGCTGTAAGCAATCTCCTTCACTGACCGGGCATTTTGATTGGCTCATTGGAGTTTTCACAACCAAGGAAAACCGACCGGTAGGTAAAATGCCCGCTAAACTTTATTATACCTCTTAAGGCACTCGCCACTCCTTCTCAACCCCCTCCCCCCCCCCATCTCTCCCCCTCCCTCCTCTTCTCTCTCCCCCCCTCTCCGCGCTCTCTAAAGGACTTACCGTAGCTGTGCCAGCCGTCGTTTACCTTCCTCTTCATCGCGCGTGTGGATTTCAGCCAGTGCTCCCTCGTCTTTGCGAAGTGTTTGTGTGTGCAAAAACCGTTCCTCGCCTCCAGCTCGCGTTTCAACACGGGCGGTCCCCGATCCAGTCCTACTTTCCAGGTGAATGCTTCGAGCTTGAAGGTCGATACACTCTTCTAACTCTTCTTCACGCAGTGGGACAGCCCCTTCAACTTTCTCTGAACATATCAATTGGTCAAATTGTTTCTTGATCTTTTTTTTTCCTTGGAGTGGAGGACATGCCTGACCTGACCTCCCTGACCTGACCTCCCTGACCTGACCTCCCTGACCAGTTAACCCTGTTTACAGTTCATCCCATCCTCATCCAAGATTTTGTCCCATCCAAGACATAGCCCCTCTCCCACCCTCCCTGTGTAAATAGGCTCTTCTAAAGCTCCCCCCCCCCCCCCCCCCCCTCCCCCCCCCCCCCCCCCCCAGTCTTGTTCAGTCAAAAATCCACTGAGTCGAGCACTGGAACAACTAAACTTTATTTTTACATTGAACAGCAAATTTCCATATACAGTACCTAAAACACCACAGGTTTGATCCTTGTATCTGCCTGGCCAAGCCCTTCAGTCTCATGCAAGCAGAAACACTCATAAAGGTCATGCAGTCCCAAGCATTCCTCCAGGCACCAATCTAAGATGGAGCCACCTTTTATAGGTCAACGAACCTTGAGGGGCTGAACTACATAGGGGTGGTCTCTTTACAATCCAATCAAACACATTAATTACAGCAATACATTATTGTCAGTTCCCCTGCCCAATAACAGAATCTCACATATATTGTACCAGGGAGAAGCTTTCAGAAGGAAGCCAACAAAACTGAATAATGCAACATTTACCCTGAAATTCAAACAAACCAGCCAGGGCTTAACAATTTAACCTAACAACAAATAACAGGGTAACTGTCTCGCAACATTATTTATATTATTTACAATCCCTTGGAATGATCCAATCAAAGTGATGCATTTAAGTTTGCAGAACTGTTATACATTTTATCAATTAGGAGGTACTAGAAGAACACTTGGATCCTTCACCATCCTGCATATCAATCTAAGCTTAGACTGCCTGTAAATTTCCACTGACGAGGGTTAAGCAATTCTGACAAATGCAGCAATCCTCCATTTTATGGTGTCATTAATTTGGTCAAAATTAACACCTGCAGCATAACAAGTTTATTTTGTCTCGGTCCCAGTCCTGACAAAGGTCTCTAACCTAAAACTTTAACTCAGCTCCTCTTCCTACAAATGTAGCCTGACCTGCAGAGTATTTCTAACATTTTCTGGTTTTATTTTTGATCTCCAGCATCTGCTGTTTTTATTTGATCTTCAGTCTCAGTAGTGTTTATCGGCGGCCCATAAGTAAAACGCACTCATGGTGAAATCCAACTTTATTCCATTAAGTACACAGGAACATACCAACAGCCAGCTGCTTGCATCTGGCGTTACTGACTAGTGTGCCTTTATCTAGTTGTACCCTTCCAAGACTCTGCACCCAACCCCTGTGTGGTTGAATCAATGACTCTCTCTGAAAACCAGGAATGGACAGTTCATGCCAGTGACTATTGACCAAAAAAGAAAATGCAATGGGAGCTCAATAGGCCTGGATAGAGTGGATGTAACAGGACACATCCCATTTACCCCCATTCTCTTCTCTGTGCCCCACCTTGATGCACACACTTTTCTCCCATAATCTCGCCCCCCCCCCCTCCTCTCCACCTTTACCCTTCCCCTTTCTCTTCCACCCATATCTCTTCCTCTAGCTTCACATTTTATGCATTTTCTCTCCTTTTATCCTTATCTAAGCTTACCAGCCTTCTGTCTTTTCATCTCTGGCCTTTGTCCAATCAAACCCTTCACTTGTATGCACCTATCACTCTCCTCACTTTATCCTGCCGCACCTCTCTTCCAGCTTTCTCCCGCATACTAAATCAGTCTGAAGATGGTCCAGATCCTAAACATTGCCTATTCATGTTCTCGAGAGATGCTGCCTGACCCGTTGAGTTACTCAAGCACATAGAGTCATAGAGTGATGCAGTGTGGAAATGGGGCCCTTTGGCCCAACATGCCCACACCGGCAAACATGTCCCAGCTATACTTGTCGCACCTGCCTATGTTTGGTCCATATCACGCCAAACCTGTCCTATCCATGTACCTGTCTAACTGTTTCGTAAATGATGGGATGGTCCCCGCCTCAACTACCTCCTCTGGCAGCTTGTTCCAAACACCTGCCACCCTTTGCGTGAAAAAGTTACCTCTCAGAGTCCTATTAAATCTTTTCCCCTTCACATGAAACCTATGTCCTCTGGTCCTCGATTCACCTACTCTGGGCAAGATACTCTGTGCATCTACCCGATCAATTCCTCTCATGATTTTATACAAGTCTCACAGATTACCCCTCATCCTCGTGCGCTCCAAGGAATAGAGTTTGAGCCTACACAACCTACTCAACTTGTGCCAATTTTATCACAGAAAAGAATGTCTGTTTTCATTGTTCCTGTACCACCATATTGTGTAACTGGCAATTAACCCTTAACTTAATTTGACTTGAGTTTGGTGCCCGGCTTATGAAAGATATGGCCTGTCCAATGGAGCTTTCTGAGTATAATTATAGCACATGCAATAGTCCATCACATTTGCATATACATGCTCCACTTAAATTTGAAGGATAGACACAAAATCTGCAGTATCATCAGAGGACTAGCTGCACCTCTGGAGAAGGAGGAATGGGTGACGTTTCTGGTTTTTCAGACTGAAGAATGGGACAGACCAGAATAGTCCTTCCCTCCCATTCCATCTCTCCAGAGATGCTGCCTGTCCTGCTGTGTTACTCCAATATTTTGTGTCGATCTTCGATTTAAACCAGCATCTGAGGTTCCATCCTGCATATTTGGACTGCACTTATATTTAACTGGTTTATTGTTGATGAGTGATGGTGTGTGCCCAACATCAGCGACTTTTGAGATTCCCAGTGATCAAGTAATGCTTTAGTAACAGAGGATAAAGGAAAGGAAGTGGTAATGGACGCAGACACAGCCAGGAGGGATATTGATAGTCAGCTAACAGCATGCCTCCTATAATATTTTGCTGTTTTCAGAATTGCTGCTTGATAGAAAAACAGCTATGTTAAACTGAAGAATTTCAGTAGCACCTACAGTTAGGCGGTCCAGTCCTGGGGGAGAATAATCATTCCTCCAGAAAGAGCCACAGCATGCAGCAATACAGAAAAATCTCAGACACTTTTTTTTTCTGACGCAGCCCAAGGCTCTGACCCGTACTTGAAAAGGGGTCAGAGTTCGATAGACTCAGAGGATGGGGCTAAGAATCCAGAAAATATTTTAACTTCCATTTTTCACCAATTAATTAATTTAAATGGAACATCAACATGGCTCACCAGGTGGGACACTACCCACCTCCATACCAACACAATAGGAAGGAACTGGCAGAGATGCTGATTAAACCAAGATAGACCAAAACAACTGGAGTAACTCAGCAGGACAGCGGGCAGCATCGTCTGTAGGAAAGGAGAATAAATGTGGTTTTTCGGTGTCGAGTAACCTTCTTCAGAATGAATAAGGGTCTCGACCTGAAACCTCCCAATTCCTTCACTCTATAGATTTGCCTTGTCCTACTTAAATTACCAGCTTTTTATATGTCCTATCTGTACCAAAGGATTTTGTTATAATTGGTTCATGAGCATTACTAGAGACCCCAGGTCAAAATGTAAATGTTCTTCAATGATCTATGTTGAGTGAGGTGGCTCTATGCTGCAATTCTGGGGGTGCTATTAAAACTGATATCTTAAATTACTTAGGAGTCACGAGAGTGACTACGTGAAGAGCCCCCTCCTGGCGCTGGCAAACGGCATAAACGTACGTCGACGCTGAACGGCGGAAGGAGGACTGCAGTAAGGAGCAGCTCCCTGCGCAGGCGGTTCGGAACGGACCCGCAGGTAAGTGGAAGTGGGGGGGGGGCGGGGCAAAGTCGGGACGACTTTCGTTGATGTAACGCGGGAGTGGGTCCAGCAGTAAAAGTAAAAAAAAAGTAAAAATAAAAGTCAGAGATCACGTTAAAGTGCCTGGTTTAGCAACAGATTAAGAAAAGAAATGAGAAATCGGCAAAGAAAATTCGCGGGGTTAAAAAGACTTTTTCCAGGGAAAAATAAAAATACGGGAAAAAAGCTAGTGCGGATCCCGCGTTCCGATACCGGTGCCGGCTGCTGATATACCCTTAGAGCGAGGTTCCTAGATTCCTTCTCCAGATGTTATAACCACGGGAGGAGAAATGCTGCTCCTTAAAAATGTAAAAGAAATCTGGAGAGGGCCCGTGGTTCCTGATGAACTTCTGATACTGAAAGTCCGACAGATCATTAAAACTATGTGGACTAATAATGGAGCATTTGGAGAAAGTTCTCCAAAAATTATGAGACTAAGGTCTCAGTACCCAGAAGGTTCCCAAAAAAGCCCCTGAGGGGTTTAATTATTGTGAATATTGCTGTGGGCCTAATTGGGAGTTGAATCCGGACCAAGGATTGGGCCGAAGGAAGTTCTCATGGGAGATGAAATCCCAATTGATTTACGGCTGCAGAAGGCAGACTGCTGGATGGTGATTTGCATTTGAAATCACACACAAAATAAAGGAAAGGCCAAATGTGCCTGGGATAGCCAAAAGAATTTGCTATTATATGATGGAAGTGGGTAGTGGTGCGGCTATTGGAAGAAACCTAGCTGCAACATTAATATATGGTATCTCACCAACTTCATGATTATGTGATGATTGAAAACATCTGAATTTAAAACGCACAGGAATTGTGCTCATGGGAAGGTTGCATAGGTTTATACGTTGATATGGGCATCTATGACCCCAAATATGAGAGCTCATGAAGTGAGGTTCAAAAATCCTCACAAATTATTCTGCTGCCATTTTATGGCTTGGGGGAGATGGATAAAGTTTTGGAAAGAGGGCTATTGGTGAAATTCTTTCTATGAAATGATTGTATGAGGAAAATGCTATTCGGCCCATATTTCTCCCAAAGGTTTGCAAGCCTGTGTCGAGTCAAGTGGTGTTCAAGTACTGGTTATCTGTTTGGAGTAAATCTGCCTAAATTATTAAAAATTGGAATGAAGAAGCTAAAAATTTTAGCTGCATGAAACCTTGTCCTTAAGACAAAAAAGGTATTTTTCGCCCAGAAGAAGGGGATTTGATTTTGGAAATAGGAGGCAGAAATATGTCAAGGGGGAAATATTATTGTACTGTACACAGCCAATATTTACCCGTATTCGGGGAAAAGGAGACCACCACGCTCATTATGGAGAGGTATTAAAGACTTGTTCTATCCTTAAAGAAACTGCGGGATTATCTCGCAGTTGGAGGGAGATTACAAAAAAGTTTTATAAAGGACTGGCTTACTATTACTTCTGATCGGGTTATTTTTACAAGCAGTTTCAGGAGCCACTATTACATTTAAAGAAGGGGTTAATCCTCCAGTACAGATAAACCTGCCTATGCTATCATGTTTACTGCAATTGGAAAAGCAGAGGATTAATGTGGAAATTGACAAATTATCTGGGAAAAGGGTTATTGAAAAAAACTTATGAACACGAGCATCAATTGTGTCTAAGAATATTTCAAAAGACAATAAAAAGATGGTGATTGGCAGAATTATTCTGGACCTTTACAGGTCTAAATAAGTGGTAGAATACAAACTTTTAAATGGAAACATTTAATACTGCAGATATTTAATAATCTGCAGGTTGTTATATGGCTACGATTGATTGGAAAAACGCCTATTATTCTGCTACCAATACAATCAGTTTCTGGAGGTTACTTAAATTTTAATTGGCTGGGACATTATGGCAGTTTAAAGCTTTTGCCAAATGGATTGAGTTCAGCTCCCAGGCTCTTTACTAAACTGTTGAAACCAGTTTTAGGCCAATTAAGAGTACCAAAACACATCGATATGGCTTATCTCGATGACATTCTAATCATTTATGGCAATAAGAGTCGGCTGAGATTAGTTCAGTTCATTACACGAAAAGCTTTGTTTTATAAAGCTAGGGTTCTTGATTCATCCAATTAAATGCCCAGCTGCAGCCTGCCAGCGACAATCAATTAACTATTTGGGGGTTTGTAATTAACACAGAGGACTAGGTTAATACTTTACCAAACCAAAGATAAGTTGATGATTTTTGGAGACTTGTAATAATCTCATTCACAAACTTATCCTTCCATCCGAGAAGTAGCGAAAACTATTGGTAAAAACTAGTAGCAGCATTTCTGCAGTAGAATTTGGTCCATTACATTATCAAAATCTTCAAAGGGACATAAATAAGATCTCAAAGAGAGGGCAGGCCACTTTGATAGGCCTATGCAATTAACAAAAGAAGCTTTGTTGGAATTACCATGGTGGGTTAAAAATGTCCCAACAAGCTGCTAAATAACATTCTGATTAAACAGCCTGAAATTATTTATAAAATAGATGCTGATGCTCTCGGATGGGGGGGGGGGGTAACAGATTCATCCTCCAGTTGTGGAGGTAGATGGAAAAGTCCAAGAAAAACGTTTCTTTTATTTTTTTTTTCAAACTTATGGTATTAACACTATTTAGAGTTATTGGGTGCTTTCTATGGTCTAAAAGCATTATTGCTGTCAAAAAAGGGTTTCTTACATGTATTAATACATTTAGACAATTAAAACGGCTGTTGCTATATTAATCACATGGGGGGGAGTCAGATCAGTATCATGTGATTGTCTGGTCAATGAAATATGGCAATGGTGTATTGATCGCCAAATTTGGATTTCAGCAAACTACATTCCACGTAAAGACAATTGGTGGAAGATAAAAGATCAAGGGATATTTAAAGATAACACGAGAATGGATGCTTAATCAAGCAATATTTAATGAATTATTGTAACTCAATTTGGGTTACCGGAAATTGATTTGTTTGCATCAAGGCTTAATCATCAATTGCCTAAATATGTGTCTTGGGAACACGATCCAGATGCAGTATGCAGTAGATGCTTTTTCATTGAAACTGGGGGAATATGTTTCTTTTATGCTTTTCCACCTTTTGCTTTGGTTCAGCAATGTCTGAAGGAAATAGAACAAAGATTCTGCCACAGGATTGTTGGTAGTTCCAAATTGGCCAACACAACCTTGGTTCCCATTAATGCTGAATATGATTAAAGAACCATATATGTCAATTCTAACTGTAGTGATATTTTGATTAATCCAGTAACCAAAGAAATTTATCCATTATATGCATTTATGAATTTATTAATCTGTATGTTTGACCAGACCACTACAGGAGCTGGGATTGTCGGACAAAACTATGGAAGTTATAGTCGCATCCATGCGAGATAACACACAAAAAACAATATATGACAATATTAGAAATGGAAGGAAGAATTTTGCACACAGTCAAATATTTCTTATGATACTGTGAAATATTGCATGTTTGATATTGTGATACTGTGATTATTGCATGAAAAATGTATTGGAGCTCCTTGCTAAATTTTGCATTTTGAGCAACATTTAAGTTAAAGTGCCACTATACAACTGCACGCAGTGCCTTATCATCTTATTTAGGACTTATGTCTGACCAGAAATTAATTGGATACATCCACTAATATCTAGATTCATGAAAGGAATCTTTAAACATTAATCCACCCAAACCTAGATACACAGAGATTTGGGATGTGAGCATTGTACTTACCTTTACTTTAGACAGTGGACGCCACTCCAATTGAAGGATTGTCATTGGAAGATTAACATTCAAATTAATAATGTTAATATCATTGGTTTCAGCTCAAAGAGAGCCAAACTTTATCAATGTTGCGTTTAGACTGTATGCATGTGGACTACAGATAACATTGTGTTCTATGTTTGACGATCTGATCAAACAAAGCAGGACCAGGAAGAATTTGGAGCAAAGGGTAATCTTTCAAGCTTATCCTATGATCCTACTTTATGTGTGGTTAGACATTTGAACCAATATATAAAAGTTACCAAAACTCTTCGAGGAAAATTGAAATAAACGTTAATGATTACGCATAAAAAACCACACACTAAAGCTTCAGTTCAAACTATCTCAAAGTGGTTGAAATCAGGTGTGTTTACTGTTAGCAGGAGTAGACACTGATGTGTTCAAATCTCACTCCACCAGGGCTGCAGCTACGTCCGCGGCGAGGTGCGGGACGTACGCTCGAGCATTATTTTTTTTAAATCGAAGCCAGGGTGGAGTAAAGAAGAGAAACTTTTTAAAAAGTTTCTACAATAAAACCTGTTCACACTATGACAAGTTTTGGCCACGCGGTGTTGGATCACTATAGTCCCACCTGCTTTGTTTACTATTGATTGCTATAATCAGTTATGTAGTCAACTTATATCTTTTATCCACTTGTAATGATCCCTCGTGGATATATGGAGGGTTTATTGTGATGTTCTTTAAACCATTAAAAATTAATTATGGAAAGAACTAAAATTAGTCTGGTTTCTCATGTATGTATTTACTTAGCCGGACTGTCGTACTGATTAATTCTACGACATAAAAAACACAGAAAGCTTTAAAATCTTCACGTAGTCACTCACGTGACTCCGAAGTATAATAGTAAGATTAAACGAGAACTTACCAGTTCGAAGTTTGATCGTTTATTTTATGAGAGTTACGATGAGGGATTACGTGCCCTCCACTCCCACCCTCATAAAATAAAATGATCATCTGGTAGTTCTAAGTCTATTATGAGCCTTACTATGTTTACTTCGGCTATTTGGTGGTTCTGTGTTTTTTCATGCCGCTGCTTTGAAGTATGCCGTTTGCCAGCGCCAGGTGGGCTCTTCACGTAATCCCTCATCTTTAACTCCTCATAAAATAACGATCAAACTTCGAAACTGGTAAGTTCTCGTTTAATCTTACTATTTTCTCTCTCAAGGTCAATTTAAGAGACATTGAGGGGTTATTTTGATGAAGAGTAATGGAATTGTACAAAAGATACAGTGAGATACTTTTTTTGCTCACAGCTCAGCAAGTCTATCACCATACATGAGCACAATTCCCCGCTTCGTACAAAATGTACAGAACAGCCCACTTTGTTTATATGCAAGAGGTGCTATTTTTATGCAATTTCACAGTCCCAACTGCAGCTAGACACAAAGACCCATTACAGCTATTGCCTACATTCCAGTTGTCCCACAAACCACCGTCCCTCCCCCTGCATGGCTACTTCACCCTTGTTCTCCGGGGGCAATTTCTGCAGCTGACTATGAGAGTGGGGCATGTAAGACCCCCCTCCCCGTTCTTCTCACCGGGCCCTTCTCCCTCATCTCCCTCCTCCTCAGCTTCCTTCTCCGGGCAGGTTCCTAAGCCAGTGAGCCAGGCCTACCTTTGGGATAAAGCTACAGCTTGCTGGAGATAGACACAAAAAGTTGGAGTATTTCATCGGGTCAGGCAGCAGATCTGGAGGAAAGGAATAGGTAACACTTTGTGTTGAAACCCTTCTTCAGACTGAGAGTCAGGGCTTCCCTGTCCGGGCAGGTTCATAAGGTCATGTGTTAGGAGCAGAATTAGGCATTTGGGCTATCAAGTCTACTCTGCCATTCAATCCTGGTTGATCTATCTCTCCCTCCTGACCATATTCTCCTGCCTTCTCCCCATAACCTCTGACACCTGTACTAATCAAGAATCTATCTACCTCTGCCTTAAAAAATATCCAATGACTATCTCCACAGTCTTCTGAGGCAAAAAATTCCACAGATTCACCACCCTCTAACTAAATACATTTCTCCTTCCTTTAATTCTGTGTCCATAACCACTAGTCCTAGACTCTCCCACTAGTGGAAACATCCTCTCCACATCCACTCTATCCAAGCCTTTCACTATTTGGTACTTTTCAATGAGTCCCCCCCCCCCCCCCCCCCCCCCCCCCCCCCCCCCCTCATTCTTCCAAAATCAAGCGAGTACTGGCCCAGTGCTGTCAAACGCTCATCATAAGGTAACCCACTTATTCCTGGGGTCATTCTTGTAAACCTTCTCTGGACCCTCTCCAGAGCCAGCACATCCTTCTTCAGATATGGTACCCACATTTGCTCACAATACATCAAATGCGGAATATTGGGAATAGTGG
This sequence comes from Okamejei kenojei, assembly GCA_035221665.1. Taxonomy (NCBI): domain Eukaryota; kingdom Metazoa; phylum Chordata; class Chondrichthyes; order Rajiformes; family Rajidae; genus Okamejei; species Okamejei kenojei. Next base: position 60,653,115 of record CM069133.1, read on the forward strand.
ATGAGGTTATTTGCATTCCCAATGTTAAACTCAAAACAAAATGCCCAAATTAGTCTCGATGAGTGAGGCTATGACCGCTAATCCTAGATTCACCCACTAGTGGAAACATCTGTGACTCAGTGACGGGAGAGCCAGGCCTGCCATTGGGGATGCAGCTACAGCTTGCTGGGATTCGTTTCGCCATGCGCAGCTTGCCAGGGTTCTTTAAATTAGAGCACTCTTTTTTCAGTCCACAGTCTTGGAATTGTCTGTGATATCTTGACTAATATTTGCTCCCGGTTCAACATCATTAAAAAAAAAAAACTGTATGTAGGAAGGAAGATGCTGTTTTAACCTGAAGATAGACACAAAATGCTGGAGTAACTCAGCGGATTATGCAGCTTGTCTGGAGAAAAGGAATAGGTGATGTTTTGTCAAAACCCTTCTTCAGACTGAGATTAAGAGGAACGGGAAACACGAGATATAGACAGTGAAATAGAGAGATACACAACAAATGAATGAAAGATATACAAACCAGTGACAATGATAAAGGAAACGGTCCATTATTAGCTGTGGGCTCGGTGCAAACAAGTTAGAGTTAGAAAACAAGTTAGCAGACAATTAAATTCATAAGGATGATAGTGAAGCTAGTACAATGATTAAAGTGGGGAGGTACGGAGAGAGAGAAGGGATGCAAGGATTACTTGAAGAGTAAAGAGAGTTTTATTGTCATGTGTCCCGGATAGGACAATGAAATTCTTGCTTGCTGCAGCACAACAGAATATGTAAATCTAATACAGAGCAGGAGATAAAGGTTCAGTGTGTCTATATACCATACACCACACCATATATATACACAATAAATAAACAGATAAAGTGCAATAGTAATAATAGACTGTTATTGTTCAGAGCTTGTTTGATGTTGTATTTAATAGCCTGATGGCTGTGGGGAAGAGGCTGTTCCTGAACCTGGATGTTCCAGATTTCAAGCTCCTGTACCTTCTTCCCAATGGCAACGGAGAGATGAGTGTGTGGCCAGGGTGGTGTGGGTCCTAGATGATGTTGGCAGCCTTTTTAAGGCAGCGGCTGCGATAGATCCCTTTGATGGGGGGGAGGTCAGAGGCGACAATGGACTAGGCAGTGGTCACAACTTTCTGCATTTTCTTCCACACCTGGACGTTCAAGTTGCCAAACCAAGCCATTATGCAACCTGTCAGCATGCTCTCGACTGTGCACCTGTAGAAATTCGAGAGGGTCCTCTTTGACAAACCGACTCTGCATAACCTTCGCAAGAAGTAAAGGTGCTGATGTGCTTTCTTAATTATTGCATCAGTGTGCTGGGACCAGGAAAGATTTTCGTAAACATGCACGCCCAGGAATTTGAAGTTTTTTACCCTTTCCACCATCATCCCGTTGATATAAATGGGATTGTGGGTCCCTATCCTACCTTTTCCAAAGTTCACAATCAGTTCCTTGGTTTCGCTGGTGTTGAGAGCCAGGTTATTGTGCTGACACCATTTGGTCAATTGGTTGATCTCACTTATATACTCTGACTCATCACCATCAGTGATTCGTCCCACAACAGTGTTGTCGTCGGCGAACTTGATGATGGAGTTTAAACCATGTCCGGCTACACAGTCATGAATATAGAGTGAGTACAGCAAGGGGCTGAGCACTTAGCCTTGAGGTTCTCCTGTGCTGATTGTTATCAAGGATGACACGTTTCCACCAATACAGACAGACAGTGGTCTGTGGATGAGGAAGTCGAGGATCCAATTGCAGAGGGATGCGCAGAGATCCAGATCCGTGAGCTTGGTAACCAGATTGGATGGGATGAAGGTATTAAACACCGAGTTGTAGTCTACGAACAACAGCCTGACATACGAGTTTTTGTTGTCCAAGTGGTCCAGAGCGGAGTGGAGAGCCAGTGAGATCGCATCCACCATTGATCTGATGTGGCGGTAAGCGAGTTGCACAGGGTCGAGATTCTTGTCGAAGTCGGAGTTGATATGCACCATAATCAACCTCTCAAAGCACTTCATCACCACAGGCGTTAGTGCCACTGGTTGAAAGTCGTTGCGGCACGTCACCTTGCTCTTCTTGGGCACCGGTATTATTGATGTCCTTTTAAAGCAGGTGGGAATCTCAGACCTCAGAAGTGAGAAGTTGAAAATGTCCACAAAAACTCCAGCTAGTTGGCCTGCACAAATATTGAGAACACGACCTTGTATACCATCAGGTCCAAGTACTTTCCGAGGGTTCATCCCCCTGAAAGATCTTCTGACTGAGTGAATCACGGCGAATGAGGGCTCGTGTAGGCACATCAGTGTTCTCCCTATCAAACCAAGCATAGAATGCATTGAGCTTGTCAGAGAGTAATGCTTCGCTGACATTTGAGCTGCTTCCTGATTTTGCCTTGTAGGAGGTGATGGCATTCAAGCCCCGCCACAGTTGCCGAACATCCATCTCATCCTCCAGCTTGGAGCAGAAGTTCCTTTTGGCCTTTTTGATTACCTTACCGGGGTCGTATCTGGACTTCTTGTAGACCTCTGCATCTCCAGACCTGAATGCCCGGGATCTGGTCTTCAGAAGAATGCGGAACTCATGGTTCATCCAAGGTTAGGAAACACTCGGAAGGTTTTTGTTGGGACGCAGTCCTTCACACATTTCCTAATGAAGTCTGTAACGATTGTGGTGTATTAATTCAGATCTGTTGCCATGTCCTTGAGCATTGCCCAGTCTACAGACTCCCAGCAGTTCTGGAGTTGTTCTTCTGCCTCCCCCGACCAGCTTTGTGCAGACCTCACCTCTGGGGGTGTTCATTTCAATTGCTGCCTGTAGGCAGGAAGAAGCAGCACCGCAGTATGGTCAGATTTACCGAAGTGAGGGTAAGGGATAGAGCGATAGACACCCTTGATTGACGTGTAGCAGTGGCCGAGGGTGTTTGGTCCTCTGTTGCTGCAGGAGACATGTTGGTGGAAGTTAGAGAGTGATTTTTTTCAGGTTGGCTTTGTTGAAATGCCCGGCAATGGTGGTAAACGCCTCGGGGTAAGCCATCTGGTACTTGTTGACCTTGGCGTGTAGCTCCCCCAGTGCCAGATGTAGATCTGCCTGGGGTGGGATGTACACCGCGGTCAGGATGACGGAGGTGAATTTCCTCGGTAGGTGGAAGGGACGGCACTTCACAGCCAGGTGTTCCAGGTGTGGAGAGCAGGAGTTGGATAGGACTGCCACGTCTGAGCAGCACGCAGAGATGACCATGAGGTGGACACCCCCTCCTCACCCTTTCCCAGATGCCAGTGTACGGTCCATGCGATGGATGGAAAAACCTTTAGGCTGGATGCTGAGTCTGGGGAGCTGGGGGTGAGCCATGTCTCTGTGAAACAGAACATAGAGCATTCCCTCAGCTCCCTTTAGTAAAGCAGCCTTGCCCTTAAGTCCTCCACCTTATTTTCAAGGGATTGTACATTGGCTGGTAGGGAGAGGGGGCTTAGAAAAACCAATATTTATACCGCTGGGTTGTAAGGTGCCCAGGTGAAATATGAGGTGGAGTTTAATAAAGAATGACCTGGTCATAAACATATGCCTATTTGTATGAGTATGCAGAGTACAACTTGGTCACATTCTTTTGTTTCAATAATAACGACAAGAAATACCAAACTAATTCCACATGCATTGCAACATTCAGAAGCTGGTAAAAGCCTTGCAAGAGGGAAAATCTTTAATAGGAAAAAAAAATTACCAGTGGGTCCAGTTCAAGAAATTGCATCCATCCATGGAGCTGCTTTGCACAAAATCAATGTAAAAGTCTAGGATGAAGGGATACAACAAACTCGCACCATGGGCTTCCTAGTTTAAGCATGAACATTAAAGTTTGCAGCAAATAACAAATCCATCACACACACCAGGCACTGCACACATGGAAGCTTTTTAATTTTTAATGGACTCGTACTGAAGGCATAAAAAATGCAACCAAGGAAACAAAATGTAGAACAGGTCTCAGTGAGGATATATTTATAAATATTTTAATATTGTGGAACAACACTAGGCAACTGACTGTACTTCTTGCTGTGCCCCAAAAAATCGGCTTAATTTTAATATTAACCAAGTGGAATTTAAATGCAGAGATAAATGCACAAAAGGCAAAGAGCGAGGAAATTCAGGCATTCTGTAATTGCATGCAAAACACAATTGCACCTGAATTTCCTTCATATTTTATGAGCCAGTTGCACATGTTCAAGGAATTTCCAGTAGGTATGAAGGCAAATGCAATAAAGCATCCTGTCAGCTGTGGAGATGTTAGTTACTCCATGTTAAATTAAACTATTAACTGCAGTGTGAATTGGCCAGTTGAAAGCGCTCAATGAATGGTTTTCAAGTATTTGGATCGATCACATCTGAGAATTGGCAGTGATCGTCTTGAATAATTTTGGGCTGCGCTGCTGGGAGGTGCAGAAATTTGATTGTTCCAGAAACAGATCAACGTCCTAAACATAGAAAATAGGCGCAGGAGTAGGCCATTCGGAACAGTACCCTGTTCCTGCTTTTTCCACATATCGCTTTATACCGTTAGCACTAAGAGCTAAATCTAATTATCTCTTGAAAACATCCAGTGAATTGGCCTCCTCTGCCCTCTGTGGCAGAGAATTCCACAGATTCACAACTCTCTGGGTGAAAATGTTTTTCCTCATCTCTGTCCTAAATGGCCTGCCCCTTATTCTTAAATTGTGACCCCTGGTTCTGGGCTGCCCCAACATGGGGAACATTTTTCTGCATCTAGCCTTTCCAATCCCTTTGCATTTTCTTGTTTGATTCCAGCATTTCCCAGTTTGAAATGTATAGACGTCAACACTTGAAAGTACTACTGATTCAAAAAAGATTCAGGACTGGGCAATTAATACCCTGCCAACACTACCTCCATTTCAAAGTCAAGTTAGAATGCTTCAGCTGTGCAGAATTTGGGCTGAAAGTGTGGAAAAAGGAACAAAATCTGATTGCCAATCTCTGATTTGTCCCATAATGCTGCCCCTTAATGCTCTCTACATTCAGTGGTACCCTTGTTTCAATTCAATAGCAATTCAGCTCATTAAAGAAAACCTTCACCTTTGTAAATTCTGCAAAGTGATAACTTGCATTTTCAGAGTTCTCTGAATTTTTCCTTAGAGTCATTGTCCTTAAACTTAGTCATCAAGGCAATCGACATAACTGTTGAGCCTTACATTTTAAGAATTGCATATTCTGCAAAATGAAAATTTTTGTATTCAGATACACAGGCGAACTGAAGAAGCTTGTGAGATACAAATTATGTGCTAGAAAAAGTGAAATCTGACAACTTATCAATGATAAATTGTCTCTGTAGTCACAGTTGGTGTCACAAGTGGGACATGGTAAATGGTAGGGAATTTAGCAATGCTGTGGAACAGAGAGATCTAGGAATAACTGTGCATAGTTCCCTGAAGGTAGAATCGCATGTAGATAGGGTGGTAAAGAAAGCCTTTGGTGTGCTGGCCTTTATAAATCAGAACATTGAATATAGGAGCAGGGAAGTAATGTTGCATTGGTAAGACCAATTCTGGAGTATGGTGTACAATTTTGGTCGCCTAATTATAGGAAGGATGTCAACAAAATAGAGAGTGTACAGAGGAGATTTACTAGAATGTTGCCTGGGTTCCAGCAACTATGTTACAGAGAAAGGTTGAACAAATTAGGTCTTTATTCTTTGGAGCGCATAAGGTTAAGGGGGGACTTGATTGAGGTCTTTAAAATGATGAAAGGGATAGACCGAGTTGACGTGGATAAGCTTTTTCCATTGAGGGTAGGGAAGATTCAAACAAGAGGGCATGACATGAGAATTAAGGAACAGAAGTTTAGGGGTAACTTGCGGGGGAACTTCTTTACTCAGAGGGTGGTGGCTATGTGGAATGAGCTTCCAGCAGAAGTGGTGGAGGCAGGATCGATTTTAACATTTAAAAGTAAAGTGGACAGGTATATGGACGGGAAGGGAATGGAGGGGTATGGTCTGAGTGCAGGTAGATAGGACTAGGGGAAAACAAATGGCCAGCAAGGACTGGAAGGGCCGAGAGGGCCTTGTTTCCGTGCTGTAATTGTTATATGTTATATGGTTATATGGTTATATCAGTTGAATCCCAAAAGACATCATGTTCTGCTGATGTTACATATTCAAAGAGCAATTAAATTTGAATTATAAATATTGGATATAAATATTCATTCTTAAATAGGAACTAGATCAACATGTTGATTGCAGGGGGGATCTTGTTCCTGGTGTTCTCTTTCATTGCCATCTGTTCTCAATTATGATACAAAAATATTCAATAGTAATTGTTGAGTTCATATCACTAACAGGTGGCATGCTCGGTGCACACTATTACAAACAAACGCTTTATTTTTATCAAGGTTAATATCTAAAAGAAGATTTCACACTAAAGATGTTCATTAGTAATAGTTTAGTTTAGTTTAGAGATACAGCGCGGAAACACCAAGACCCCACCAAGACTGCACTGATCATCGTAACATTATCCTACACACGAGGGACAATTTACCTTTTTTTTTTACCAAAGCCAATTAACCTGCAAACCTGTACATCTTTGGAGTGTGAGTGGAAACCGGAGCACCCCAGAGGAAACCCATGCAGGTCACGGGCAGAACATACAAACGTCGTACACATTATAGTGGTCATTTGGCCTGTTTTGCATGTCATTGATGATGGCATGTGCCTTTAAATTTTTGACTGCCCGTTATATTGTGGGTGGGATTTATGATGTGTTTTTGGGCGTGTTTGGAGCTTAGATGCTTGAGCAGAAGTCTAGTTTTTGAGATTAGTTTGAAGAGACAATGGAGAAGGTCAATCCTTCGACCATGTCAGTGTTACGGAGACACGAGAAGTTTGCTAATGTCTAAAGTAATAAGCTGGAGTTCGAAGAAGATTGTAGTAAAGAGTCGGAAGAAACTTGGATGTATCTTACTGTTTTCTATCAACAAAAAAGCATTTATTCAACAAAAGACTGCGTTTTGAAGCCATATCTGAGATGAAGCTCTGAAGGTCTCTGGAGTGAGCTTGCATGCTTTTAGAAGACACCGCCTTCAACCATTCTCATCCAAATAGCGGCTAGGGTGCAAATTACCTGAAAGATATGAAAATCTGCCACTACACACACAGCACCCGTGGTCAGGATCCAACCTGGATCTCCAACGCTGCAAGACAGCAACTGTACTGCTGTGCCACTCTGCCATCCAAGTGGGATAATAGTGCAATAGTGCATGCTATGATTTCTGACAACCTAGATTTTTAAACTCCGTTTCAAAGATCCATCAACTGAAAAAATATTTGCACTTCAGTGGGACTTATTTATAATGTTCTAAAGAGTTTTGCAGATTTCAGAACTACTTTTGAAGTTAGACTTTATTGGATTGTAGGAATCATAGAATAAGATGTTTGAAATATATACACCTAGAAAGAGCAGGACATATTCCAAAGAGAACAGACATATTCTCTGTTAGGCCCAGCAAACCATCTATAAAACCCCTGCATTAACATGCGGTTGGAATCCCATACTGATCGATCTGCAACTTTGTCCATATTTCCCTAGAATGCCCAAATAACACCTGCACTTCGACATCTAATAATAACTATTAACCCACACAAGACAAATAATTCCACTACTCCTTTGGAATAGATCTGTACAATCTTTGATATATAATTGAGATGGCAGTCTGAACCTTAGGTTTAGGGTTGGGTTTATTATAATCTGTTGCTGCGACTCCTCCGAGAGATGACTTTTGTGACACTGCAGCATTCCCACTGTACTGGACTAGTGCCACACTAGCTTTGACCTTCCAGTCTCTGCAACTGCTCTGACCTGGGAACCATTGGAAGGGAGAATGCCAGAAATGAGCAGCAGCTGGCAACTTCTGTATAACTCAGTCAAATGTAGTCAAGTCATCAGCATGATGCCAGTTTAAATACTCATACCTTGGCTTAGTTGAAGTGCAAATAAACATCAGCAATCAAATGTATAGTTTAGTTTAATATTGTCATGTGTACCGAGGATCAGTGAAAAGCTTTTGTTTGCCTGCAGTCAAAGAAAAGACCAGAGACTAGAGATGAATACAATCAAAGGATAAGGGCTATAACATTTAGTTCAAAGATATAACATCGAAGTCCGATAAAGTCCGACTAAGGATATTTGAAGGGTTTCCAATGGGGTAGATGGGAGGTCAGGATCACACTCTAGCTGATGAGACGACCATTCAGTTGCCTTATAACAACTGGGAAGAAACTGTGTCGGAAGGAACTGTAGATGTTGGTTTAAATCTAAAGAAGGGTCTCGACACAAAACATCACCCATTCCTTCTCTCCAGAGATGCTGCCTGTCCCGCTGAGTTACTCCAGCTTTTTGTGTCTATCATGGGAATCTGAAGATATGTGTTTTCAAACTTCTGTAACTCTTGCCTGATGGGTAGAGGAGAAAAAGGGAGTGACCAGGGTTAGACTAGTCATTGATTCTGTTGACAGCCTTGCCGAGGCACCAAGAGGTGTAGATGGAGTCAATAGAAGAGAGGCTGGTTTGCGTGATACTCTGGGCTGTGTCCAGAAAGATTCTGAATGAGATTCAAGTTATTAAACATTAATTTACATTGAACTCACATTCTAACTGGAACCTAGTCCCATTTAGGTATTCCTGTGCACATGTGCAATTACAATTTGCTCTGTGTTCAATAACACCAACATTCTCATTTCTCTGTCACCTCCTGCAGATTCACAGCTGTCCCAAATATCAACAAGCTTTAAATGTTGGCTTTTCCCTCATCCCTGGTTTGCTTCACTGCACCAACACAGCCACTCTGCTAAAGACCAAAACTTTGGAATTCTGTCTGTAAACCTCTTTGAACAAACTTTTTGGAATATTGGTGAGTGTCTTAATATCCATTTCTTCCTGATAATGGTCATGTGAAGTTTCTTAGGACCATGTTGAAGACTTAGTCATTTTAACAGATAAAAGAAGATGAGAAAGATGGTATATTGAGATGAGTGCATTTAGTACTCTGTCATGGCAGGAGTAATCCCACTCAACAGGTTACCTATTGAATCTCCTGTCTTAAACTCCTTTTGATTGAGCTCCCATGTTAATCAATCTGCTACAATGCCAATATTTCCCACCAATGTCTAACAATGCTTAACAACTCTCACAATGTCCTTTGCTCTTGACATTCAACCATCACCCCACATCATCCAACGTAGCTTGCAAATAACACACCTCCAAGCACTGTATCCTACCCCATGCCATGACATCAAATCTCCTCCTCACCTAGAACAGCAGATACAATAGATGGGGTTGGAGGAAGTGTAAATGAACCTCTGCCTCACCTGAAAGGACTGTCAGGGTCCCTGGACAGAGTCGAGGGTGGAGGTATAGGACAAGTGTTGCATCTCCTGTGGTTTTAGGGGAAAGTACCTGGGGAGGAAGTAGTTATGTTGGACTAAATAGCACACAAAACAAGTATTTTTGGTTTTCACAGTGTCATGGTAAATGTGGCAATAATAAACCAATATCAATACGTTTTAACGCAAAATCATTTAAAGCCAATGACTTAAAAATATGTTTAACTAAAGTATTAGCCAGTATTTTAAAACATCTCTGGATTAAATTACAATTGCAAATAACTTTCCTGAGAAAGAAATACAAGATTCGGTAGAGATTTTAAGGATGTTTTATGAATTTGGACTTCTATTGACAGCACATTTTCAAAAGATTGGTATATGCTGTCACTAAATGGCAGCCTAAAGGCAATCCAGAGGTTTCAGCCACAGACCAAAGTCGGGAAATTTAGATTAATTACATGTGCCTGGGTCAAATAGCAAATGCTTTTTAATTGGAAAATAACTTACATTTGACTATCTTAAAAATATCCTCTAATGATGTTGGTGACAAAGCTGAAATGATCATTGAGTGTATAAAAAATATTCTGTCAAAATTAATATGAGGATCTTATTGTGAGTTTTATGCTTCACCATAAACTTTGGCCTTTAGCAGCTGAGGACTCCTCTCACCACCCTCTGTACTAAATTGACCATGGATGTATTTTGTCAACTTTCTCTATTTCCTCTTTCACTTTGCTGTGTACTTTTCTGTCATTCTGCCTTTGCCATTTGTTGTGGATTTCACTTCGATGATCTATCTCAAAAGCATAAATTATTCATTTAATGCCTTAACTTTGATCTAATTGTGCCTTTCACCCTTTTTACGCTTTCCCACGTTCCTCACCTTTCAAGTTAAAAAATCCTACAGCTCATCATCAAATAATAGCCTAGAGAAGACCATTTGTCATATTATACCTGTATTGGTTGAGAAATATGGTAGCTCTCCAATTAGTTCAATTTTCCTACTATTCAGCTGTGGCTTTGTAAATGTTCTCATGCAATTATCTATCTAATCCCCTTTTGAAAGTTACAGTTAAATCTGCTCCCACTATTCTTGTCAGACAGCTCATTCTGATCACATCAATTCAATTCTCACCTCACCTGTGGTTTGCTTCCTGATCATTTAACACTTGTGTCCTCGGGTTACTGATTCATCTGCTGTTGTAGTTAGTTTTTCCTTGTGGATTTTATTAAAATATTTATAATATTGCACATCTCCATTCAATCCTCATCTGTCTGAGGGGAAAAATGATGGCTTCCCCAGTCAGGTGTGACTCTTCGCAAACTGAATGAGGACAGTGGCCTCATGGTTAATTACGAGTAGTATTCCAGAGGCATGGACCAAAAATGCATGGACTTACACGAGTTCAAATCAAATAATAAAACAAAATAATCATATATGTTTTCAAAGTTGGTCATAGTCATAGAGAACATAGAAACAGGCCCCTCAGCCCAACTTATCCATGCTGACCAAGATGCCCCGCCTATACGAGTCCCACCTCGCTCTGTTTGGTTCATATCCCCCTCAACCTTTCCTATCCATGTACCTGTCCAAATGTCCTTTAAATGTTGTTATCATACCTTCTTCTTAATGGTACCATTAAATTGCCATATTTTCATTAAAACCTAATTATTTTGTCCCTCGTAGGTGGAAATTAGCTGGCATTACGTGCCTTCTTGATTAGGTGTAAGAGGTTATGGGGAGAACGCAGGAGAATGGGGTTAGGAGGGAGATATAGATCAGCCATGATTGAATGGCAGAGTAGACTTGATGGGCCAAATGGCCTCATTCCACTCCTATTCCTTGTGAGTGACTGCACCCTTACAGCACTTAATAATTTTAAGAAATGGCAAACTAGTGCATTCAGCTCAAGTGCAAACGGGTACAGGTGAATGATACGGGTGTGCCTGTAGAAGCCCACACATCTTATCTTCTTGCTTTTTTTTAATGTCCTTGGCAGACCTTCTGGGATGGACTAGCATCCCATTGAGGAAGAGAAGGAGATTCTCAGTGCCATTGCCAATGTATACATTTGAAGTATGACAGATTATCTAGTTATTAACAAAATACTATATATAAGAAATTACAACAGTGCTTACTGTAGAAAGTATTTTATTAGTTGTACAGAAATTCAGGATACCCAGTGATTTGAAAGATGCCACATGAATGCTAACTGTTTATTTACTATTTTATTTTAAATTCTAAATCAAGATGATATATCTCATTCAGATTACAAAACTCGTATCTCAAATCTGAACATAAAACATAGAACAGTGAGAAAATCACAAAGTGCTGGAGTAACTCATCAGTTCATACAAGACCATAAAATACTCATACAGAACCCATCAGTTCAGGCAGCATCTCTGGAGGGATTGGTTAAATGATGTTTTAGGTCAGGAACCTTCTTCAGACCTACTCCAGAGAAACTGTCTGATTCGCTGAGTTACTCCAATGCTTTGTGTTTTGCCTGAGATTCTAGCATCTGCAGTTCCTTGTGTTTCCAACATGGAAGAGCAAAGCACGGGAACAGGCCCCTCTGCCCACAATACCTGCACTGAAGATGGTGCCAAGTTAAACTAATCTCCACGATCCACATACTTCCATATCCAGCATATCAATGTACCTATCAAAAAGCCACAAAAGCCACCTTTGTGTCAGTCTCTACCATCACCCCTGGCATAAATGTTGATGTAAAAAACAAATCACCAATAAACTGTGCCCCTCTCACCTTAAAGCTATGCCCTCTAGTATTTGAGATTTACATGCTGGGACAAATGTTCTGTCTTTCTTATAAATGATAAAAGTTTCTTTATGCTAATAGTTGTGGAAATAGGCAGAAGAAGATTTCTGCTGAAGTTTTAACTATGTGGATTTTAGAGACGCACTTTGGACCCGTATCGTTTTGAAATGCATAGTAGAATAAAACACGCTTTCACTGGGATGAGATGACTGAAGGCACCTACAACGGAAATAAACCATGTATATAATTGCACATCAGCATCAGTAATTAAAATTATCAATAGTCTGCTCAAATCAAGAATGATTTCAACCTTATCACAACCACATTCAGACCTATGAATCTCTATTCTGCTCCAATATGGTCTCTTGCCTCTAACATTTGTATCTGTTTCATGCAACATTTGGTCACCTGATATTGACACCGACAAGTTATTGTTATTACACATATATACAATTAATCAAAATTAATACACTTTCATGTTCCACTGGCACTGCACAATAGAAGTATCGAGGTATTTGAAACCATGTCTAATGTTCTTACTGCTGAATTTTAAGAACCCAGGGTCATTGAGATTATATAATTTCTGCATATCAAGTGCTTTCTGGGTTCATGAAGCATTCTAAGAGCTAGTACTTTGATTGCTTAGTATTTTATGGTCTTGTATGAAAATGCAGGTTATGGCAAATGCCTTATCTAACAGTTTCCTGAAGTGTTGGTATCATTGCATGGTAGAATGACAAATCTTAAATGCATAAGCTTGTAATATGAAAAGAGGTCAAAGTGGTCCGTTTCTGTCAGAAATGGAAATGTCAAAACGAGAGGGCAGAGTTTTGTTGAGAAAGGTAAGTTTTAAAGGAGATGTGCAGTTTAGAGTGTGGTGTGTTACTGGAACACGCTGCCAGGGGTGGTAGCATTCCCACTAACAAGTTCATCTACTCAACATATTTTCTTCTATACCTATTAGGTCAGTCCGTCTTCTAATCCAATGGGATAATTCTTAACACTCAATCAAAATAATGTATTTTGTACCCTTTTCCCAAGACGTATTTAGTTTAGTTTAATTTAGAGATACAGTGCGGAAAAAGGCCCTTCGGCCCACTGAACCTGCACCGATCAGCGATCCCCGAGCATTAACACTATCGTACACATACTAGGGACAATTTATACTTATACCAAATATACAAACTCAAGCCAATTAACCTACAAACCTGTATGTCTTTGGAGTATGGGAGGAAACCGAAGACCATGCAGTCACGGGGAGAACATACAAACTCCATACAGACACCACCCGTAGTCGGGATCGAACCCACGTCTCTGGCGCTGCAAGCGCTGTAAGGCAGAAACTCTACCGCTACACCACCGTATTGCAAATAAGTTGAAGCACTCAAAGAGAATCCCCCCTTTTGTTTTAAATCTCCTCAGTCTTTATTTTCTCTCTATGATTGTTTGAAACACTTATGCTAGATATTGGCCTTCAATCCCTATGTCTCCAGACCTGTTCTGACCCTGAGTTGTAACAGTGTGAACATGTCAGCTTCAGCAGCGCTGCCTATGCTTTAATGATTAATTTTTAACAACTGCTCTCTTTTTGTTCTACATTTCTAAGATGCTGAAAAAAACACGTTATTTTCCCCCCCAGTCTACATTAGAAATCAGTTTGCATCCTGGAGAGTTATAAGTTCAGGAATGAAACTACTGCTGGAAATAACCAGTAAACATGTAATTTTCTTATCAACATGGAGCGGGAATGATTGCCTCAAGGTGTAACATAAAAACTGGATGGGGGGCTGAAATGCTACATGCAACTTCCCTTTAAGAACCATTCTTTTTTGCCCTTGATATGAATTATATCATAATGTGATTGGCTTCAAATGTACCTGTACCTCCCTCTAGGCTGACACTAGATCTGCTCTTGCTGTAGAGTTTGACAGCAGTGAATTATTACATCAACATAAATGAAAACACTATTGATTTTAGAACCAACCTAAAAATGATTTTCCCTATTCAGCCTTTTCTTCTGTACACATTGCTGTCCATGCACCAATTACATCGAGCAAGGGTCAACAAGGTATAATGGTGGTGTAGAAGCAAGGAACCGCAGATGTTGGTTTACACATATGGACACAAAATGTTGCATTAACTCAGCAGGTCCAGCAGCATCTTTTCATTCAACTCTGGTGCTGCCTGCCCCACTGAGTTACTCCAGCACTTTGTGTCCTACAATGGTGATGTACCAGTTAAGTTACCCGACTTTGTCATTCAGAGTCCTGAACAACAATCTAACTCCCCGAGTTCAAATCCCATCACAACCGCTGTGGAATTTAAATTTTAAAAGGCCCAGCAAGCCATTTGACCTCGGTGGGCCGAAGAGCCTGTTTCATTTACAGTGCCCAATTAACCCACCCACGCATGTCTTTGAAATTTGGGAGAAAACTGGAGCACCCAGAGGAAGGCCTCGTGATCACAGGGAGAACACGCAAACATCATGCAGACAACACTGGTGATCGTTGCTGAACCCATGTCTCTGGAACTGAAAGGCAGCAGCTCTAACAGCTAAGCCGCTGTATCTCCCCTCTGCCAGAAGTGCTTGGTTTGTACAGCCTCCATGTAGCCCAGGACAAACAGGATCTCCCTCCCGTGAGTGAAGTCCTCTAATGAAAGTTCCAGGTCCCTGTCAATGAAACTGGACACAGACTTCCTATCCTAACTATCCGTAATTCTGTGTCCAGCACCTTTGCCACACTGCAGTGGTGCTGTGTAAGTGTTCCCCTTGAACAGCTGAATCAAAGACACAGCTGTGCTGCTAACTGCTTGCAGCCGCACCATATTTCTACAAAGCATTTCAGCTGGACGTGTGCAAAAACTGTGTAATTCCACTGCCAAACCTGTCAACAGTTTTTAATAATGGTTGCACAGAAGTTCCCAACTGTATTGGCACTTTGGAGAAAAGCCCTAATGTACCACAATGTCCTCTCCTAATGTTCCCAAACAGGAGCAGAACAACATTTAGGCCCTTATGTTTATCTTTATACATATTTGGTTCCAAATTGGCTGTCAATGCATGATTTTAAAATTCATTTTCTCGTTTTAAAATTGCTGTATCACCTGGCTTCTTCTTAACCCAAAGTCCTTAAAGTCCTCCTTCTTCAAAAATTATAATTCCACCATTGGTCTCCACCCACCTTGGTCCATTTTAATACTCTGAGATTTTCTCCCTATGTCCCTCTTACTCATACGGTTGTTTATCCCGGATATTATACAAGCTCTTCAGCCCAACTCATCCGTTCCAGCCAAGTTGCCCCATCGAGGCAAGTTCCATTTACCCGTGTTTGGCCCACTTTAGTTTAGTATATCATTATTGTCACGTGAACTGAAGCACAGTGAACAGCTTTTGCATGCTATCCAGTCAGCAAAAAGACTATACATGATTACAATCAAGCCATCTGCAGTTCACAGATACAGGATAAAGGGTATGTTTAGTGCAAGATAAAGTCCAGTAAAGCCCAATTAAAGATGTTTTAAAGGCCTCAAACGTGATCGATGGGAAGTCAGGACCACTCTCTAGTTGGTGAGAGGATGGTTCAGTTGCCTGATAACAGCTGGAGGTATGCGTTTTCACACTTCTATATTGCTTGTCTGATAGGAGACAGGAGAAGAGGGAATGATCAGGGTGAGGCCTTTTAAATGGTGTTATTGTGCCAGATTCAGCTACTTGTCTGGCGGCTTGTTCCACCCTCTGTATGATAAAGTTACCCCTCAGCTGCCTATTAAATCCCTGTCACCTTTAACTGAAACACTCAATTTATTGATCCCCTTATTCCTGGCTCTTAAGCCCTTCTACTTTGACCAAGCTTTTGACCATCCACTGGTGTCTCCTAACATAGGTTTTGGTCAAACCCTTTCAATTGTGATCAGTGAGACCAAGCAAAGACAGGGCGATTGTCTAACTGAACATCTATGCTAAGTCCGCCTTGACCCATATGATCTCCCGGTTGCCAAACATTTTAACTCCCCTTCCCATTCCTATACTCACAATCTGTCCTGGATCTGCTCCACTGTCAGAGTTAGGCCGCATGCAAATTGGAGGAACAGCACCTCTTATTTCGCTTGGATAGATTACAACCCAGCGGTATGAATACTGATTTCTCTAATTTCAAGTAACCCTTGAATTCCCTCTGTCTCCGCCCCTGCACCACCCTGCTCGTTTTATTGTTTGCATCCCCTTGTTATGAGATTAGTATACAAACTTAAAGCACATGGTATTGGGGGTTCAGTATTGATGTGGATAGAGAACTGGCTGGCAGACAGGAAGCAAAGAGTAGGAGTAAACAGATCCTTTTCAGAATGGCAGGCAGTGATTAGTGGGGTACCACAAGGCTCAGTGCTGGGACCCCAGCTATTTAGAATATATATTAATGATCCAGATGAGGGAATTGAATGCAACATCTCCAAGTTTGCGAATCACATGAAGCTGGGGGACAGTGTTAGGTGTGAGGAGGATGCTAGGAGGCTGCAAGGTGACTTGGATAGGTTGGGTGAGTAGGCAAATGCATGGCAGATGCAGTATAATGTGGATAAATGTGAGGTTATCCACCTTGGTGGCAAAGACGGGAAAGTAGACTATTATCTGAATGGTGGCCGATTAGGAAAAGGGGAGATGCAATGAGACCTGGGTGTCATGGTACACCAGTCGTTGAAAGTAGGTATACAGGTGCAGCAGACAATGAAGAAAGTGAATGGTATGTTAGCATTCAAAGCAAAACGATTTGAGTATAAGAGCAGGGAGGTTCTACTGCAGTTGTACAGGGCCTTGGTGAGGCCACACCTGGAGTATTGCATACAGTTATCGTCTCCTAATCTGAGGAAAGACATTCTTACCATAGAGGGGGTACAGAGAAGGTTCACCAGACTGATTCCTGGGATGGCAGGACTTTCATATGAGGAAAGATTGGATAGACTTGGCTTGTACTCACTAGAATTTAGGAGATTGAGGGGGTATCTTATAGAGACTTACAAAATTCTTAAGGGGTTGGACAGGCTAGATGCAGGAAGATTGTTCCCGATGTTGGGTAAGTCCAGAACATGGGGTCACAGTTTAAGGATAAGGGGGAAGTCTTTTAGGACCGAGATGAGAAAATCATTTTTCACAGAGAGAGTGGTGAATCTGTGGAGTTCGCTGCCACAGAAGGTAGTTGAGGCCAGTTCATTGGCTATATTGAAGAGGGAGTTAGATGTGGCCCTTGTGGCTAAAGGGATCAGGGGGTATGGAGAGAAGGCAGGTACAGGATACTGAGTTGGATGATCACCCATGATCATATTGAATGGCGGTGCAGGCTCGAAGGGCCGAATGGCCTACTCCTGCACCTATTTTCTATGTTATCACCTCCACAGCCAACAATGGATCATTGTGGGCTCTTTCGCTGTCGATGCCAGCTCTGATCTGTTCTGTACTTTTCCATACCTCTAGTTTACTTCTCCCCTGACCCTCAGTCTGAAGAAGGGTCTCGGCCAAAAACGTCACCTATTACTTTTCTCCAGAGATGTTGCCTGAACCGCTGAGTTACTCCAGCATTTTGTGTCTTCTTTTCGATTGCACTCCTGCAATGTAATCTGGCACATTTTGTTACAATGAATACTTTATGTGCAGTACACACAATGTGTATGAAGGAACTGCAGATGCTGATTTAAACCGAAGATAGACATAAAAAGCTGGAGTAACTCAGCAGGACAGGTAGAATCTCTGGAGAGAAGGAATGGGTGACATTTCAGGTCAAGACCATTCTTCAGAAAAGAAGGGTCTAGTCCAGTCTGAAGAAGGGTCTCGACCCAAAATGTCACCCATTCCTTCACTCCAGAGATGCTACCTGTTCCACTGAGTTACTCCAGCTTTTTGTGTCTATTTTCTTTATATAAACACATTAGTGTCCTCTATTTTTGAGTGAGCCTGTCAAAGATCAGGATGTCGTGCATACCTCCTTCCAATGATGACACACTTGAACATAAGAGTGCATGGCGCCGTACATGGCAGCCGTGCCAACAGCTTGTCCCATTTTTTTCTTCTTTTGCTGTTTTGGCCTGAGTTAATTTGTATGTTTTTAGTGTACCTTTAGTTTTTGTATTATGTGGAGGTGGGGAAGGGGTTCGGGGAAACTCTTTTTATCTCTCGCCTTGACGGAGATGTGACTTTTTCATCGTTTCTCCGTCTGCACTGCGGCTTTAACATTGTGGAGCTGGTGGTCCTGTTGTCAGGGATTGACTGTGAGAGCTCCAACCTCGGGAGCTTCGACTGCCCCGATGCGGGAGTTTCGATCGCCCTGACTGCGGAAGTTTCGATTGCCCCAACTGTGGGAGGAAAGAAGGAAAGAAGGTATAAGTTATTTGCCTTCCATCACAGTGGGGAATGTGAGGTCGCCAAACAAAACAAGATGGACGTGCTACCTGCACTGGTGAGGACTCGGAGAGAGTGCCGCGAGTACAGTAATCTCAGTGTTTTGCGGGGACATGGCTCCACGAGGACATCCCAGAGTCTAGTGCGAGTGTGGACGGCTTTCTGACTGTTTGGGCGGATAGGAACTGCAGAGAGAGTGACAGTGGCCAGTACAATTCTGGTCACATCACGGTGAAGGAACCTGTGTGTGGCCTGGACATTTAACTGATGGCTGTGGATCTCCACTTATGCTGTGTGCCCTGGGGATTTTCACAAGCCATTGTGGTGGCTGTTTAAGTCTATATTTCATTTTTATGTGCTTATGTATCGTGTTGCTTTTTTGTATGACTGTAGGCCAATCAAATTCCTTGTATGTTTACATACTTGATAATGAATTAATTACAATACACTTGCTCAGCATTGGGTTTGCCTTGAGTTAATTGAGTCAATCACTGGCAAAGTTTGGTGGTTTGCATTGAGAGTTGTGCCTTGCACTCAGGTTGTGTTCCTGCAGCACTTGGGTATCAATATGATAACAGCGGCCCCATTCCTTTGGCAATGTTTGTGTGTTGAAATGCTGCATGACTCCATCACCCCAGTGCTTTAATCATCTCTTCACTGCACAATGCAGAGTACAGAGTAAATGGCAACTCCAGCCCAAACAGTTGCTCCAGCTCCTTGGCACAAATAACTCTCACACTTATTTGATTGCCTTGCACTGAATACATTTTCAGCATTTTCAAAAGCTGGTAGCAATGAATAAACCTCACAAGCTGTTGTTCTTTATTACAAATGCCATTCCTTCACGCAGATTCCCACTCTATGAATAAAACAGATTCAAAATAATGCACTGTGATTTTTTTTGATCACGCTCAAATATTGAAACAGACAGGTTTGACAAAAGGAGGATACTGCTATTATTATTTTGCAGCATTATTCTTGCTTCAGTTGCAAGGATTACGATAAATAGACATTCCCTTTTTCTATTTAGTGTGCTTTCATTAAAACTGAGTAACATCCATAAAAGGCAAATGCAAATTGTTCCCATTAACTGCTTAATGCATTAATGGTCCAAGACACATATTTCATTACGTTTCTTATTCATACCAGTGAATCAATCTGATCTAAAGTAAATCTGACGTTGTTTCCATAGAACGACGGGCCGCTCTGAGTAGATGACAACTCTGATTCATCAGATCCCATCCTCTATGCCCACCCCTCTCCCTCCCCTACCCCTGAAGCACAGAGACAGATTTGAAAGTGCTCAGTGCATGGCATGGAACAAGGGAACACAACCCTTCCACACTGAGATGTTGCTGTTATGATGATTTTTGTTATAGATCTGTCAAATGGACTGCTCTGAATTTTCAATCAGCCTGTCATTAAAGTGCCCCTTATGCAAACCCATTAATCGCATGCAATCACAACCTCATGTGGCAGTCTGACAGATTATAAACACACTTCTAGTCACAATCAATTCACCACTGTCTGTTTTGCTGGCGGTAATTTCATTGGAAATTAAGTGGAGTTAAATAAAGCTACTTCGTTACTCTTCTCTCCTCCTCTGCAGAAGATTACTGCTGCTGCACCACCGTGGTTCATCAAATCACTCAACGTGGGTGGGGCAGGTTATCTTTCACAGGGATAAACATGAAGAGGGGGAGGTGGTGCACAGGGAAGAAAATGGAGGGAGCATGGGAAAAGAAGGGAGAGGAATGACAATGGAGAAAGGTGTGGGGCAGAGGGAGGGATAAGAGGATGGAGAGAGGGAGGGAGGGGAAGGTAGAGACAGGGGAGCGTAGAGGAAGAGGGAGTGGTGGTGAGGAGAGAGGGAGGAAAATGAGATAAGGGAAGGTGGAGGGAAGATGAGCAAAGGGAAGAGTGAAGGAAGGCGGAGATGGGGAAAGGCGAGGAAGAAAGGGATGATAATGAAGGGAGAGAGGGAAGGGGAAAATGGAGAAATGTGAGAGGCAGGGAAGGAGTGAGAGAGAAAAGAGAAAAGTGGGAAGGGAAGCAAGAAACGTAATGGAGGGGAAAGAAAGAACACGAAGGGGACTGGGAAGAGGAAGCAAAAGGAATGGTGGTAGAGATGAGGAGGGAGAAAGGGACAATAAGAGGGAAAGAAGGAAAGGTAGATAAAAGAGGAGAGAGGGAGAGACAGAGCTACTTGATGATCAGCAAGTACAGACATGGTGGGCTGAAGGGCCTGTTTCTGTGTTGCATGACTCAATCGTTCCATGGCCCCACAAACCTCTCTTCAATCCTGCAGCGGGCAGAGCTAAGGGGAGCACTCCTTTTCCATCTGATAATTCAATCAGATTGATTTTATTTTTCAGTTACTGTCATTCAATTCTCTGACTGCCTGGGAAGAAAAGTACTTCTCCGTTGCCACTTGAAAAAGGATGCATGTTGATTGGTCTTTTCAATGCTCTGAATTATTTCACAGCAAATGAAATAGTATTTTTATTGTGGTGTAGGAAACAGTGGTGCCAATTTGCACCCACAAACTCTCAAATTATTCTGTGCAGACAACCAGATGTTTGGTATCTGTGCTATTGCTTAGGAAATGAATAGTAGCTTGGAAGCTCCCCCTGACCGTATGGCACCTCTGACAGTATGGCACTCCCACAACAGTGCACTGGAGCATCACTCCAGATGTTTGTGCTTGGATCACCTAATATTAAACTTAGATATTGGCTAGTTCATGGCAGTCACCACCATTAGTGCTGTCAAAGCCAATTTCAAACCTGTCAGTGCCTTTCCTCTCTCTGCCCATCCTCATTCTCCTCCTACTCCAGGACTCTTCCCATCCTTGCCTTTACTTTACTTCCCCTTCTTTTCCTTCCTTTTGATCTCTCTCCCCTCATTTAGCATGAGCCATTTACAATACAATAACATGGTTTTATTCGTCACATTTCACACAAAGTGCAAGTGAAATGAATTTGCCAGCAGCGGTACAATGATAAAGACCACACAATACACAATAAAAATAAAAATGTAACACAAACCTCCACCACAGCATTCATCACTGTGGTGGAAGGCACAAAATTTGGCCAGTCCTCCTCCATTTTCCCCCGAGGTCGGGACCTCAACCCTCCGCAGCCGTCACTGCGGGCATCCAGATGTGCAGACAGGTAAAAGTCAAGGTAAGTCCAGAACCAGCTCTTCCCCACCGGAGACCGCGGCTTTAGTTTGGTGTAGGCCGCAGGCCGGCGTTCGAAGATTTAAAGTTCCCGCCGCACCGCAGCCTGAAGCACCGCAGACCACAGGGCCGGCGATCGAAGCTCTCCTACAGGGGTGATGGTAAGTCCACGCCAGACCCGCGGTAGGCCAGCAGTGGTGGCTTCTTCTTCCCCCGGGTCCCCCACGAGGGATCCCGGGCTGCGGACTCCACGCTAGCTGGAGATCAGCAGACCGTGACTTCAGGCTGCAGGCTGCCGCGGGCCAGCAAAAGAGAGCACTCCCCTCCGGCGAGCCCCAGCTAGGGCTCGCCCGCTCTGCGCCGAGAGTCCCCGCTGCACCCGCAGCTGAAGCCCCGGGCACGTCTCCGGGAAAGGCCGCCCAATCCTCGATGTTAGGCCACGGGGGAGGCAACCTGGAAAAAGTCACCTCTCCATGGAGGAGGCGACCAAAACGGTTTCCCCTTCTGTGGTCCAATAGACATTTGTGGTTGTTAATTAATCAGTAAACATTCCACTGAACTGGAAGAGGCATATGACTTTTTAACCTGTACCACATAGTTTTGTTGATAAGGAACACAGACAATCTCAACCACCTCCTCACCTCCCAGTCAAGAGGCAGCAAGAGGCCGCAGACAGAAAATGATTTGCACTGTTGCAACAAGTCCAATGCTAACATCAGATTCTGAAAAAGAGTCCCAACCAAAACATAGCCGTTCTATTTCCTCCACACATGCCGCCTGACTCAAGGTTTCAAGGTCAGTTTATTGCCACATATACCAATTAAGGTACAGTGAAATTTGAGTTTCCATACAGCCATACTAAGTGAAAAGCAACAAGGCATACAACCACATAAAAGTTAAAATAAACTTCCATCATAGTGGATTCCACATTCCTCACTGTGATGGAAGGCAATAAAGTTCAATCTACTTCCTCTTTGTTCTCCCATAGTCGGGGCAGTCAAGCCATCCGCAGTCAGGGCAATCAAAGCCCCTGCAGCCGACAATCGAAACCCGGTCGGGGTGATCAAAACTCCCGCGTCAGGGCGGTTAAAACACTCTCCGCGGCATGAAGCTCCCGAATCATCCTCTTCATACCAGAGATCGCGGGCTTTGCGATGTTAAAGTGCACAAGCACCGCCGTTGGAGCATCAATCCGCGACAAAGGGATCGCAAGCTCCGCGATGTTAAAGTCACGCAGACCCCCGTGGCTTGGAGCACCGGGTCGGTCTCTAGGAAGGGCCGCCAACTCCACGATGTTAGGCCGCAGTGGGGACGGAGATACTCCAGAATTTTGTGCTTGGCTCAAGGTTCCAACATGTGCAATTCCTCGTGTCTCTTTCTGTAACATTTGGTCTTCTTCCCTGAATTTCTTGCCTATTTCAACAGTCAATTAAAAGTCAATTCCTGTACTGCGTGCCTTAAGTCAGATATAGAACATAGAGAGCAAGGACAGCAGATGTTATTCCGTAAACACATGAGTGAACCCATTGAGTTGTGCATAACAGTAAAGTACTTTCATGGTCTCCATAGCAGATGTAATCCTAAATTCCAGATTTATTTAAATAACACAATTTAACTGTACCAATGAATTGGACATCCAGTGCCATAGATAACGCTTTAAACCAAACAGTGGGAGGAGAGTAAGTTAAGCAGAAAGAATGAGATGATAGTGCAAAATAGCTAAATGGGCAATGATAACAATAGTTTGTCTGGAAAGGACATTTAGGTTTAGGTTTACTTTTATTATTATCACATGCACCAAGGTATAGTGAAAAGCTTTGGTTTGCATATTATCCAAACAGATCAAATAATACTGCACATACATACAATCAGATCAAACCCAAGTACATTAGATGGAGCAAAGGAGATGATAAAGAATGCAGAATATAGTTTGTAGCATTGTAGCACACCATTTCCATAGACAGAGTCCAATGGGATAGAGGTGAATCGGACAGTACCGCAGCTTATGGAAGGACCATTCAGAAGCCTAATAACAGAGGGGAAGCAGCTATTCCTGAGTCTGGCCGTGCACACATTCAAGCTGCTGTACTTTCTACCAGACAGGAGCAGGGAGAGGAAGGAATGACCGGGATCGGACAAGTCATTCATTATATTGGCTGCTTATTCCATGCAACGTTAAGTGTAGATGGAGTCAATGGTGGGGAGTACGGGCTGAATGACCAACTGTATTGTGAATTTTCCCTATTCCATAAAATAGACTAGGCAATACAAGATCATTGATAGGGTTTGAAATTGGCTTTGACAGCATTAACGTCTGGAGCTGACCGCCATAAACTGGGCAATATCTAAGTTTAATAATTTACGTCACGACCTGCAGGTAGCAGCTTCTCAAAGTAATAAACTATAAAAATGTCATTAAATAAGGACTGATTAAATAAGGCTTAATTGTTCCTGCTGGAAGCCTATTTATCACTTCAACTTCCCTTAACTAATTATTCAAAGCAGCAATGCTATAAATGTGAGTGCATTCTTTGCACAGTATGTGACTTACTGCAGGAAGGCTCACCTTGATTTTTTTTTATAACTGAGCTGAAAGGCTGGCGTAGTTTAAAGTCAAGGCAGATCTAATTGGTGATGAGAAATGGGCTGTGAGGGATCAATGAACAAAGGACATTGAACAGTACAGCACAGGAACAGGCCCCTTCGGCCCACAATATCTACGCCAAATATTTTGCCGGGTTAAACACATCTCCTCTGCCTGCACTTGATACATATCCCTCCGTTCCGTACATATCTGTGTGCCTATTTTACTACCTTAATTAGTATGGGTGTCAGGGGTTACGGGGAGTAGGCAGGAGATTGGGTTCAGGAGGGAGAGATAGATCAGCCATGATTGAATGGCGGAGTAAACTTGATGGGCCAAATGGCCTAATTCTACTCCTATCACTTATGACCTAATGACATTTAAAAACCTCTTAAACACCATTATCATATTTGCCTCCAACACCATACCTGGCAGCATGTTACAAGCACCCACCACCCTGTGTAAAAAAACTTTAGACTTTACAGATACAGCGAGGAAACAGGCCCATTGGCCCACCGAGTCCTCACAGATCAGCGATCACTCAGTACATTGGCACTATCCTATACACTAGGGAAAATTTACAATTTTAACAATTTAACATACAAATCTGTATGTCTTTGACATGTGGGAGGAAACCGAAGCACCTGGAGAAAATCCACGTCATCACTCGGAGTTCGCCTACATACAAACTCCGTACAGACTGCACCCGTAGTCAGGATTGAACCTGTGTCTCTGGTACTGTAAGGCAGCAGCTCTACCACTATGCTGCCCTTGCCCCGCATGTCTTTAAATGTTGTCCAAATTCTCCTCGTAGGTAATATCCTCTAATCCAGGCAGCATTCTGGTAAAACCTCTTCTGCACCTCCACATCCTTCCTGTAATTGGGCGACCATAACTGCATACAAAATTCCAAATGCAGTCTAACCAAAGTCGTATAACTTTGCAACATGATTACCTGATTCTTGTGCTCAATGCCCCGAACAATGAAGGTAAGCTTCTCTACTATTGTATCTATTCCTGTTGCCATTTTCAGCGAGCTGTGGATTTGGACCACAAGATCACTCTGTACATCAATGCTGCTAAAGGTTTGCTGTTAATTATATAATTTTCCCATATATGGTTAGGTTAATTTGCAATGGCTTGGAATTTCCTTGAAAGGCACACATTCACAATCTCGGGTACACAAAATGCTGGAGAAACTCAGCGGGTGCAGCAGCATCTATGGAGCGAAGGAGATAGGCAACGTTTCGGACCTTTCCATCTCCACACTCTCACCTTCCCATGCAGTCTCACCTCTCCTTACTCACACTCACCAATCTGTCACCACACTCTCTTCTCCCCATCCACCCTCTCCCCTCCATGCCCATGGTCTCCCCTCCCCACAAACACTCTTGCCTCTGCACCCACACTCCTCACTGCTCATTCTCTTCCCTCCCCACCCATATTCTCCTCTCCCTTCCCACACTCTCCCATTCCTGATCCTCTCTCTAGTCTTCGCACCCACCCTCATGCAGCCCTGCCTCCCCTCCTGCTCCCTCCTCTCAACAGTTACACTCGCCCCTCCTCACTCATACACTCCCCTCCCTGTTCACACTTCCCTCTCCATTTTATACTTTATCTTCCTCACCCACACTTTCCTCCCCACCCTTCACAAACCTGAATGGAAAAGGATCAATTGGTTAGACTGCATAAAGGGAATCAACCCACTATTGAGGCCCAAATACGATGATGCCTAAGGCAGCTTGAGTATTGGATGAGCATGGATCGGTTTGATTTTATACATATATATGCACCGACACCACAAGAGGGCAATAAAAACCTCCCAGTCATTTCCCAAGCACATTATTCAGAGGAGACAAATAGTATGATTTCAATTACAGTGGTTCAATGGCTTTTCTATGACTTGAATTATACCATAATTTACTCTCTCATAGGGAAGAAGTACTACTTAAATTCATCTATTGTTGTCATACATTTGAATGTTCTTTTGCTCCGTGTGACTAACCTATTAAGTGCAAACTGCACGCTCACTAATGGCTCTGATAACACCACGTCCATGAATGCTCTCCTCACAGCTGTTTTTTTGTGGTGTTTGGAAGACAATGGAGCCAGTCAGTCCTTGCCTCAAATATGTTGTGTGTCACAAATACCACTCAGAGCGGGGGGTGGGGGGGTGGTGAGGTGTCCTAACACCTTCTCACCAAATCAAAAGGCAAGCAGTATCAAAAAATGTCTAATCCAACATCACCATTTCAACATGTTTTCATTTAGTTACAGTATTTGGTGATTTAAGAAAACTCTGCCCGTGATAAATGGAGCTCAATTTTGGCAGGAGATTGTGGGGGTGGAGGAGAGGCGGGGAGGGGGGGGGGGGTGAGGGGGAGGGGGTTAGTTGGTGGTGTGCTCAAAATGAAATGGATTCCCTCCCCCATGTCTACCTTCTCATTCAGACAGAGTAGTAAAACGCTGAAGTTTTTCAAGAGAGTAATTACTGCAGGCATAGGGGCTGAAAATGGGACAAAGCACCTTGCTGAGAGTTTGTACATTAATCAATGCAGCCCATTATCAAGCCTGTCCATGTTACTTTACCATACAGACCACCACCCACCATGCTTCACCCAACCTTTCACGGAGTTCACATTCACCCACATTTCCATACATCCAACAGTGCCTGATGAATCAACTAATCCATGGAATCTAAAACATAACAGAGGAACAGCTCCCTCAGCGAATGACATCAGTGCTGAACATGATATTGAACTAAATCAATCCCTTCTACCTGCACATGATCAATATCCCTCCATTTCCTGCATATCCATGTGCCTGCCGAAGTGCCTCTGAAATGTCATTATGGCATCTGCTTCCACCACCCAGCCTGGCAGCATGATGTAGGTGCACAGTATTTTCTTTTTTTAAAAAACCTGCCTCGCACATTTCTTCAAATTTAGCCTCTGACATTAAAGCAATGTCTCCTGATAATTTGACATTTCCTCCCTGGGAAAAGGACTCTATTGATCCTATCTATGCCTCTCAGAATTTTATTTATTAACATCTATGGGACCTATCCTCAACCTCTGATACTCCAGAGAAAACAATCCAAGTTTGCTTAACCTCTTGGTATAACTAATAGCTTTTAATCTAAGTGGCATCCTGGTAATCCTCTTCTGCTGCCCCTCCAGAGCCTTCTGGTCAACCTAGATAATCTCATTAGTCACTACTTAAAAAATAAAACAAAAACCTGTCTAATTGTGTACCGTGGAACTCCTTTCTTACACACTCTGCCCATGAGTGTGATATACAGTGATAGAGACGGGCTTGATTTGGCCGAGTGGAAATGAGTGATGATTTTGATCGCAAGCGTGTGTACTTTGTACCAGCTGTTAATGATAATCGCCCCTCATTAACCTACCCCATTGTGGCCCTTGCACAATTGTTTTAGCTGCACTTTCTCTGCAGCTGTTACATTATCTTCAGCAATTATCTTTTTAATTTTGCGGTCGTACTCATGTATGTTATGAATGCACTCATGTGGAGGTATGTGGGTAGCATGGAAAACAAAACTGTTCACTGCATCCTGATTCAGTTTCTTCCCAGCTGTTATCGGGCAACTGAATCATCCTACCAACAACTAGAGAGCGGTCTTGAGCTACTATCTACCTCATTAGAGACCTGTGCACTATCTTTGATCGGATTTTACTGGACTTTATCTTGCACTGAACATTATTCACGTTATTTCCCTTTATCATGTATCTGTACACTGTGGATGGCTCGATTGTGGACATCTATTATTTTTCTGCTGAATGGTTAGTATGTAACGAGAAAGCAACACAAGCCTCTCACTGTACCTCTGTACATGTGACAATAAACTAAACTCAAACTCAAATATGACAATAATAAACCAAAACTACACATTATTGTCACCCCAGCATTAACCCTCTTGCAACAACTGACATATGATGAAATAATGGGTCAACTGGGCTTGTATTCACTGGAATTTAAAAGGATGAGAGGGCATCTTATAGAAACATACAACATTCTTAAGGGATTGCATCCGCTGCTCAAGATGCCAGCTGATCTATATCGGTGAGACCAAGGCTTGGCGATCATTTCGTCGAACACCTCCGCTCGGTCCGCAATAACCAACCCGACCTCCCGGTGGCTCAGCACTTCAACTCCCCCTCCCATTCCGTATCCGACCTCTCTGTCCTGGGTCTCCTCCACGGCCAGTGAGCAACACCGCAAATTGGAGGAACAGCACCTCATATTCCGCTTGGGGAGTCTGCATCCTCTTGGCATGAACATTGAATTCTCTCAATTCTGTTGACCCTTGCTGTCTCCTCCCCTTCCCACCTCCCTCAGCCCTCGGGCTCCTCCTCCTCCTTTTTCCTTTCTTCCCCCCGCCTCCCCCCACCCCCCATCAGTCTGAAGAAGGGTTTTGGCCCGAAAAGTTACCTATCTCCTTCGCTCCATAGATGCTGCTGCACCCGCTGAGTTTCTCCAGCATTTTGTGTAGCCTCGACTTTCCAGCATCTGCAGTTCCTTCTTTAACATTCTTAAGGGATTGGACATGCTAGATGGCGGAAAAAATGTTCCCCATGTTGGGGGAGTCCAGAACCAGGGGGGTCACAGTTTAAGAATAAGGGGTAGGCCATTTACGACTGAGATGAGGAAAAATGTTTTCACCCAGAAAGTTGTGAATATGTGGAATTCTCTTCCAGAGAAGGTAGTGAGGCCTATTCACTGGATGTTTTCAAGAGAGAGGTAGATTTAGCTCTGTGCTCACGGAATCAAGGGATATGGAGAAAAAGCAGGAACGTGGTACTGATTTTGGATGAACAGCTATGATCATATTGAATGGCTGTGCTGGCTTGAAGGGCTGAATGGCCTACACCTGCACCTATTTTCTATGTTTCTTTGTTAAGTCCCAGTTCATATATTAACTCGAGCACTGCACTGCTGTTGGCTTGGAACACATCAAAAACATTAATCTACAGTATTGTACAAATAATGATGGGACAGTTGGCCCATTGCGACTGTCCTGGCTCTATGAGATGCTCTTCCCTACCCTTCCATTCATGGTCCTGCTGGTCTAACTCTTTAGGTTTCTCTGATGAACTTACACTATACCCAGAATATTTCATTCAGAAATGTCTGCCTATATCAGCAAAAAATGAATTATTGCTGCCCTCTAGTGGATCTTTGAAGCCATAGGTAAGTGTTATTTTAATAAACTTGTTCGAAGAAGATAGGAAATAAAATCTACGGCACTGCCAATTCTACACGGGTCAAACAGCGAATAATTTCAGGCAGCAAAAAAGTGTGCTAGAGGGACTCAGAGTGTCAGGCAGCATCTGTGGACAGATGACGTTTTGGATTAGGACTCTATTTCTGCTGCTTTGTAGCTGCAGAACCTACAGATCTATCCTGATCTCCCATGCTGTCTGTGTGACGGTTGTACCTGGTTCAATTTGCCCACCATTCCCACCCCATCTGTTTCCACCTATCACTTATAAAGCACTAATAAAGCAGCATTGAACCATTTTCCAAATTCTGTCCCTATGTACTGCCAATCTTTCCTCTTCCCTCTCAGTCCTGATGCAGTCTCAACCTGAAACATGAACAGGGGGTACACAAAAAGCTGGAGAAACTCAGCGGGTGCAGCAGCATCTAAGGAGCGAAGGAGATAGGCGACGTTTCGGGTCGAGACCCTTCTTCAGTTTGAAACATGAACATACAGCTTTGGCTTCGTCAAATGCTGTTTGACTCCCAGAGTTCTTCCAGTGTTTTAGTTCCTTGTAGCATCCCTTTCAATACGGTTATCAGTGCAATGTAGACAGAAGGCTCTTTTGTTGACAATGTCGTCTTCTGGATGAAACATTAAACCAAGGTTCCAGGTGGCTCTCTTAGATGGATGCAAACGATTAATGGCACTATTTGAAAGAACAAGCTGGGGGGTTCTAAACATAAAAAACATAGGACAAATGCCACTATCTCAATGCTGTCCACGGGACCAAGCTGGGCAGACAGTGACTGCCATATTTCAATGGCTACAAAAGTGACAAACCTCAAAATTACTTCATTGACCAAGAAGTGTTTTGGGATATCCTCTGGTCATAAAAACTGCAAACAACCAGCAGTTTTTATTTTGTTGATTTTCAGATAGACATGGCTGTGCAGTGTAGAAACAGGCCTTTTGGCCCATCTTGTCAATCCAAACCAAGCCTCAAGGATGCTGTTTGTTTCAAGGCTTGTTTTTTTAATCAGTTGGGTACGGTCTTCACAACTTTTTAACAATAGGCACGATGGCAAGGATGGCCTGGCTAAACTGCTGTGGGATAAGGGTGCTCACATCACAGATAGAATCCTGGTAGAGGTACATCTGATTGGCACACTGGGTTAGTCCCCATTTCCTTTCCAGGGACAGAGAGGAGGCAAGGGTTAGGGATCCATCTACAACAAAAGGCAAAACTATGTTTACTAAATAACAAGGACATCTTGGATACCTTAGAATGGAAAGCCTCGTCCTGGGAGCAGGCAACAGAAATTGAGAAATTGAGTGTAGTGTATGATGTCTATATGGGAGGCAGGATGGGAGATGTTGTCCAGATAACAGTGGGAGTCAGTGAGTTGACATAGATGATGGTCGATAGTATGTCCCCTGTGATGGAGACAGAGAGATTAAAAAAGGGGAGAGACTTGTCAGAGACAGGCCAAGTGAATTTGAGGAGTGGAGAAGTCAAGATGGTTAATGTCACACCAGCATTTCTAAATAAAAAAAGCTCTACAGAGGGTAGAAGGCTGGAGGGGAAGAATCTATGAGGTGAGGAATGCTGAAGATGAGCGAATGTAACATCCTGAAGAACTGCACACAGGTGCATTCACACCATGACTTGTGCAGCTGCACCATGATAGCCCAACCTTTGAACTCAACTTTCCCAATGAAAACAAACACAACAAACAGTTCTTCGTCACAACAGTGGAGAGAAACAGAGGAAACATTTTAGGTAGAACATCCTCCAGCTCAAACCTAGGGATCTGCATACTACCTTTTGAACACGAGGCAAAGATTTAGCTTAACTTATAGTGTGGTGTGACCAGCGATCCCCAGCACACCTGCACTATCCAAAACCCTAGGGGAGATTCCTACGTCTTTGAAGTGTGGGAGGAAAATGGAGATCCTGGAGAAATCCCACGCAGGTCACAGGGAGAATGTACAAACTCTGTATAGGCAAGCACTTGTGGTCAGAATCAAACTCGTATCCCTGGCTCTGTAAGGCAGCAACTCCACCACTGTGCCGTCCCTTCTGAGTTTCAATTTTATTTATTTGTAATTTTGAATCAATTTAATAGCCCTGATTTCATTTAATGTTTAGGTAAATGTTAAGTTTATTTTCATATGCGCAACTATGATGAGTAACTCGCACAATGAAAATTTTGTTTGCAGGAGCACCTTAGTCACATAGATGCAGACAACAGACAAAATATAAATCACACCTTCATTCTCCATGACAGTGAAGAAAGATTGTGCAAAAATAAGACATTATGCAAAACAATTTCAAAAGCAAATGCTTTTCATGGTTTTCTATGCTCAATAAACGTTGACAATGATTTGTGTTAATGATTTAACTTTAATGGGCCCGAACTGCCTGTTCCTGACTTTCTCCCGAACACAATGCATTCTTATTGTCCAGAATGAGTGGGAGGCTGAATGCTGGTGTAACTGACCTCCCATCCACCACTCAGCTCAGCATGAAGCCTGGAGCAGGGCACATTGGCCTAGACATGAGGGAGCAGGACACAATTCAAAATGGGCTACAATCTCAATCCAGGATGACTGGTGTGTGTAGTGTGACTGGCCTTTGTCTGAACAGGAATTCACAGGTAAATTATTTGGTTTTGTCTTTTTCCAAATATTGGTTCTAATGATAAAAAACATTTCACAAACATTTTTTGTTCATCTGTAATCACTCGTCATTGCGTTATTTAAAGATTGAGCTTTTTATTTGCCTCTGATTATTAAAATCCATTAAAAGTACTTTGAAGGTCTTTGAAAACAGTGAAGTGAAAGAGAATGAAGATGGGTGATCCCAAAATTGATCTGGATGGGGAGTGAGGGGGGAAAATGGCTGAGATAATTATCCTGCTTCAGGACAGCTTGTCAATTCAGGATGACTTGAACTCAACTGGTTCTAAAGGGCAAATGTCTAAGGTGAGTCTCAAGCATTCTTATGAATCACTGATTGTTGGAGGCATTTTAAAACCATCAAGATCATTTCCAACTTTCACAGCAGACAGATCCCGAGTTTTGCATTCTGTCAGATGTCCTGAGGAATGGGACTTCACACCACAGCACACCCTGCCCTTTTCCCCATTCTGAGCTCACTGCTCATGTTTAGGGTCCAAAGTATCAGCAAATTGGACCCTCTGCACAAGCACAGTTACCTGCAGCAACCCCCGTGCAATAATTCTCAGTTGCAGACCCAAACTTGCCCATTTGTTCTCACCTCCAACTAAATGCTAAGTACAACACAATCCAGTTAATGACTAAGTTCGAACCCAGTGTGAATACTGCCCTCTTGTGATGCAACTACACAAAGTTTTATTTGCATCTGCAAATTAAAATGACCTTGTTAATATTGAATACATTCTTGGATGTGAAGCAAAAGTATGTGCACTTACAGCGCTTAATTGCACTGAGAGAGCTTTTTGCATATAATCCCATGAGACTGAGAAGCAATCTGCTGTTTTTTTATGGGTGCATGTCACATTGCTTGCCAATTTTGTTTCTCATTCTATAATTTTCATATATTTTTGACAGAATAAGCAGCATTCAATTTTTTTTTAATTATTTTCAATTATAACGCATCACAGTGCATATTTCCACTGAGCGTGGATAATAATGTTCGATTGCACTGTGGATCACTGGTGCAAGATCTGTTCCGATATGAAGTCAACAGATAGTTGCTCATATTTACAGTGAAGGCATGGAACCTGAAATCACCGGAGAATGGCTTGGAAGAAAACCAGTCAGCCCCTGTGTGTATGGGAGCTTACTGTACAAAACTGTTCTATTAAATATTTACACTACATCAATTTTCATTATCAGCTCAGGATTCCAAAGGATGTTGGAGTCAGCAAAGGGTTTGAAGCTGGGTTTTATTATACAGTATTCTAGCACAGAACCAACTATTTGTTATATAAATTGTACAAGTTGCATACATTTCACAATTTATGTGATTGCCATCCCAACAAGAGATTGTACAAGAATGCTAATTTCTCCTCTTGTTGGAACATCACAGTCATTGTGCTGCTGTCCTCTGATTTTGTGTCATGAAAACTTCATATAATTAGTTCCCAAAGCTCCATAAAGAACGGTGTGTGGGAGAGGGTGCTGATCAACTAACAAAAATACCTCTATAACTGGCAACTGTGGAAAATGAAACCTCCCAACAGCCGAGCTTCAGATAATATGCATTAGCATTCAAGGTCCCGTTATCTACCTAAAAAACTCTTCAAAATGTTCAGCGTCAACACTGGAACTTTTAACACTCTTGCTAAAGCATTTTGCAGTTAATAAGCAGATTTTGTTTTGAAATATAATCAGCATTATAATTCACTAAAAAAATGAGCAAATGGATGATACTCAACAATGTATTTTGTACAAAGTTTAGTAAAATACATTGGTTCTACAAATTAAGCCTCTACTTCCTGAGAAGATTACGGAGAGTCGGTCTGTCAAGGAGGACTCTCTGTAACTTCTACAGGTGCACAGTAGAGAGCTTGCTGACTGGTTGCATCGTGGCTTGGTTCGGCAACTTGAGTGCCCTGGAGAGGAAAAGACTACAAAAAGTAGCAAACACTGCCCAGTCCATCATCGGCTCTGACCTTCCTTCCATCGAGGGGATCTACCACAGTCGCTGCCTCAAAAAGGCTGGCAGCGTCATCAAGGACCCACACCACCCTGGCCACACACTCATCTCCCTGCTACCTTCGGGTAGAAGGTACAGGAGCCTGAGAACTGCAACAACCCGGTTCAGGAATAGCTACTTCCCCACAGCCATCAGGCTATTAAACCTGGCTCGGACAAAACTCTGAACATTAATACCCCTCGATCTGTTATTTGCACTTTATTAATTTATTAATTAAAGTGTGTATTTAAGTATATAACTGTAGTCAATGCCTACTATGTTCTGTTGTGCTATGCAAAGAAAGAATTCCATTGTCCCGTCAGGGACACATGACAATAAACTCTTTTGACTTTGACTTTGACTTTGACTTTTGCATTTTAAGGCATCTGGGATTTAGTACAACTTTAAAACATTGTTGGCAATGAAATTTTGTTATATTCATTCTGTGCTGAACACTAATTATGAAGATACTGAAAATGAGTTTTAAGAACAGAAATTCAATATGTTGGCTTAATAAACTTATATCCTTCACAATGAAGAACAAAATGATAAATCAGCATAAAATGTATCCTTGATTAATTTATAAAGGTTACAAAAAAAAATATTCAATACTTTGTGTTTAAAATACCAACCTTCAGCTGGAAATGTTACCATCTCATTTGAGATATAATTAAGCCATGTACATTGTCAGATTTAATTATGTACTAATGATTCTGTGAAAATTCATTTTCCAAAATTTGTTTTTTTTTAAGCCCAAGGCCTACATTGCATTTTATGTCCTTTCATTATTTTTTGGCACACTCTATTGAGATATTATTCTCTTTTCATTTTTGTTCTAAGGAACTCGCTTCGTACAATTGATCAGTCTTCACTTTTTACAATGGTTGGCTGATGGCCCTGCATTTTTGGCACATCTAATCTACAACTAGTCCCAATTCTCATTAGGGTGATGTGGAGAGGGTGTGATCCCACAAGAAGCTGCTCAGAGGAAAAGCACAAAACCAATGATATACATTTTAAGTGGAGGAATAACTATCAACTCTACAAGCCCAACCAGGCTTCCCGATCTTATGATACAAAAAAGGATTACCGTGCCCTCCATACCGTTTGGGACAAAGACCCATTATTTATTTATTTGCCTCTGTACACCACAATTTGAGATTTGTAATAGAAATACAATCACATGTGGTTGAAGTGCACATTGTCAGATTTTATTAAATGCTATTTTTATACATTTTGGTTTCACTATGTAGAATTTACAGCTGTGTTTATACATAGACCCCCCATTTCAGGGCACCATAATGTTTGGGACACATGGCTTCACAGGTGTTTGTAATTGCTCAGGTGTGTTTAATTTCCTCCTTAATGCAGGTTTAAGAGAGCTCTCAGCACCTTGTCTTTCCTCCACCTTTGGAAACTTACTGCTGTTCATCAACATGAGGACCAAAGTTGTGCCAATGAAATGTCAAAGCATCCACTGTGAGATTGAGAAACAAGAATAAAACTGTTAGAGACACCAAACCATAGGCTTACCAAAATCAACTGTTTGGAACACCATTTCAAGAAAGAGAAGTAAGTAAGTTTATTGGCCAAGTAGTCACATATAAGGAATTTGCCTTGGTGCTCCGCCCACAAGTAACAACATGACATACAGTGACAGTTACGAATGACTCAGAAAACACTAAACATTAATAATGATATAACACCATTGATCAAGCATGTGAACCAACAAAATACCAGATCAAAGGGAGGCTACAGATTTTTGGCTGCTGAGTAGAGCAACTATTCGTGGATAGAAACTGTTTTTATGTCTGGCTGTGGCAGCTTTGACAGTCCAGAGTCGCCTTCCAGAGGGAAGTGATTCAAAGAGTTTGTGAACAGAGTGAAAGGGGTCAGAGATGATCTTGCCCGCTCGCTTTTTGGCCCTTGCAGTGTACAGTTTATCAATGGAGGGAAGGTTGCTGCCAATAATCTTATCTGCTGATCGGACGATTCGCTACAGCCTCCAGGTGTCGTGCTTGGTGGCTGAGCCAAACCAGACCATGATGGAGAAGGTGAGAACAGACTCTACGATGGCCGTGTAAAATTAGGCTATCATTGCCTGTGGCAGATTTTGCTTCCTCAGCTGCCGCAGGAAGTACATCCTCTGTTGTGCCTTTTTGACTGTGGAGTCGATGGTAGCCCCCCACTTAAGGTCCTTTGAGATGATGGTTCCCAGGAACTTAAAAGACTCCACAGATGTGACTGTGGTGTTGTTGATGGTGAGGGGAGGGGGAGCTCTCCAAAAGTCCACAATGAATTCCACTGTCTTAAGAGCATTGAGCTCTAGGTTGTTGCTACAGCACCAGGACGCCAGCTGTGACACTTCCTGTCTGTTGGCAGATTCCTCCCCATCCTGGATCAGTCCAATCAGGGTTCTGTCCAGATTGGTGTCCAGTAGTAAACTCACCAGAACACTGGTTAGTTTACTAATCGCAAAGGGACTGGCAGGCCAAGGAAGACCTCCACAGCTGATGACAGAAGAATTCTCTCTCTAATAAAGAAAAATCCCCAAACAACAGTCCGACAGATCAGAAACACTCTTCAGGTGTTAATTTGTCAATGACCACTGTCCGCAGAAGACTTCATGAACAGTAATATAGAGGCTACACTGCAAGATGCAAACCACTGGTTAGCCGCAAAAAAAGGATGGTCAGGTAACAGTTTGCCAAGAAGTACTTAAAAGAACAATCACAGTTCTGGAAAAAGGTCTTGTGGACAGATGAGACAAAGATTAACTTGCATCAGAGTATTGGCAAGAGCAAAGTATGGAGGAGAGAAGGTACTGCCCAAGATCAGA
This sequence comes from Okamejei kenojei, assembly GCA_035221665.1. NCBI lineage: Eukaryota > Metazoa > Chordata > Chondrichthyes > Rajiformes > Rajidae > Okamejei > Okamejei kenojei. The sequence goes on from CM069133.1 coordinate 60,690,174, forward strand.
AGCATACCACCTCATCTGTTAAAAAACCATGGTGGGGGTGTTATGGCCTAGGCAATTATGGTTGCTAAAGGTACTGGCTTACTTATCATCATTGATGATACAACTGCTGATGGTAGTAGCATAATTAATTCTGAAGTGTATAGACACATCCTATCTGCTCAAATTCAAACAAATGCCTCAAAACTCATTGGCCGGCATCTCATTCTACAGCAAGACAATGATCCCAAACATACAGCTATAGCAACAAAGGAGGTTTTCAAAGCTAACAAATGGTCAATTCTTGAGTGGCCAAGTCAATCACCCGATCTGAACCCAATTTAGCATGCTTTTATATGCAAAAGAGAAAATTGGACTAGCCCCCAAAACAAGCATTAGCTAAAGATGGCTGCAATACAGGCCTGGCAGAGCATCACCAGAGAAGACACCCAGCAACTAGTGATGTCCATGAATCGCAGACTTCAAGCAGTCATTGCATGCAAAGGATATGCAACAAAATACTCAACATGATTACTTTCATTTACCTGACATTCTTCTTCTTCTTCGAGTCCGTTGCAATCTCAGATGTCGTTCTGCCAGTATCTGGCGCAGGTCACAGCTGGTCGGGTCAGTTCAGCCAGGTCCTGGGGGCTGCACTGGGGGACGTCATCACACTCCAGTAGGTGGGACATTGTCTGTACTGCTCCACAGCTGCATGTGCCTTCTGCCTGGTAGTTCCATGCTTTCATAAGTGCTTTGCACCTCCCCTGCTCCACTCGTAATCTGTTGAGGGTCTTCTAGGTTGGCCATGGGAGGTCGTGCCCGCTGGCGAGGCATTCAGTTGGAGTGATTCCTCTCTCCATCCAGTCGTGAGCTCGTGTGTTGAGCTGGTTCCAGTCATCTTTCCACATGACATTGCTGTGTCCCAAACATTATGGTGCCCTGAAATGGGGGAACTATGTATAAACACTGCTGTAATTTCTACATGGTTAAACCAAAATGTATAAAAATTGACAGGGTTTAAAAAAAGACAATGTGCACTTTAACCACGTTATTTTTTTCTAATACAAATCTCAAATTGTGCAGTACAGAGGCAAATAAATAAATAATGGGTACACAAAAATTCTGGAGAACTCAGCGGGTGCAACAGCATCTATGGAGCGAAGGAAATAGGCAATGTTTCGGGCCGAAACCTTCTTCAGACTGATAGGGGGTGGGGGAGGGGGGGAAAAGAAAGGAAAAAGGAAGAGCCCTAGGGCGAGGTAGGAAGTGGAGGAGACAGCAATGGTTAACAGAATTGTGAGAAATCAATGTTCATGCCACCAGGATGCAGATTCCCCAGGCGGAATATGAGGTGCTGTTCCTCCAATTTCAGGTGTTGCTCACTTTGGCCATGGAGGAGGTCATGGACAGAGAGGTCGGATACGGAATGGGAGGGGGAGTTGAAGTGCTGAGCCACCGGGAGGTCAAGTTGGTTAATGCGGACCGAGCGGAAGTGTTGGCTGAAGCTCGGTGCAGCCAACGCCAAGGCTTGGTGGGGGAGGGCCACAGTCTAGGGTCCTTCCGCTGCTGGACATGGGGGGCACGGTATGGTGGAGACGTCCCTCAAAATAAGGGAAGGTATCCCACGCCAGTGGGCCACATGAGGGGCACGGGTGGGGGACACGTTTGTGAAATTTGGGGAAAAGAAATGTATAAACTGTATTGATCAATTTGTATAGCCTCCGAAAATGTCGGATGGATTTTCCGCAAGGTTCATGTATTGTATATATTTATCATTTGAATAAAGTCTATTTTGAAATATTTTTTTAAAAATGGACCGAGTGGAGGTGTTCGGCAAAACGGTCGCCAAGCCTACGCTTGGTCTCACCGATATAGATCAGCTGACATCTAGAACAGCGAATGCAATAGATGAGGTTGGAGCTGGTGCAGCTGAACCTCTGTCACACCTGGAACGACTGCTTGGGTCCTTGAATGGAGTCGAGGGGGGAGGTAAAGTGACAAGTGTAGCATCTCTTGCGGTTGCAAGGGAAAGTGCCCGGGGAAGGGGTGGAGCTGGAGGGGAGGGAAGAATTGACAAGGGAGTTACGGAGGGAGTGGTCTTTGCGGGTGGCAGACGGGGGGGGGGGGGGGGGGGTGGGGGGGGGGGGGGGGGGGAGATGGGAAGATGTGGCGAGTGGTGGGGTCACGTTGGAAGTGGTGAAACTGACGGAGGACTATTTGTTGTATGTGGTGGCTGGTGGGGTGAAAGGTGAGGACCAGGGGGACTCTGCCCTTGTTGCGAGTGGGGGGGATGGGGAGAGAGTGTTACGGGCTATGGAGGAGACCCTGGCACGAGCCTCATCTATGGTAAGGGAGGGGAACACCCGTTCCCTGAAGACCTTCCACTATAAACCCACTGACTCACACGGCTATCTTGACTACTCTTCCTTCCACCTGGCTTCCTGAGAGGACTCCATCCCCTATTCCCAATTCCTCCGTCTACGCCACATCTGCTCCCAGGACATCGCAAATGTCCTCATTCTTCAGGGAACGGGGGTTCCCCTCCCCTACCATAGATGAGGCTCGCACCAGAGTCTCCTCCATACCCCGTAACACTGCTCTCTCTCCATCCCCTCCACTCGCAACAAGGACAGAGTCCCCCTGGTCCTCACCTTTCACCCCACCAGCCGCCACATCCTTTGTCAGTTTCGCCACCTCCAACATGACCCCACCACTCGCCACATCTTCCCATCTCCCCGCTATAGGATCTTTGATCTGAAGGGTCTCGGTCCGAAACGTCGCCTATTCCTTCGCTCCAGCATTTTTCTCTACTTTTGTCTACTTACAGATCAGGGGGTATGGAGAGAAGGCAGGTACGGGATACTGAGTTGGATGATCAGCCATGATCATATTAAATGGCAGTGCAGGCTCGAAGGGCCGAATGGCCTACTCCTGCACCTATTTTCTATGCTTCGATGTTACTTTTATGTTCCACTTGAGTAGCTTACATCTCAAGTGTATGAACATTGAATTCTTCACTTTGTTTACCACACCCCCTCCCCTTTCTTGTTCTCCTCCTCCTCCCCCCCCTCCAATCCCCTTCCATGTGCCCTACCTGAACTCACACCTATTTTTCCCCTCGCCTATATTCCTTCCACTAGCTTCACGTTTTGATCCTTTGGTCTCACATTTTTTGTCTTTTCAACTCTGGCCTTACCATCTGCCTATCAAAGAAAACCCTCAACTGTATCCATAGGGACTTTATCCTGCCCCTTCTGTCAGCTTTCTCCCCACCACCACCCTCAGTCTGAAGAAGTCTCCTGAACTGAAAAATCTCCTTTCCATGATCTCCAGAGACACTACCAGACCCCTGTGAGTTATTCCAGCAGTCATTTTGTGTAAACCAGCAGTTCCTTGTTTACACTGTTTCCTTCAAAAGATGATTGCTTGGCAGATAGCAGGGGAGGAAATGCTTTTAGAGGTGAAATTCATGAATTACTATAAAGAATCGTGTCATTTAAGCTTTATGGCCCGTGGCAGTTAAACCTGTTGGACTCTGATGTTTATAAAGAGATTATGTTCCCTTACAAAAAAAAAAAAAATTAACTGCAGGTGGTGGAAATCTGACGAAGGGTCGCTGACCTGAAATGTTGGCTCTGCTTCTCTTCTGACAAGTGCGGCCTAAACAGCTGAATTCTTTCCAGAATTTTCTCTTTTACTCATTTTTATTATATCATCGATTGTTGAAGCTGTGAAATCTCAAACTTCAACTCTGTTGGCAGAGAACTCTGGTAAATCTGACTTCCAGACAGGAGTGAGATAAGGATTATTACATCCTAGGCACATGGTCAGATTTAATTTCAAACTGTAACTATTATTATTGTGTGCACATGAATAAGATAAACATGTATAATATAATTTGTCTTCTACAATAAGATGCAGTTTGCACATATTGTTATATATTATGTGTGCTTATTCTTTAAATGGTAATAATTTTATTGCAAAATCAATGGTTAGATTGGATGGTCTTTTCAGTGTGTGCTGATTGAAATGTTTAGGTATTTGGAAATTTCACGCTTGGCTCAGGAAAACCTGACAGTGGATTAGAAAATGCCACAATTCCCCTTCGCACCATTTGCAAAATCAAAAATTATGGCCAAACACAACACTTATTTAAGGTTCTTTTGTAGACGCCTTCATGCCAATTTGATTTACAATTACACAAACAAAACTAAATTATAAACCGGTTGCTGTTTGTTCAAACCACAATACGAAACCATTTTGGGGATAAATCCTGGCAATGTATCTTAAGTGCCAAACAGCATAACAGTAACTGATATAAATGAAACAAACGAGAAGCCAATTAGTGGAAAAGATCCAAAAAGACACATTTGGGGAAAAATTTAATGAGCAGCTGCCAAATGAGATAACTAGAAAAACTAGTCTCGACCCGAAACGTCGCCTGTTCCACTCCAGAGATGTTGCCTGTCCCACTGAGTTACTCCAGCATTTTGTGTCTATCTTTAGATAACTAGTTACACAATAATACATTCCTACACATTCTACAATGACTGATACATCAATGCTGAGGGATGGTGAAATATAGCAACGTATCAAGAATGTTTAAATTAGCCTTTACCCCAGGCACGTATCTTGTGTGTGTTTTTATTCTTAATATATCAACTGGAAAAATAGAACTGTAAAGGTAATTGCTTTGGTTGGAATAGATGACAAAATATAAAAAAGGTCTGAAACGATGATGATCTGCTGGGATCCAATTTTCCTCACATTTTAAATGGTGGGGCTAAAGTAGCCAGTTTTCAAATGCCATGCACTTCTTTGGCATGACCCATTAGGTTTTGTGAATATATATATATTTTTAAAAGGCTCTTGCACAAAATAAATCATGTCAATATGTTTATAGACAATAATAAACAAGCCATGGAAATTTTATTACAATTTTAATATACAAATGTTAAAAAAATGATACATCAGGAATCAAACTACATGATATTAAAAAAATCTCAGTTAGTGGAGTACAGTAGCTAGTGACAGCAGACAACAGCCAATGCAAGAAATACACAACACAATTCTCTGTAGGATTTGCCAATGGCACATTGAAGAGAACTCACCCTGAGCATTTTCCAACTATTTGGTCAATAGCGTATTCCAGGTGTTTTAATGAGCATGGTAACAGACTTGGAATACTATGTTTTAAACTCATGGCTTTATAATTGCAAGAACCCATGAAGGTAGACCAGACAGTACAAAATATTTCAATGGACCTAGATACAGGTCAAATACCCTTCAAATTTTCACCAACTACAGACATGATTATTTGACTCAAGTCAGCAAGTTTTGAGATTAAAAATCTTAAATAATAAAGTTAGCATGGAAGTCAATTCAGTTTAGTCCCTTAAAAGGTTGTCTTGAAGCTTCCTTTAAACCAAAGGTTTTATCACCAATTTTAAAAAAAAATCCAATTTCAGCAAGGGTACACAATGAACTGACTGGGCATCTGATTTCACAAAAGATGGATGAACAGTACAGATAAATAATTTAGTTTTCACGCATTTTTCTTAATCATTCAGCTTTTGCTTCAAGTGCAGCAACAATCATTGGTTTACTATGGCAACAAGTGACGCCAATTCCCAGCAATACAAATGAAGAGAAAAGAAAACTAGAGTGTAAGGTTACGTCAGTTGTTACAAATTCACTTTGGAAATGCATTAATACACTGCAGCAGTTGTTGCATCTCTTCCTTTTTGAAAAGGCTCCACAATACAATTTTGGAATCACATGCAAATGACTAAAAATTAACTAAATCCTTATAAAGCCCCGAGTATATTTGATTATGTAGGATGTACAGCATGGAAGCAGGCAATTAACCTGTTAATGCTCCATTCAAGCCCTTTCTAGTCTTGCCTTGTCTAAATCTACCAGTGTAACCTCTATTCCCTTCTCCTTCATGTGCCTGTCCAGCTTCCCCACAAATGCATGTATTTATTACTCTTTATTTATTACAAATTACTCTTTATTTATTACAAATGCATTTATTTATTATATACGTTTCTCCTCTTTGGACAATCGTCTTAATTCAGTTTCAGATTTCTATGATGTCTAATTTTGCTTTTTATTTTATCTTCTATCAAAACTTATTCTTGCCATTTGGTTCAGTAATTATTTGTTTTCTAATGATTAGATGTATTCATAGGACAATTGGGATTGGATTGGCAGGAATTAAGTAGTAGATTCTGAACATGATTAACAAGGCTAACTATAACGTCCTTCAGTAAGTTTAGGATTTCGCTGCAGAAGGAGACACTGCATTATAGGATAGATAGGTGCACAATGCATATGATCCTAGCTAAAGCCTTACAACACACTAATAGTGCTGGTTCAACTTATCAGGGTGCCAGTAATATAATTTTACTCACAACACACAGACAGTGACCTGACTATGGCAATCTAATAAACTCCAGAGCCCTACACTGACTAATCAGCTGAGTTAGGAGCAATGTCAAGAAACCTATAATTCAAAGACCTGATAATGTCAATCAAGCGTTATGGAGGTTGCAACATAGGTTGTGACTTTTTTTGCATTATTATCTTGGAAGCTAAGAGGGAACAAAACAACACACTTTAGATGACAAAGTAAATGGAATTTGATGTTAACAACTGCTCAACCGTTATCTGGCTCTAAACCAAATTTGCATTTAACAGAAAATATTGAATAAACTCCGGTCAGACAGTGCTCCCCAGAGATGCTGCATGACCTCAATATCTCCACTATTTCCAGTCTTTATTGCAAACTTTATGGCTATCATTCCACCTTCCAGCACATCCAACTCCATCGCCCCAAACTGCCAGCTCTCCCACAGCTCCACTTCACTCTACTTACCAAGTGGCAATACAAATAAAATGTGCAAGTTCAGCACTTTCCCAAATGAAATTTGCTGCTGTATTTTAAAAACAAATCTTCCTTCCTTAGACCTGATGGGATCTAGTTCCTCAGGCATCAGAGGGCAAGCTATATCATCCAATTCAACTTGTCCAACATCCATAAGCTCCTTCCTCTGGATGCCAACCAGCAATCAAAAGACAACTGATCATTCTCCCAACCTCTAATTCAGAGGCACCAATGATAACTATGGGCCCCATCTACTTTCTTAGTTGTGATCAGCCATCTCAGTGGAGGCCAAATAACAAACAAAATATTTTTGATCTCCAGTGTTCATCTTCCTGTTGAATGATTCCTGCAGCAGGAGCCGAGTAAAGCCCAGATTCAAGTCTACACATTCTGTGACCAATCTTTCATCCTGCATGCAAAACATCCCCGCGTACTATATTTAGTTACATCCATTTATAGAAACCCAAGGTTTTAATAGTTTCCCTGACAAGTTATTGAAAGGTGACAGTTTCATCCTGAGTTTTTTTAGCATAGCAGTTTCAAAGGAATGTTGCAACTAGACTGCAAAGTGCTACGCAAGCCAAATGAAGCAAATATTAAAAATATCATTATGCTATTTTAAAAAGTACTACAGCACCGCTTTCATATAAAATATCCTGCAGGTTCTGCATACAAAATGAGTGCATGATTATAATATCTATAAAGCAAAATATGTTACAAAAATGGTCACTCTTTCCAAAGCAGTAAATGGTTATACAATTCTCCCTCTGCATGTTAATATACATTTTCCGTCATATAGCTAAACCCAGCTTTGAACAAGTTCCATGTTACTGCAAATTGGCAACATTACAATTAGAAAAGGTTAAAAACAAATTAACCTCCAAACACATTTTAACAAAACAAAAAAATAACCAATATACTCCCTTCTCTTTTGTGGGTTAATAGGAATGCACAAAGGTACAAAGGTGATGTATTGCCTGCGCTCCACAGATATCCTGAAATCAAGTGTTACCAGCTTCAGAGGCCTAAAAAAGACAAACAGTACACGCAATCTTAGACTACTTGAATTAAAAGATTATTATTATTATTATTTTTTAATTTCCCCAGGACTTTTTTCATATAAAGAAATCACTTTCACATTTTATGCACAACAATAGGCACCACAAAAAATGTAAAGGCTATTTTCTATCCATATCCATTTTGTGAATAGTTTTTGAAACCCCCATCCCCCACCCCCACCCCCCAACTGCGAAACTGATGATTAAATATAGTCTTTTGGCTCATATTTAGTCCTTTGCCCCCATTTCATTAACCAAAAATATTACGTCCAAATAATATTACGTCAAAATATACTATTGAGAAATGCTTTGCAATTTCTAGTCTCTTTCATATCAAGATCTCCAAGGTTCCTTGCAGACAATTGGATATTTCTGAACTGTAGTCAGTACTGCAATACAAGAAACATAAACCAATTTGCAAGCTCCTAAATGATTTGAAGAGAATTAACTACAGGAAGCATTAGCCCTAAGGAACCAGCTGTTTGCTCAAATCACAAAACGCAGTTCATCAAGCAGAAAATTTACAGAATTATAAAATACAAACAACTTTTACTTTAGAAATATAATCTACAATGGACAATGTTAATACCATATACATTTAAAACCTTGATTAAGGTTTGTTTTGAGCTGGTTATAGATTTCTTTCAACAATGCCAATTTTAAGAAATGTATTATTCTAATATTGAGTTACTTGCAGGTTTGGCATTTTCATGCAGTTCACAACATGGGGAATAAACCCAAAATTAAATATTAATCATGGATCTGAGGGAAGCACTCTCACTGGAGTTGAAAAGTTGGGGTTCAATTTTTACTCCAGAGTTGGAACCAAGGTTGACACTTTATTAAAATACTGATCATAGGAAGATTGAAAAATAGGTGGAGTAGGCCATTCGGCCCTTCGAACCAGCACCACCATTCAATGTGATCATGGCTGATCATCTAAAATCAGTATCCAGTACCTGGTTTCCCCCCCATATCCCTTGATTCCTTTAACCCTAAGAGCTAAATTTAACTCTTTTGAAAACATCCAATGAATTGGCCTCCACTGCCTTCTGTGGCAGAGAATTCCACAGATTCACAACTCTCTGGGTGAAGTAGTTATTCCTCATCTCAGTCTTAAATGGCCTACCCCTTATTGTTAAACTGTGACCCCAGCTTCTGGAAACCCCCAACATTGGGAACATTTTTCCTACATCTAGCCTGTCCAATCCTCTAAGAATTTTATGTTTCTATATAAGATCCCCTCTCATCCTTCTAAATTCCAGTGAATACAGGCCGTTGACCCATTCTTTCATCATGTCTGTCCCGCCATCCCGGGAATTAATGTGGTGATTCTACGCTGCACTCCCTCAATAGCAATAAAATCCTTCCTCAAATTAGGAGACCAAAATTGCATACAATACTCCTGGTGCCGTCTCACCAGGGCCCTGTACAACTGCAGTAGGACTTCTTTGCTCCTAAATTCAAATATTCTCAAAATGAAGGCCAACATGCCATTGGCTTTCTTCACTGCCTGCTGTACCTGCATGCTTACTTCAATGACTGATGTACAAGCCGACCCAGGTCTCGTTGCACCTCCCCTTTCCCTAATCTGACACCATTCGGGTAATAATCTGCATTCCCATTCTTACCACCAAAGTGGATAACCTCACATTTATCCACATTATTCTGCATCTGCCATGCTTCTGCCCACTCACCCAACCTATCCAAGTCACCCTGCCGCCTCAAAGCATCCTCATCGCAGCTCACACTGCCACCTAGCTTTGTGGCATCCACAAACGTGGAGATGCCACATTTAATTCCCTTGTCTAAATCATTAATATATATTGTAAATAACAGGGGTCCCAGCACCCCACTAGTCACCTACTCTTTGCTTCCTGTCTGCCAACCAGTTCTCTATCCGTGTGAATACCCTACCCCCAATACCATGTGCTCTAATTTTGCACAATAATCTCGTGTGGGACCTTGTCATGAGCTTTTTGAAAGTCCAGATACACCACATCCACTGGCTCTCCCTTATCCATTCTACTTGTTACATCCTCAAAAAATTCCAGAACATTAGTCAAGCATGATCTTCCCTTCATAAATCCATGCTGACTTTGACCGATCCTGTTTTCCAAATGCGCTGCTATAACATTTAATAATCGACAAGCATCTTCCCCACTATCGATGTAAGGCTAACTGGTTTATAATTCTTAAAAAGCAGAGTTACATTGGATCCGTTCCTGTGGACTGGAGGGTAGCCAGATTCGAGAGAGCGTTGGAGAATGATCACCAATTTCTAGGGCCACCTCCTTCTGTACTCTGTTATGCAGACCAAAAGGCCCTGGAGATTTATCTGCTTTCAATTCCTACAGTTTACCTAACACCATTTCCTGACTAATGTGAATTGCCTCCAGTTCCTCCCTCCCACTAGATCCTTGGTCCCCTAGTATTTCAGGGAGATTGTGTCTTCCTTAGTGAAGACAGAACCAAAGTACTTGTTTAACTGTTCTGCCATTTCCTTGTTTCCCTATTATAAATTAATCTGTCTCTGATAGTAAGTGACCTATATTTGTCATCACCAATCTTTTCCTCTTTACATATCTAAAGAAGCTTTTACAGTCAGTTTTTATATTCCCCGCAAGCTTTCTTGCCCCACAGCCTCAGCTGCACGTGACAATTCTGAAAAGATATCCTTGGCTCTTGGCTATGGTGAGACATACATCTTTAGTTCAATCGTTTATATTTCTGGTTTAGCTTGGGGAGGGGGAGCTGTGTGTTTTGTGGTTTTTATTAGTGTTAGTCAATATAGCTAATTTACATTATTAAAGCTTCAATCGTTCAGGTGCATCAACATTTTATCATCAAATAATGTAGAAGAATCAATATAATGTGATAAGTCTCTGCACTGATGTTGCAAGTGAAAAACCAACAGAGCTACATGAGTTTTGATCCATTTACCGTAACTTTGGAGGAACAACAGTGTCAGACACAAACAACTCATTATGCAAAGTGATAAAGAATAGTTTACTCATTTATCACGGTGCTTTATTGTTGAAGCAAGGCTACTCTACAATCCATCGTAGAATGTGTTTAGCATCAGAAATGATCCCATCAGTCAACTTTTTTTTTAAACCATGGCTATTAAATGCTTGGTTTAATGCTGAGACCCTTCGTAAATTATCTGCTAGCTCAAACAGCCTTGGAGCAAAATCACTCAACTGAACTTTTAAAATAATCTTCATTTTCTTTACAGCAATTGTGCACATACTTTGTTTTGGGTCAGTGCTTTTACTCTTCTGCTTGTTTGCATCTCTGCAAAGCCACTGAGTAGCACATGCCATTAACAAGCTCATCTCATCCCAGAGATAAATGGGAGTGAGGTGCATTGAAAACCATGCACAGCATTCTGAAAGCAAATTGTAAATTCCACACAGTTGCCATTTAGAATTAGCATGGAGTTAATATTTACAATAAAGATCAGTAAATACTGGAATATATAGTGTAAGAATGAACTGCAGATGCTGGTTTAAACTAAAGATAGACACAATGTGGTGGAGTAGCTCAGCGAAACAGGCAGCGTCTGGAGAGGAGGGATGCTGCCTGTCCCACTGAGTTACTCCAGCACTTTGTGTTTATCTCTGGAAAATAAAGTACTATTTTCCCTCAGTCAGTGGCATTGAAACAGAGTACGTGTTAATGCAAATGTTAGCATTGTTAGTTCTTGTTCCATGAATTACTAGCCATGTGACCCATATCAAGGGAACTGTATTAACCAAATACAAATTAAATCTCTTTTGTTGGAAGCATTTACTCAAATTCTCAAACTGACAAATCTCAATCCTCAATGTTTTTTTTTTAAAGCTTTTTTTCCAGAAAGAGCCAGCAGAAAAAAAAATGTTCACTTACTCCAAACACAGATGAAAACGAATCACATACAGTGACACATGAAAAGAAAATTAAGGTAAAAAGCAATTTAGAAATTAGTTTCATTCACACCACAAAAAGAACTTTAAAGCATTAGCTGAGGAAAGCAAGGTAATGGAATAATTCAATAATTGGACAATTCCATAACTTCCAAAATTCCACTGCAGCAGCAAAGATTAGACAAGCGTAGGCCATATTAATTTTGAATATCATTGTTCTCGTGAACAAAGTGAAGATAGTTTTTTAAAATAATTAAATCTCGAGTGTTATGCCAGTGCATCAAAGACAACCTTTGAAAAGTGCAATGTCCAAACATCTATCATCTTCAGAAAAAGTTACAAAATGAAACCAAATCTTACCCGTGCAAAAATAAATCTCAGAGCAATGTACCTACTAACCCCAAAACTAAGCAAATATTTCACCAAGAAAACAATGCAGCATTAACCATACAAATGATAAATTAATTTACTAATCGCCAATAAACTGCTGGTCAAACTAATTTGTGTGCTTTTTTTTCGAAATCTGGATGCAGCTATCTGAACGCAACATCTCATTCCGCATTTATTTATTGTTCCTTAGCATTTTTTTTTAAAGGAAATGGTTTAAAAAGCCAAAATAGTGTGTTGTGGTGTGATCTGGGTGCACCTTATGCTAATTGCTCCAGAACTAGATTTTAAATTAATGTTTAACATTACCAGCAGGAATACCCTGAAAAGGTGATATGTGCAACAGCATGCAACTTGCTACATTTTAATTCTCAACACTCCCAGATATGTACGCCTTAATATGCAACCTCTATTTAATCTTAATGGTACGACTGATTGGGATTTAGCAGGGATAATAGAGATGACAGGGCAAATGCAAACTTGCCAAAAATATATTGTTATTTAACTGATCATGGCAATAATGAAGGAAGTGGCACAATTACAAAAAACAATATTTAAGAATACTTATCCATACTGTTGAAAGAATAAATAATAATTTTATCAGCAGGTTCAGTAGACAATGGGCTTCAATGCCAGTCAAAAAGCACACAAAGATTAAACTACTACCCGGTCCCGTCTCGGCTAACTGCCACAGAGGGGGGCCGAAATAAGGAAAATAATACTCCCACCCAGCTGATTGGCAAATAGATAAAGAGGAAGAGCAGGAGATCCTGAGTAATGCACAAAGCAAAGACTTCACCAGAGTGAGACCAGTCGACAAAGACAGAGACACACAAGTAGTAACAGTGAAACTCCTCGAGGATGGCTGATTCCTCACTGTTACCTACCATTGATCTCATTTCAGCCACATTACCAGTGGCAGATCTCATTGCTTTCTTGCTATCATCCATGAATTCCTGAAACAAAAACCATAATAAGTGTATTGAACCCTATTAAACAAGACCCTAAACAAACAAAAAATGATCATTTCTGCATGCACACAGAAATCCTTTCGCGAGTTTATTAAATATTTAAATCAAAACTTGAATTGCTATGTCGATGAATGCAATATATTGAATAAATTAAAACTCACAATTCTCAAATTGGGCCCGACAATGTGAATTAACTTTTTGAAAAGGGAGTGACTACAGAATCAGTTTGTTTCATCTTGTTTAATGATAAGTGGGGGAGGGCAGATGTGTTAGCACTTAAACATTAAACTATTTCAACTTGTTACTCATGGAAGATCTGTGATAGAGTAGTAAATATTTAACATGGTCCAACATGAAAAATGTCTCCAAGTACAAGATCTTGATCTTAATCCAGCAGAATGTTTGTTAATTATTCCAACACAAATCTCCAGGAAAACCTTCAATCAAGTTCACACACAAGAACTTTCTCTTTAACTCACCATTAAACTTTTATCCATGTAATACTCTCGTCCAGGACTCCCATCATTGTATTTGCAGTCAACCGCAAAGCAGAGGAAAAGGACATCCACCACCATCTCATAAATGGACAAGAAGCAATGTGACACGAAGAAGGCGAACAGGCAAATAATGATAAGTGGCAGGACCCACACCGTATAATCTCGCTGATAGTTGAGTAGTATTATACCAACAAAACCTGTGATTAACACTATAAGGAGCTGAAAATAGAACAGAATATAAATATATGAACCAATGAGATTATATGAAAATAAGGCTTATAAATATTTTACAACTGCTTAAATGTATGCATTTGAGTGAAGACATTGTTGTATGAGTTTAGCAAAAGTAAAATCTTAATTTTTTATTTGTATAGGAAAGAAAACTAAACTAAACGTTTCAAAATCTTGGCATGGTTCATAAGCAATTCAATAAAATGGAGGTTTCAACAACTCGTTCTTAAATTAAAATATGTCAAATGCCATGCGAGTGCAACCAACAATGTAGCAAATTGACCCCAAGTGCTTCACAAAAACATTTAACAACAAGTTCAAGAAAGAGATAATAGGACAGATGACAAATGTTATATTTGATTAGGATGCTCCTCAAAGCTTCCTCCAACAGAGGAATGATAATGAAAGATGTGGAAAAGAATAGGTTGATGAGATAGGAAACGTCAGGATTGGTAGTGGGGTAAATAGATTTAGTCATTGATGCGGTCCGAATTGGAGGAGCAAAACATCTGAGGAAGACTGCACAGTTAGAGGAGATGAGAGAAATAGGGAAGGAGACTCATGTAAGGAAGTTAAATGCTGAACCACAACACCAGATCTACTACATTAACCCAAAAATCCCTTTGCATTCTGTATTTACCACCCTTCCACTACATCCTCGTGTTTTGGTCATCATCAATATGTTTCCAGTTTTGATGAAATAGCATTGGCCTAATGTTAATCCCCACTTTCTGATTATGGGGTTCATAGCTACACAGGATGCTGCACTCTGTGCAGATCAGGATGGATCTTAAAATAGTTCATTCGATATAATAACAAAGCCAAAATAGACAATTCACAAACCTTTCCCAGTAACAGCACAAAATCGCCAACCGTGTTAATTGCCGCCACTCTCATTGCATTCTCCACCAGAATCACGATGGCATCCTTGGCGGATGTGCAGAAGCTGGTACCATTTATGGCTGATGCTATATATGCATTCTATCAATATAAAACATTCAGAACCATTAATACCTGTATTTCAAGTGGAAATATTTGTATTTATTTCATGACATATTCCTTTAAAAAACTAATTTGTCAGTGTCAACTTGAAAAAGTCCTTCATAATGTATGTTTGAGATTGGAATGATCAAATGTGCATGGTCGACATTCTGGGGGAAAAAAATGACTGTTTATATTTTACACTGCATTATGTGCCAATTGCTCCCATGACTTGTTTTTGTGATAAACATTTAACATCACCTTTAATATATTTTGTTACTTTTTCATCAGATGCTCTCAGATTTTCTCAGTTTTGTCATGTGCTCTGGCTTTAACTTTCAACATCTATCCCAAAACATTTTCAAGTTCAAATTTGAGGTCCCAAGAACCTACTTTATCAGGTTCCCATATTCCTCTATGAAGTGCATCCAGTACAATCTATAATTTCCAATTAGTCATCATAGAATCAGAACAATATAGTAAAGACTATTTTACTTCAGAGTCACGTGAGTGACTACGTGAAGAAGTCCCGCCTGGCGCATGATCGGCATTACGTCGACGCTGTTGGTAGGCAAAGAGCTGCAGAGCGCAGCTCCACCAGCGGTAAGGAACAGGCCCGCAGGTAAGTAGATTGAATTATTTACAGGGCGTGTTTCAAACTCCGTGGTGCTGGTGTGCAGAGCCAGCAGGAGTTGAAAGTAAAGAAGAAAAAGCTCCAGAGGAAAAACGGAGGTTAAAATGCGTCCCGGGTAGAAGCTCAGCGATCGGGACGGCAGATTAGTGCGGAGCCGGTTCCGATACCAGTGGCCATTAAAATTAACCGTAGGGAGCATTTAGTTGCTCCACAAACCAAAAGCCACGGGAAGAATCTCCAGTGGGGAGGAAAATAAAGAAGTCTGAGAGGCCGTGGTTTTAGATGATTCCAATAAGGAAAGGCCTCCAGACAAGCCTTATGGCTCAGAATAAATTAAATGGAGAAATACTCCAGATTATTTTTCAATCAAGGGTCTAAAAAACCCAGAATATTCCCAGGCATGCCCTGAGGGGTTTCCATATACAAGTATATGGTGCTTTTACCACTGTGGGAATATGAACCTCGGATTGGGCTGGAGGTAGTCTCCTTGAGCAAGTCTCAGAAGTACCAGGGCAGTAAAAAACTGACCCTGAAAGTGGTGTTTTTGGTTATAAGTACTCACCACAGCACAAGTATAAATCCAGGTGTACTTAATGGGTACAAAGTATGATACCTGAAGGAAGCGGTGAGGCCATGGAAGGTAACCATGGTGGCCAACATTAATTAGTTTCTCACCAGCTTCAGGAGGCTGTTATGGTTGAAACAGCAGATTTATATGAAAACACTTGTGCTTTACTAGGGTGCCAACGGTGAATCCGATTAAGGCACCCATGTCTTCAACAGTGTGGAGGCACAGGGAATACGATTTCAAAGAATTTCAAGTTTGAGGGTGGCATCGCTGCTTATGGGAAGCAAGTGAAAGATTGTGCAATGACCAAAATTTAAAAAAGACAAGTGGCATTGTTTTATAGCTCATATGTTGAGCTCAATGATATGAGAGAAAATTGCCATTCGGACCATTTTGCACTTTAGATTTGCTGGTCAATACAGATCAAGCTATGTTCAAACTCCTGGTTATTACGGAGTAAACCTGCCTAAAAACAAATCAAAGACATTGATAAAGAGGCAAAGACTATCAGCCTCATAAAACTTTTGCAAAATTTGCTGGTCCAATGTGAAGGGGATTTGATATATGGATCAAACAGAGACAGGAAGTATTTTCATCCAGCACAGCCTTATGTTAACCCATATTGTTGGGGAAGAAGGCCATCACGTGCATTTGGAGAGGTACAAAAACTTTATTCTATCACAGAGGAAGCTTTTGTTGAATCTCCGATTGGCGGTAGATTACAGGTGTGTTATGATAAATGATATTGCATAACAGCTGATCGGTTTATATTAGAAACTGTATAAGGATCTACAATAAAATTTGTAGAATGAGTTGATCCACCTGTACAGAATAAACCTAATACTCTTTTATGTTTCTGCACCTGAAAAATCGCAAATAAAGAAGAGATAAGAAATTTATTTAGGAAAAGTGTAATGGGGAAAAAACAGAGTAAGCATCCACAACAATGTATCAAATAATTCCCCAAGCAGAAGAAAGATGGTGGTTGTAGAGTCATTCTAGACATCACACACTTTAATACATTTGTCCAGTATAAAACATTTCAAAATGGACACCTTCAACACTGCAAGGCAGTTGTTATCAACAAGTTGTAATTGGTTACTATAGAGTTAAAGGATGCATATGATTTAGTACCAATTTATCATCATGTTCACAGGTACTTGAAAATTAATTAAATGGATCATCTATGGCTATTTAAGGCATTATCTAATGGATTAAGCTCAGCTTCTGGGCTGTTCACACAAAGGTTGAAACCAGCACTTGCACTGATAAGGACACATGGGCATGGTTATCTTGATGACATTTTTAATTGGCAATGCTGATCAGGAGTCAGCTGAAAAATTAGTGCAGCAACTACAAGCCTGTTGAAAGGCTTGGGTCCTGATCCATCCAACAAAATCTAAGCTTCAGCCATCCCCAACAATTTACTATTTGGGGTTTGTGAGTGATTCAGTACCATGTTCGGTAAATTTACCAAGAGACAAAGTGTCAATATTACAAATGTGTGTCGTTGCCTTGTGACAAGCCTTATCCCGCCATCCGAGAAGGAGCTTAGGTAAATTAGTAACACTATTTCTGCAGTAGAGCTGGTCCACTGCATTACCAAAAAAGCTCCAAAGGGCAAAGCACTAGAAGAGTGTGCAGGCCATTTTGACAGGCCTATGCAATTGCCAAAGGAAGCTTTATCATAATTACAGTGGTGGATTGTGAATTAAAAACATATTAGCTCAGTAGCCAGCAGTTATTGCAAACTGAAGCAAGTATTCTTGGATGGTGGATAGCTTCTCGGTTTTTTGGGCTAAGATAAGTGTAATATCTGTACTTATCAGGTTAATATCTGATACGTCCCTTATCTAGGGGGCTACGGACAATAACACCAGGGGGTGGCAGATGGATTGTCCAAGAAACTAATTTCTCCAAACATTTGGTATTAATTATTTGGAGTTGTCAGGAGCTTTTATGGATTAAAAGCTTATTGTTCTACTATGAAAGATTTGCATGTCCAATTACAAGTAGACACTACCACAGCTGTGGCATATCAATCACATGGGTCGAGTAAGATCATTATCATGTGATTATCTGGTTAACCAGATGTGGCATTTCTGTATCTTTAAGAATATTTGGCTTTCAGCTATCTATCTCAGGGAGAGACAATATTGTGGTAGACAACAGATCACGAAAATTTAAAGACATTACAGAATGGATATTAAATCCACAAGTTGAAAAACATTGTCAGTGTCAACATGGATTACCTGACATTGATCTGTTTGCGTCTAGATTACATCACTAATTGCCCAAATACGTCTCATGGGAACCCAACCCAGGAGCAGTAGGTGTGGATGCATTCTCACTACATTGAGGGTGGGTGGGGGGGGGATAAAGGGGGGGGGGGAGATATGTTCTTTTA
Source organism: Okamejei kenojei (assembly GCA_035221665.1). Lineage (NCBI taxonomy): Eukaryota > Metazoa > Chordata > Chondrichthyes > Rajiformes > Rajidae > Okamejei > Okamejei kenojei. The sequence continues at coordinate 60,708,684 of CM069133.1, forward strand.
TGTTCCCCATTCTATCTGATTAGGCAATGTCTGATGAAAATATAGCAAGACTCTGCCACGGGTGGTTTGGTGGCCCAAATCGGATACAGTCATGGTTCTCATTGATGTTTAGAATGATAATTGAACCATTTATGACGATTCCTAGCTTGGACTGTCGGATAGAACCATGAATGTTATAACTGCAGCTTGGAAAAATAGCATTAAAAACAATATTTTATTTTATATAAAGAAATTGGAAGTCTTTGGTAGGAAGTCAAAGATATTTTATCATACTGCTAACATATCATAAATATTGGAGTTCCTTGCTGGATTGCAATTTGATCAGCACCTACGTGATAGGGTCATTAATAGGGCTCATAGTGCTTTATAACCATATAACAATTGCAGCATGGAAACAGGCCCTCTCGGCCCTTCCAGTCCGTGCCGACCATTTGTTTTCCCCTAGTCCCATCTACCTGCACTCAGACAATACCCCTCCATTCCCTTCCCGTCCATATACCTATGCACTTTACTTTTAAATGTTAAAATCGATCCTGCCTCCACCACTTCTGCTGGAAGCTCATTCCATACAGCCACCACCCTCTGAGTAAAGAAGTTCCCCCTCACGTTACCCCTAAACCTCTGTCCCTTGATTCTCATGTCATGCCCTCGTTTGAATCTTCCCTACCCTCAATGGGAAAAGCTTATCCACGTCAACTCTGTCTAACCCTTTTATCATTTTAAAGACCTCAATCAAGTCCCCCCTTAACCTTCTGTGCTCCAAAGAATAAAGACCTAACTTGTTCAACCTTTCTCTGTAACATAGTTGCTGGAACCCAGGCAACATTCTAGTAAATCTCCTCTGTACTCTCTCTATTTTGTTGACATCCTTCCTATAATTAGGCGACCAAAATTGTACACCATACTCCAGAATTGCCAATGCCTTGTACAATTTTAACATTACTTCCCTACTCCTATATTCAATGCTCTGATTTATAAAGGCCAGCACACCAAAGGCTTTCTTTACCACCCTATCTACATGCGATTCCACCTTCAGGGAACTATGCACAGTTATTCCTAGATCTCTCTGTTCCACAGCATTCCTCAATTCCCTACCATATACCATGTACGTCCTATTTTGATTTGTCCTGCCAAGATGTAGCACTTCACACTTATCAGTATTAAACTCCATCTGCCATCTTTCAGCCCACTTTTCCAAATGGCCCAAATCTCTCTGTAGACTTTGAAAATCTACTTCATTATCCACAACACCACCTATCTTAGTATCATCTGCATACTTACTTATCCAATTTTCCACCCCATCATCCAGATCATTGATGTACATGACAAACAACAGTGGACCCAACACAGATCCCTGAGGCACCCCACTGGTCACCGGCTTCAAATCTGACAAACAGCCATCCACCATTACTCTCTGACATCTCCCATTCAGCCACTGTTGAATCCATCTTGCTACTCCGTCATTAGATTGAACCTTCTTAACCAACCTTCCATGGGGAACCTTGTCAAAGGCCTTACTGAAATCCATATAGACAACATCCACTGCTTTACCCTCATCAATTTCCCTAGTTACCGCTTCAAAAACGTCAAGGTTTGTCAAACATGACCTTCCAGGCACAAATCCATGTTGACTGTTCCTGATCAGACCCCGTTTACCCAGATGCTTATATATATTATCTCTAAGTATCCTTTCCATTAATTTGCCCACCACTGACGTCAAACTAACAGGTCGATAATTGCTAGGTTTATTCTTTGAACCCTTTTTAAACAATGGAACAACATGCACAGTACGCCAATCCTCCGGCACTATTTCCGTTTCTAATGACATTTGAAATTCTGACATTCAACTAATGACATATGACATTCTGTCATAGCTCCTGCTATTTCTACACTAACTTCCCTCAATGTCCGAGGGAATATCCTGTCAGGACCTGGAGACTTATCCACTTTTATATTTTTCAAAAGTGTTAGTACTTCCTCCTCTTTGAATCTCATAGTTTCCATAGCTACTCTACCTTTTTCCCTTACCTCACAGAGTTCAATATCCTTCTCCTTGGTGAATATCGAAGAAAATAAATTGTTCAATATCTCCCCCATCTCTTTTGGCTCTGCAGATAGCTATCCATTCTGGCTCTCTAATGGTCCAATTTTATCCCTTGTTATCCTTTTGCTATTAATATAGCTGTAGAAACTCTTTGGATTTACTTTCACCTTTCTTGCCAAAGCAACCTCATATCTTCTTTTAGCCTTCCTAATTTCTTTCTTAAGATTCTTTTTACATTCTTTATACTCCTCTAGCACCTCATTTACTCCATATCTCCTATAATTATTGTAGATATCTCTCTTTTTTCGAAACAAGTGTCCAATTTCCCTTGAAAACCATGGCTCTTTCCATTTTTTTCCTATTTCCTTTCAACCTAACAGGGACATAAAGATTCTGTACTCTTACAATTTCCCCTTTAAATGTCTTCCATTTCTCTTCTACATCCTTCCCATAAAACAAAGTGTCCCAATTCACTCCTTTTAAATCCTTACGCATTCCCTCAAAGTTAGCTTTTCTCCAATCAAAAATCTCCACCCTAGGTCCAGTTCTGACTCTCTCCATAATTATATTGAAATTAATGGTATTGTGATCACTGGTCCAGAAATGCTCACCAACGCATACCTCCGTCACCTGACCTGCCTCATTTCCTAACAGGAGGTCCAGCACTGCCCCTTCTCTGGTCGATACCTCTATGTACTGCTGCAAAAAACTATCCTGCACACATTTTACAAACTCCAAACCATCCAGCCCATTTACAGAATGTGTTTCCCAGTCTATTTTTGGAAAATTGAATATTGCATATTGCATATTTGCTCTTCCAATTCTCGCTCCCCATTTGGCGGTCTATAATAGACCCCTAAAAGTGTTGCTACACCATTCCCACTTCTCAGTTCCACCCAAATACCCACCCTAGACGAGCCCTCATTTCTATCCTGCCAAAGCACTGCTGTAATATCCTCTCTGACAAGCAATGCAACACCTCCACCTCTGGTCCCTCCAATTCTGTCACACCTGAAGCAACAAAATCATGGAATATTTAGTTTCCAATCACAGCCCTCCTGCAACCGTTTCACTGATTGCCACAACATCATATTTCCAGGTGTCAATCCAGGCTCTAAGTTCATCCACCTTTCTTACAATGCTCCTAGCATTAAAGTATACACATTTTAGAAACCCACCATCCCTTATTCTCTGTCTATCATCTTTTTCCTCTTTTGGGTCCGAGTGCTTCCCTTCTCTGCCTCTTGGCAAACACCCTGTCCCCTAGCCCCCTCTACCCTCCTCCCTCCTCCCAGCCTTTCTAGTTTAAAGTCTCCCCAGTAGCCTTTGCAAATCTCCCTGCCAGGATATTGATCCCCCTTGGGTTCAAGTGCAACCCGTCCTTTATGTACAGATCATGCCTTCCCCAAAAGAGGTCCCAGTGATCAAGAAACTTGAATCCCTGCCCACTGCACCAGTTCCTCAGCCACGCATTTATCCTCCACCTCATTCCATTCCTACTCTCACTGTCACGCGGCACAGGCAGTAATCTTGAAATCGTTACCCTTTTGGTCCTTCTCCTTAACTTTCCCCCCAACTCCCTAAATTCTCCCTTCAGTACCTCATTTCTTTTTATGCCTATGTTATTGGTACCTACGTGTACCACAACATCAGGCTCCTCTCCCTCCCTTTTCAGAATCTTTTGGACACGTTCCGACACATGCGAGACCCTGGCACCAGGGAGACAAACTACCATCCGGGTCTCCCTACTGCGTCCATAGAATCGCCTATCCGAGCCCCTAACTATAGAGTCCCCTATTACAATTGTCCTCCTCTTCTTGCTACCCATTCTGAGCATCAGGGCCGGTCTCTGTGCCGGAGGGCCGGTCTGTGTGCCGGAGACCCGGCCGCTGTTGCTGCCCCCAGGTAGGCTGTCTCCTCCAATCGTACTCAAACCCGAGTACCTATTTTCCAGGTGTAGTCACAGGGGACTCTCTAGCCCCTGCCTCTGCCCCTTGCCCTTCCTAACCGTGACCCACTTGTCTGCCTCCTGTGGTCTGGGAGTGACTATCTCCCTGTAACTCCTCTCTATGACCTCCTCACTCTCCCTGACCAGACGGTCAGGCTTTATCGTCCTATTTAGGACAAATTGCTGACCATGAATCTATTGGGTCTCATCCGTTAATATCCCGATATGGGAAAGGAATATATATTAAAATCTGCCCAAAGTAGAAATACAGAAGTTTGGGAGGTCAGCATAGTTCTTACTTTGCTTAGGCAATGGGCTCCGATTCTATCACTGTTTCGGAAGTTAACATTTGAAGTAATAATGCTCATGGCTTTAGTATCAGCACAAAGAGTGCAAACATTGCAAATGTTACGTTAGACTGTATGCATGTGGCTACAGATAACATGGTCTTATATGTTTATGACTTAACCAAACAAAGCAGACCAGGAGGAGCTGGAACCAAGGTAAATTTTAAAGCATATCCTGTCGACCAAAAATTGTGTGTGGTTAAGCATTGACTCAATATGTTGAAGTAGGCAAGAGTCCCCATGGTGGTGAGACAGCGCTATTTATTACACACAAAAAACACATAAAAGTATCAGTACAAACTGATGGTTCTAGATAGTACATTCTAGATGGTTAAAACAGGTTTTGGGACTCAGCAGGAGTAGACATTGAGATGTTAAAAATCACTCCACCGGAGAGGTAGGTACATCCACGGCAAAGGCAGAGGACGGGCAACTCGATCAAAAAATTAGAGGCCGTAGGATGATGTAAAAGAAACTTTTCAAAGTTTACGAGAAACCAGTTCTCACGGTGTCAGGGTTGGACACGCAGTGTTGGATTCTCTTTGATGTGCTTTGTTTTATATTATCGATTTATATCTTTGGTTATAAATCTTCCCCTACAATAGAAGGGTTATTACTTTCATTCTTTTATAATGAAAAGACTTATTACATAAACTGAAGCGATGTTTAAAAGATGTATTATTTACTCACTACTGTGTTGACTGAGCCAGAGTGTCGTATGGAATGAATCTACGACATAAAAAACACAGAGCTACAAAATCTTCACGTAGTCACTCACGTGACTCCGAAGTAAAATAGTAAGATTAAACGAGAACTTACCAAGTTTGAAGTTTGATCGTTATTTTATGAGGAGTTACGATGAGGGATTACATGCCCTCCACTCCCAACCCTCATAAAATAAATGATCATCTGGTAGTTCTAGTCTATGTTGAGCCTTACTATCTTACTCCGGCTATTGGTTCTGTGTTTTTCATGCCGCTGCTTTGAAGTATGCCCATCATGCGCCAGGCGGGACTTCTTCACGTAATCCCTCATCATAACTCCTCATAAAATAACAATCAAACTTTAAACTTGGTAAGTTCTTGTTTAATCTTACTATTTCTCCCTGTTTAACCATGTCAGCTCTGCAAGAGAGGTCCAATTATTCTTATTCCCGTCTTTCAGCCATAGTCCAGTAATCTGTCAAATGTTTCCAACTTCCTTCTCAAATGTTATTAGAGCAAATTCAGCCACTGCCTGGATTTGTAGCTCATTCCATGTAGCTGACCTGATCCTCCCACAACTTGGAGGCATATTAAGCATACGGTGTGGTATTGATCAGGCACCAGAACACCAAGGGGCTTTGGAGGAGGCAGAGATGGGGGGCAGGCTTCCTGTTGTATCAAATCCAAGTCAGCAATTTAAAGGTTTATTTTCAAAAAAGATGTCTGGTATTCAAATGGGTTTAATAGAACAAGATTGCTGTATGTAAAAATCATTTTACACAAATGAAAAGCACTATTAAAACAAAGTATATAAAGATGTACAGGTTTGTAGGTTAATTGGCTTGGTAACATGTAAAAATTGTCCCTAGCGTGTGTAGGATAGTGTTGGTGTGCAAGGATCGCTGGTCGGCACAGACTCGGTGGACAAGAGGGCCTTTTTTCCGCGCTGTATCTCTAAACCAAACTAAACAATAAGAAATAAGCAACCAATCCTTTTCCTCCCAACCTCCAGATTAAGAAACATCATGCAAATGAGGACCCTGACAGACAAATCAAGTCTGGTTGAGGATTGATGGCGCTCTTGGCAATATATCCAGGGTGGCAGAAGTGGGGGGGGGGGGGGGGGGGAAGAGGATGCTGGATTCCTCAACATTGTCCTTATGAGGGAATCGACACAAGACAAGACTCCACAATTGAACTCCCTGTAAAGTGTATTCATCACCAGTAGGGTTGAATGCATTCACACAGGCCTGGGACTTCTTGACTGAGAGCAGCTGAATCCTGCAGATTCCGCTCTGAGCCACAAGCACAAACAGGCCCAGTGTTGAATATGCTTATACCATCTGTTCAGGCAATCCACTCCAGAGCATATACATTTGCTTTATAAATTCCTTCAGCTCACTATAACTACTGCCAATTGACTAGCGTGGCTCCTCAGATTACAATACTTCTGCGACTGGGAAAAGTTTCTATCCAATGAACATACATCAGACTAAACTTGGAAGGACATGAATGAACTGAAATAGAACATAGAACAACATAGCTACAGGCCCTTTGGCCCACAACATTATGCCACATTAAACTAATCTCGAATTGCTGATACGATCCCTATCCCTCCCTTCCTTGCCTATCTTTGTGCGCATCTCAAAACCCATTAAATTCCACTATAATACCTTGATTCACCATCCCTGGCAGCATGTACCAGGCACCTATGTGTAAAAAAAAGTTGCTGGGCACATCCCCTTTAAACTTTGCCATTCTCATCTTAAAGCTATGCCCTCTGGTCTTTAACATTTTTCATCCTGGGAATAAGGTGAAACGGTTAAATGCTTTTAAATATATAAAATATATATAATGGAGTCCTGGACTATGTTATAGCTTATATTGTGTCTCAAGCAGGCCTTTTCCAGCGGATTGATAAGAGAGAGAGAGAGACAAGCCCGGGCTTGCCTCAGGTTGCTGTGAATTGCGACAATGCAACATGCCTTTGAAATGTGTCTACCAATTGATGAGAGAGAGAGAAGCCCAGACTTGTCTCAATGATGTATATTGAGACAATGACCGATGCCTTTGTGATGTCTTGTCTTGAAAATACCAAATGACCAATGCCTTTGAAATGTGTCTACTAATTGACAAGAGACAAGCTCAGACATATCCTGTGGTAATATGTATTGACTGTATCTCTGACCATGACCTACATCTTTGGAATGTGACTAAGTGACAAACACACAGTATAAAAGATCATGCAACTCTTTGTTCATTGAAGTGGTGGCACGGGCGGAGTCAAGTGTCTGTGTTGCTTACTTGACTGGTGTGTGCCCGTCACTTCCCAGCCGATGATCAGTAAAGCTCGAGTTGGTTTAACTCACCTTTTTGTGAGTTGTCTGTTTATTAAGAGTGAACTTTAACAAAGGTTCTAACTATCTACCCTATTAGTGCCTCTCAATTTTACCTATTTCTGTCAGTTCTCCCCTTAGCCTCTGATGCTCCAGAGAAAACAATCTGCTTTCTAATTTCTCCTTATAGCTAATATCCTTTAATCCAGGCAGCATCTTCTGGTAAACGTCTTCTATACTGTTTCCAAAGCCTCCACATCCCTCCTGTAATGGGGCATCCAGAACTGCACAAAATGCTCCACAAATGACCTCAACAAAGACCTATACAACTGCAACATGACTATCTCTCAGACTGAATTCCCCCACTAATAAAGCCAAGCTTACCATAGGCCTCCCTTACGAGTAAGGGAGGCCTACGGTATGCCTTATTGTCTACTTATGCGGCCATTTTCAGCAAGCGTTGGACTTGGAACCCAAAATCCATTTGTACATCAATGCTGTTAAGGGTGTTAACTGCAGATGTTACCCTTGCATTCGGCCTCCTAAGTGGAACACCTCACACTTGCTCATACTAAACTGCATCTTCCTTTTCTCTGCCCATTTCTGGAGCTGATCAACAGTTTCTCTTGCCACATTCACAGTCTGACCTGTTGAATATTTTCAACTGCTTTTTTTATTTCAGATACCCAGCAGATGGATATCTGAAATAATCATAATACCCACATCAACTGATTTGAATTCATAAAGGTTAATAGTCAGTACACCAAGTTATCAACAGACACATTTCACAGAAAACATCTTTGCTTTTAAGAAAAAAATGTGGCAAGAGAAATTCAGTGAGCAATGAGGTAAAAGTAAAATAAAAGTTTTTATTGAGCGATTTTGATCAACACAACGAGAAATGAGATAAGCCATAATTGTATAATCTACATGATTACAGAAATTCTGATAACAAATAAGATGTATATTAGATGGATTCATATAATTTTAGATTTTGACAGACAAAATATTCATGTACACAACAATAATTAACCTGCACACTAGTCAGAAGGAAAAACATTTATGATTAACCGGGGAACTCATTTTACTTTTAACTTCTTCACATTCTTGGAAAAAAAAACTTGTTCAAATGTCCCCAGAAGAGTCAATTGAACTGACTGAAAACTTTATTATAAAAAATGGAAATGAAAAAAAACTTACCCGATTGAGATAGAGCAGGCACTTTTCTAAACACCAGAGGCAACACATGCACGATTTCAGCATACACTTTGCACACGCATTTTCCTAGATTTTAAACAAAAGTGTTAACAAACCTTCAAAACTTGATAAAACCTGGTTTCAGTAATGCCAACATGACATTGAATGTGAAAGTCTGCTGGGGGATATGAATTTTTACCTTTCCTTTGAGCTGGCTGTGTATATACACAAGGATCATTCGTGGGATCTTTATCAAAGTGATGATGAAGGAACCCTTAGCTACCGTTCCCAGATGATATTTTATCAGCCGACACATGGAAGAAAGGATTGGAGTTGCTGGCAAGTTATGCTTGTCCCTGGGTAATTGGAACAAAGGCATGTTACGAGAGCAATCACATGTTCATTATTATATAACGTATTCCCAAACATTGCAATGTATACACACCTGAGGAGAAATCGAGCATGTAATTTTTTAATGCAAAATTAGTTATTTAAAATTACCTGACTGACTGACGTCAGAGGCTATCAGAAAATGTTAATTCCTTAAACTACCCCAGAACTTAGTTTAATAAACCAAGAGAATATGGTGGAAGATACCGATGAATTGGTTACCTTTTACTGAATTTCTGCAACAACAGAATGGTTAAACACAAATTTAAGCCCAATACCAGAGATGGGTGAGGGGTAAGGGGGGGGGGGGACGAGAGGTATATCTCCATCTTTTTTTTTCTTATCTCTTTTCCTTGTTCCTGTAAACTTTCTCCTCACCTTAAAGTTGAGCAAATATACAGGAAAGCTCACCACCAGTCCATGGAAATCTGCAACAACCAATTCTGGTCAGTTATCACACAAGGGTGGCAGCTGGTGCAGCTGGTAGAGCTGCTGCTCACAGCATCAGAGGTTCAATCTAATAGGTGCTGTCTATGTGAAGTTTGCATGTTTCTCCCTATGACCACATGGGTTTCATCTGGATGTTCAGGTTTCCTTCCACATCTTCAAGATATGCAGGTTTGTACGTTCATTGGCCTCTAAATTGCACTTTGTGCATAGGGAGTGGATAAGAAAGTGTGATAACATAGAACTAGCGTGAACAGGTGACTCGTGGGATGAGGGCCTATTTCCATGCAGTATCTCTAAACTAAACTCATTCAGAGATGCTCAACAAGTTGAAGCTCTGTAAGATTGCACACATTCTTTCCCTTAGTTTATACACATCCCATCTCAGGGTCTGCAACCCTCTCAGGGATGGTTATCCTGATGTTTTAAGGTACTTCATTCAGAAATGTCACCAAATTTCACACACACCACCTGCCCCAGCCAAAGGATTCTTAACAGTCCCCGAGACTGGCCCAACTCCTTAATAGCCAGTGTTTCAGATATTATTGCACATTTGTAGTGGAAATGAGGGCAGGGTTTGTACTGTACCAATTATAATAAGTTGAACTTTTATTAACAAGGTTTAGGGGCTATGACACAAAATCATACAAAAGCAAATGGAGTGGATTCTGGTCAGAAATAGACAATGCTAGTACACTTAGTAGGCCAGGCAGCAACTGCAGTGAGAGGGAGCTAATATTTTAAGGACACTTTAATATCAGACCCACAATGGCTTGAATCACTGAATTTTATTCAGCTCCTGCAAAGGCTGGAACTCCTTGCTTCTGCATACGGTCTATGAATAGTAAATTAAGAAAGCTGAATCTGTCAATTCACTCCACTGCTGTGGGCCTCTTGGAATTCAACCTTAACTCCTCATAACTCAATGTTAATAAACATGCATGTCTTCAAGAAATGCATTTATTCCTCAATAACAATTTTACAAAATGGAAGCAGTGAAGCTGTTTTCATCAAACAGGTTTTGTAAGACGGTTGGTTTGATGACTTGTCTGCCAAAAATCAACCTTTAATTATGCAACTCTACAAGATCTCCTTTTCCAAACCCAGAGGCAAAACACATTTTCCCACCCATTTAAACTTCAGTGTAAATGCAGAAAATATCAGAACTGATAAAACAAAATTGTGCAAATCAGTAATATTTCAAAACCTCTGGTATTCTGGATCTACTAAAAAAAACCCACTAAATATTGATAAATAACCCATTACTACCAAAGGCATTTCAAAAGATGATAGGCTGACAAGATTAATTGAAAGATATACAACAAGGAAACAGGCTCTTCGGCCCACTGAAACCTTACTCAGCATTGGAGCTTTACAATTCCAAAGAGGTAGTATCACCCATTTCTTGCTAGATTGGAATTACATTTCTAGGACCATCAGAAGTTTAAGAACAGGGAGTAAAAAACAGACAGTCATTGCAGCAAAAAGACTCCTCCTACATCACGAGAAATAAGAAACATTAAGAATACGAAATGATTTAACACATTTAAAATTTCCAAAACCCAATTTGTGAGATGAAATCCATTCCAGGTGATTTCTATGACTGTGGAAAAGTCTAATCTGATCTATGTCTATCTTTGTAAAATAAACAATTGGAATTAATTGTCAGAGCTCGAAGACAGCCAAGATTAATAGAAAATTGTGATTTATATTTTAACTAGATCTTTACAACCCAGGAAAACAGAAGTTCCTGGAACAACCACAAGATTAATTTATTTTGTATCAACATTTGGCTCGTCTCCAACAACTCCTACCAACTTCTACAGATGCATACTAGAAAGCATATTCTCAGGTTGCATCACAGCTTGGTTTGGGGACAACTCTGCCCAGGATCTCAAGAAATTGCAGATTGGTGCAAAAGAAACTTAGTCCATCATACAGAACTATCATTGACTCCATCTACGCTTCATACTGTCTCTAGAAAGCAGCCAAGTCAAAGACCTTTTTCACTCTTGTCATTTCCTCGTCTTCCCACTGTAGTCAGGCAGAAGATACAAAAGCTTGAAAGCATGTACCAGGAGATTCAGGAACAATTTCTTCCCCTGATATACTACTTCTTTGGAATTGTAAAGTTCCAATGCTGATCTATATTCTGCACTTAGGTATTTTTCCCTTTGCTCTACCTGTTGTACTGTGTATAGCTTGATCGTATTTGTGTAGAGTATTATCCGATTAAATTGTGAAGCATACAAAGCTATTCACCGTATTTCAGTGCACGTGACCACAAAAGAATATATACATGTCACATGATTCATTAGGATCAGCACGGAAGAAGAAGAAGGAAGAGGGAAGAGGGAGAGGGAAGAGGGAGAGGGAAGAGGGAGAGGGAAGAGGGAGAGGGAAGAGGAAGAGGGAGAGGAAGAGGGAGAGGGAAGAGGAAGAGGGAGAGGGAAGAGGGAAGAGGGAGAGGGAAGAGGGAGAGGGAAGAGGGAGAGGGAAGAGGAAGAGGGAGAGGGAAGAGGGAGAGGGAAGAGGGAGAGGGAAGAGGGAGAGGGAAGAGGGAGAAGGAGAGGGAGAAGAAGAAGAAGATCTAACAAAAAAAAAAATGGAAATGATGGATTGTAATGATTTATGCAATCTATTTCACAGACTATAGTTGAAACTGCATGTTAGAATTGTAGAAAGTTCAGAAAGCAAGTCGAATGTATGAAAGAGGTAATAAATTAAAGGCTTCCATTATCTTCTGGATGAAGATTTTTTCTTCTTCAAAAATCTAATTCCACCCATTATAAAATCTATTTAAGACATGGTCCCCTCTCCACATTATCTCAATTACCAGGTTTCTCACAAGGTAAATAGAAATGTTGATTAATTCTTAAACATGCAATGTTGTGTATAATGTTCATGAGTGCTTTATTGATTTACTAGTTCCAACCAATATGACACCCAATTTGGCTTCAATTTTTGTGGGAAGCTAATGTATCAGATCATTAATTGGCCAATGACAACTTTAAAAGACAAATTTAATGACAACAAGTTACAGAAAAGAGTACAGCTAGGGCTTAGTCCAAAAAATTATGATTTTTCATGCTTGCAGTTAATGTTTGGGTACTTTGGAAACCAGGGATTTTCCCCTTGTATATCCACCAATATTAGGCAGAGGGGTGGGAGATTGCAACCTTCACGTGGGCCGCCCTGTTTCAACCAATGCAATCAACATGGTGTGCACAATCAAATAAGATCAATTAGAACAAGTTATCCTACAACTTTAGGCTGTGTACGCCACACGCAAGAAGAAGATGATTACATGTTAAAAAGCACTGTTTATACAATGTCGAGACTCAAATTTGTACATGACCCATCACTATCATGTTGATATGTCAAATGTTTGAAAAAAAGACAAACAATAAAAATACTTATACATTTCTCGCAATATAAAGCACTTGAAGTAACTACAACATATCAAGAAACTGGCTTTGTAAAAGATCAAATCATTAGCAATTTAATAAACAGCATCGCTGATTGTGTGAGCCAGTACCAAGCAACCATAGGCTGCAGATCGGGGGTTCTGTAGTGGAACACTAAATAAACTTAAAATTGCAAAAAAGACTAATGTGCTCTGTCGGAAATCTGTAGAAAAGGATATTTAATACAATTAAAACACTGACACCAAGAAAATATTGCTTTTAATGTAACATTAGCCTGCATTAACTTCATTGAAACTTGCATTGTGGGTACGCTGTCATTTTCTTACATCCAATATTACAGTATAATAACAGAAGCTGGTGACAATAATAAATATGAACTGCCAATAAATTTCAACAAAGGTTTCTTGGTTTCCACAGGAACTAAATGTCCCGCTGCATAACTGCACAACACTGCTTTCTAGGTACATCCATGCAAAACAATTGCATTCGAAATCACAGACACTAGGTCGGGCAATGTCACAAAAATTGAAATAAAATGATATCAAAATGATCAGCCAATTTTAGTTCGATTTGACAATTGAGGTACAATCCTCTGAAAGGCGGAGATTTAATGAATTCTTCTGAGACAGACTGTACAGCCTCCGAAATTAGGCAAGATCTCTAAGGGCAATGAAGCACAAAACAAGCTAAACAAAAAAGGGTTTACAAAGGTGATGCCAACATTTTATAAAAAAGGCCAAGGAGAGACACATTGGTGGTCTTTAAAATGTTTGGCACATTTTAAAAAAACAAAGGGGGAGACGATGGGAACAAAACTCATAACAATTTAGATGAGATCCTTTCGTTTTGAAAATACAGGGCAAGAGTTCGCTAATAAATTTGATAAATTTATTTGATAAATTTGATAAATACAAGGATTTTTCCACTGGTGATCACAAGGCACAGTCCAGATCATTAGCATGGATGCATGAGAAAAGCAGACTGCAGCATGCTAAACCACAGAAATATGGAGTTTTCAATTTCACTTTTATAAGTACAAAAGTTCTCTCAAACTTTTCCTGACCAAGTTGCTTAATTTCCACTTGAAATTGATATTTATAGGCTGGCCTAGTTCTATTTGTAATAACTAGTTCTGCACAGGATGATGCTAACATTTGCCCTGATAAAACCTGTCGAAACAATGGTTAATGACAGCAAATATTGCCCAGCCAGTAAAAGTATAAACATCTGAAATTAATTCAATACAATTCAACAAATAGCACCATGTAATTTAATGCTCAGCAGCCAACTTCATGAGTGCTACATATTACAGGTGCCAACCCATCCCAGGGGCGGAAAACTCGGGGGGGGGGGGGGGGGGGGGAAGGGGACACGTCCCCTCCATGTTTTGAGAGGTGGGGGATATCCCCCCCAAGTTTTTGTGATCCGGATTTTAAAGTCTCCGCTTTCCGCTAGACAGTGGAGGTGGGACTGCTGATCGAGGGCGCCGATTGGACGAGAGAGACGTCGGTCAGCAGGCAATGTGGGCGGGACATGATGTAGGTGAGTGTACGCATGCGCATGTGTGGGTGAGTGCGCGCATGCGCGCGCGGCCGCCAAAAATTTGTGTCCCCCATCCCCTCCATGTTTTTATAGCGAGCCGCTCTTGACCCATCCCCCACCCTCATTGGCAGTCACATGGAAGAAATGCACAAATTACGCTGAAAGATGTTTTGAGCACAGTAGAAGGAAAAGGTAAATGTCTCCACACAATGTGAACGCATGATTAAAAAGGAGAAATAAACATCCACCAAAATATCTCTGAACGAATGACTTTAGCAGCTAATCTGAATGGAAATTTATATTTTCCACAAACAGAAGTTTTTAAGAAGAACAGCATTGTTTCACCGCACGGCCAATTCTGCTCTCAAGGAGGAACAGGAAACTTAGGCGATTTATTTCCTAAAACCCCTACATTCCGAAGTATTCACCATGCTAATAAAATTATGTTGCCATTGCATTTACGATAACCATTGGAATATCAAATACATGAGAAAGTTGCCAGGCCTTGTGTTGAGACTAACAAAATCACTCAATTGTACAGCACTCTAATTTTTCTCAAACTGCTAATGGTCCAATTTTTTAACTCCAATTGTTAATTGTTTTTCTCAAAATTTTCTCAACTGTTAACTGGGAATGTACAACAGACGTTAACCCAGCACTTGCAGTGGAATACAAATTAAAGACGTTAAAGCTGAACATCGAAAACCATCAACCACAGCCAATTTCCAACTATCTAGATTGAATCGGATAGCTTTTAGTCTCAGGTCACACTTGCACATTAAAGCTTGAGTGAAACAATGCATATCAGGAGTTATTTCAAACCCATATTTTTCAGCTCTTCCTGTCCAAATATTGCCTGTTCCTAATAAGCCAGCTTCCCCATAAATATCATACATACCTGCATTACATTCTGTAGGAAGGTACCATGTGGAAAAATATAATTTTCTACAAGTGGAAAAATATTAATTAACTGCAGAAAATCATACCAAAAATAAAGATTTGAACAATTTCTAACGTGTAACATAGACTTGTGTATGGTTGTACGGAATAGTGAAAGATTTGGATAGAGTGGATGTTTGCTTTAGTGAGAGTCTAGGACTAGAGGTCACAGCCTCAAATTAAGGGACATTCTTTTAGGATGGAAATGTGGAGATATTTCTTTAGACAGAGGGTGGTGAATCTGTGAAATCTTTTTGTCACAGAAGGCTGTAAAGGCCAAGTCAGTGGATATTTTTAAGGCACAGATATAGATAGATTCTTGATTAGTACAGGTGTCAGAGGTTATGGGGAGAAGGCCAGAGAATAGGGTTAGGAGGGAGAGATAGATCAGTCATGATTGAATGGCAGAGTAGACTTAATGGGCCGAATGGTCTAATTCTATTCCTTATGTCCTTATCACCTTATGACCTTAACCAGAGCACTAATGAATCCAAGCCCGAGGAGAAGGGAAGGTTTTGCTAGGATGAGCAGGAAGGTATGACACTGCGTGCATGCACTGTTCGGGTAGAGGCAAGAGGGCAGCATTAATCACATTATATATTAAACCAAGCTTCTATTTCTCCTCTCCGATGGATGTAAAAATAATCTGTAAATGTAAAGGGAAACAAGGAAATTGTATAGGCCTCAAATTATATGATTAGCCATTGATTAATGGATTACTTTATACACAAGCCTTTTGTGGGAGCTTGCTCTGTGATAATTGGTGGCTGCAGTTCCCATGCAACATCATTTTTCAATATTGTGAGCTATAAGAAGTTTCATGAAAAGCTAGTTTTTAAACATGTAGGAACCTGCAAGAAAACTTAAAAGTAAAATTTATGGTCCGATCAAATTATAAATATTTGAAATTGCCAAAAATCTCTTACCGGGTAAAATAATAAGTTACTACAGCTCCAGCTATAGTCATCTGTTGACAGGCCAGTATAAACTCACTGATCCAAATGAGACCAACTAGATGATAAATCCAAGTATACTGTAGAGGACCAGACACCTTAAACTCGACATAACCCTCAGATTTCTTTTCAGGATTGCCTATAATGGAAAAGAGGGTGATTGGGTTTTGGACGGGGGTAGGTAAGCAAAAGAAACAAATTATTCCAAGGGCAACTACAATTTATAAAAATGAATCAAATATACCTCAAAATAAAAAAAAATAATACTGCCAAGTGGTATAATAGATTGACATCAATGAAATAAAAATGTCAAGAGGCCCAGGATTTACAAGTAATGGGCCTGGGCCACTGTTATCTTATCCCTCAGTATCCTCTCCAGGTAAGATATCTCTGGAGAGGATTCTAAGGGATAAGATATATGGATCTGGATAGAGAAAGGCTGATAAGGGATAGTCAGCATGGTTTAGGTATGTGGGAGATCAAGTCCTACAAATCTGTGCTTTGAAGTAGTAACCAAAAAGGTTGATGAGAGCAAAGCCATAGAAATTTGTCTATATGGATTTCAGCAAGGCTTTTGATAAGATTCCACAAGGAAAGCTGCTCTGGGAGCTAAGATCACATGGGATCCATGGAGAGCTACCCAACTGGAAATAGAACAGGCTTCATGGAAGGAAGCAAAGGGCAACAGTGGAAGGGTGTTTGTATTTTTTTGGACAGGAGACATGCAACTGGAGCTGTGCCTCAGGGGTCGATGCTGGGCCCATCGCTATTTGTGGTTTATCAAAGATTTGGATAAAAATGTTGGAAGCATGAATAGCAAATTTGCAGATGACACTACAGGGAGTGGTATCACAGATAACAAGATGGTTATCATATAGCAGGATCTTGAACAATTGAGCAAGTGAGCTGAGGAATGGTTAATAGAGTTTAATGCAAGGTGTTATGTTTTGGGAAGTCAAACCAGGGTAAGACTGCTGCCTGGAAAGAAGACCTAGTGTCCCAAACGGATGCCATGGCTGAGCTGCCTCTTCCTTCTCACAGAAAACTAGGAAACACATGCGCGCACACACACACACACACACACAAAGACTGGCCGCCATGATAATCCAGAGACTGCCAGCGTCGCCTCTTCAAGCCCAAAACGGAACCACCAAAAAGAAACCAGCATGGTCAGCATCTCCTCTAGAGGCAAGGGTGAACTGTAGGAAGAGGTCTGTGATCACCACGCCTCCTTTCTTTAACACAACCACTTTTTTCTAATTAATTTTGTGCTATAAGTGGAGATGTATTCATATGGGATATTTTTCTCCCACGTTAAATCTTTTGATTGATGATCATGTGACACATCATCATTATTTGACAGCCAAGGCCAATATTAGACTCTGGTGATGAACAAGGCTCATGCTAAATGTAGGTTGGTTAAGAGGGTTCAATTGTTGGGTATTAGTGGTGGAGTGGCAAGATGGATTAAACAGTTGCTGAATGGGAGATGCTCGAGAGTAAAGGTGGATGGCTGTTTGTCAGGTTGGAGGTTGTCAGGTTAGTGGGGTTCCTCAGGGATCTGTGTTGGGTCCACTGTTGTTTGACATATACATCAAAGATCTGGATGATGGTTTGGTAAATTGGATTAGTAAGTATGCAGATGATACTAAGATAGGTGGTGTTGTGGATAATGAAGTAGATTTTCAAAGTCTACAGATTTAGGCCTTTTGGAAGAGTGGGCTGAAAGATGGCAGATGGAGTTTAATGCTGATAAGTGTGAGGTGCTACATCTTGGCAGGACAAATCAAAATAGGACGTACATGGTAAATGGTAGCGAATTGAGGAATGCAGTTGAACAGAGGGATCTAGGAATAACTGTGCTTTGTTCCCTGAATGAGGTATCTCATGTAGATACAGTGGTAAAGAAAGCTTTTGGTGTGCTGGCCTTTATAAATCAAAGCATTGAGTATAGAAGTTGGAATGTAATGTTAAAATTGTACAAGGCATTGGTGAGGCCAATTCTGGAGTATGGTGTACAATTTTGGTTGTCAAATTATAGGAAAGATGTCAACAAAATAGAGAGAGTACAGAGGAGATTTACTAGAATGTTGCCTGGGTTTCAGCACCTAAGTTACAGATAAAGGTTGAACAAGTTAGGTCTTTATTCTTTGGAGCGCAGAAGGTTAAGGGGGGGACTTGATAGAGGTCTTTAAAATGATGATAGGGATAGACAGAGTTGACGTGGATAAGCTATTTCCATTGAGAGTAGGGAAGATTCAAACAAGAGGACATGATTTGAGAATTAAGGGACAGAAGTTTAGGGGTAAAATGAGGGGGGACCACTTTACTCAGAGAGTGGTAGCTGTGTGGAATGAGCTTCCAGTGGAAGTGGTAGAGGCAGGTTCGATTTTATAATTTAAAAATAAATTGGTATAGGTATATGGATGGGAAAGGAATAGAGGTTATGGTCTGAGTGCAGGTAGATGGGACAAGGTGAGAGTAAGTGTTCGGCACGGACTGCAAGGGCCGAGATGGCCCTTTTCCATGCTGTAATTGTTATATGGTTATATGGTTAAAAAAAAAAAAAAGAAAATGTCAATTTTTATTTTTATTGACCCAATACTATGGAGCAATAAGATTTTGATATGACGTCACCGCATCAATTGGGTTGGAAATCACTATCAAGTCCCTCCTTTTCCAGGCCCTTTCCAACCTGAGAACAAGTGAACAGACATTTCAGATGTGACAATGACCACAATCTCTTCATCGGCGAGATTTTTCCTGACATTCAAAGACTCGTGGTTTTTTGTAAAGGAGGATTAGGTACATAGGGTTATCAGGGAAAGGGATAAGATTTGAGGATGGGGGTTATGGGGTTTATAAAGTGGTGTGAAAGAGTAGGAGGAGGGAGGTATTTGGCCATTCACCGAGCGACTCAAAGTGGAAAGCAGGTTAAAGCCCGAGGGATTACTTCAAGAACCTGTTGTGGGTACTGCATCTTGCCGCAATACAGCATAGAGAAATGCCTCACAGGTGAAGAACGAGACAGCACTGCACTGACATGTCTGTTCACATATCCTCTGTCTAGAGAGGGTGTAGCGAAGGAGAGTCTTGGCTGTGACTTCCAACCCAATCGACATGTTAAAGTCACAGCCAAATCTTATTTATATACATTTTTGAGACTTACAAGTAAACAGTGACAACATGTTTTATTACCACCAACATAAATTCCATAAGACTGAAATGTATTCTGTAACTCAAATGTTTGGGTGGTGTTTTGTGGATTCAACAAGGATGAATTTCTGTAATCTAGATATCATAATATGGGAGTTGCCTGCATTCTCCCTTCTCATACACCCCTGCGGGGGTAAAATGCAAAGGTCAGATAAAAAAAAAAAAAAAAAAAAAAAAAAAAAAAAAAAAAAAAATAAAAACTCCATCCGCTATCTTAAAATGTTATGTCAATTTATATGCAATGTACACAAGTACTCTTAATTCTGCAATTTTCTATTCACACAAGTTTCATTATTTGAGGGTATCTCTGTCCCTATATAATGAAAGTGTACAAATATCATTCACAATTTGCTCTTAACTGTGATATTTAATTTTTCTTCACAAACATAAGACCCTTAATTCTAACAGGGAGTAAATATAAATACAATTTTGTCTTCATGCAAAAATTCTCAAATGCTCCCGACAGGAATAGAAAGAAATTGTAGGAAAAAATTAACCAAAATCTGTCAAATTAACATTACAGGAATAAATTCTGCATAATCTTACCTGCTGTGGCCAGTAACAAGAGCACTGCAATCCAATAGACCCAGAAAAATGCCAAAGCAAGGAATGTCCAGAGTGATTGAAAAATGAGAAGTGGAATGTGAGTGAACACTTTCCCTGCCACATGGAATAAGGCTATTGTAAGGGCCACACGCTTTCTCATTATTAGCATTAACAGCAGTAAAATTACCTGTAAAATACAAGTTATACATTAGATGACTTCCATTACCCATATTTTTGAAACCATGAAAAAAGTGTAGCAGCAAAAATGTTACGGTGCAGTACATTGGTGCTCTAAAGTGGGATATTTTCCAGCAACATTGTTTGAAATGGGTGCAAAATGCTGGACAGAATTCTCAGGGAGTACTGAGAAGGCCCATATAGGATTTGCAAGACTTAAGGGCCTGCCCCACTAGGCGATTTTTTAAGGCGACTGTCATAGTCGTAGCAGGTCACTGAAAAACCAGCGACTGGACAAATGGGCCAGTCCCACTTAGGCAGATTTTTAGGTGACTACGACAATGGAATTCACCGAAGTCAGCACCAGCGATAAACAACCACGTCACCTGGCAACAGCACCTACGTCAGCAAAGACAGCCATCAGCATTAAACCTGTGCTCAGACAAAACTCTGCATTAATAAGTAAACAGAATCTACCTAAACAAATTTAAAACCTGGCTAATAGTAAAAATCAGAATATAGTAAATCCAATTATTTATAACATTAAATCTAAATTTCACATAAAATAATAAAATTTAACATATTCCCACTCATCAAACAAAAAGAAACCACATCCAAAATACAACACGCTTAACACAATACCCTCCACACTCCATCTGTATATTTGCACTTTATTTAATTTATTAATGTGTGTATTTTAAGTATATATAATTGTAGTCAATGCCTACTATGTTCTGTTGTGCTATGCAAAGAAAGAATTTCATTGTCCTGTCAGGGGACACATGACAATAAACTCTTTTGATTGACTTTTGATTTGACATGCCTACGATAAGCCCCCACGGTCGCCAAAAGGTTTTGAAACATTTCAAAATCCGCGGCGATCAGAAAAAAACGCTAAGACTCTTTGGACGGCTGAGGAGCCTACTCACTACTACAGTCGGACAGACACCATACAGGCCCGCTCACCCCGAGAGGTGGCCAACTTGTCACAGCCTAGTCACGGACCGCAGTTCCCTGAAAAAAAGTGTTGCCTCAGTGATAGTGACAAGTGCGCCGAACAAGGCCCACACGTGCGGCTTTAAAGCCAGTCTCTCTTCCAAACCCAACCTTCTGTCCATCCAAGGAGGCCCTCCCCTTTTCCTGGGGAAAAAAAGGGGAAACTTTATTATTATTTCCCGAATACAGAGGACTTTCTAACATACAAGGAATCTACACTTCAATAGTTACAACCGTTAGGTTCAAGTTTTCTCTGATGCCAAAACAGGTTTCACGCAAGGCCTTCCATTGACTGTTCTCAGCAATTGCAAGTGAGTGAAATATTGTGAAGTATATCTATGATACAAAGAGTAACGATTGGCAGCCCTTGGAAGCAATGTCTTTCTATCCGGCCGGACCAGCAAATACTCCTTTTCCTAAATGCTTTGAATGTCCCAGAAAAAAATCTCAGGTCCTCCACTGCTCTCCCTTCATTCACACTCTTATCACGAGTCATGAGTAAAGTGTCGACAATAAGCTCGATCCTGCTATCAACGCTGGAGATTTCAAACCCAACAATACAATACATTGCTTAGCCAGTATTAAAAATCATCATAACAGAACGAGGCATCTCATTTGTCAAAGGTAAGCAACTCCATAAACCCCAGTTGTTTTTTATAGCTTTCCTATTATACACCTGACTTTTCAGGAATTCAGAATTAACACAACTATCTTTAAGGTAATTTCTCTTTCCTGTCAGATCAGTTTGCCCTACAGCTGCAGCAAAGTCATCTCCAGACTCCAGTGAACTACACCTCTATCCCACAGAAACATATCCCAGTAATATTCAGTAAATCCACTAAACCCTATCACCCCTTCCCCCATTCCTGGCATGCAATTCTGAATTACTGATTTTCAGTAACTTAGTCTTGGCTCTTCCCACAATCCCAAAATTCCTCTGAACACACAACTCAGCACATTTATCTTTTGCTAGTGACATCCTCCACAACCTGATCCTCATCATCTACAATTGGTTCTTAATCACATTTGGCCATTCACTAATTCCTACTGACGGTGCAGCACCAATTTTCCGGCAACTGAATGTCTGTCCACGCCTATTATCCAGACAAAATGACAAGAGCTCAATTGAAATTCTCTGAGTGGGCACAGATGGCATTGCAAGTGGCAAGTGCTCTTTCCAGTCTTGTCCCCTGTTGTGAAAGAATTAACTATGCTCTTAAACTTCTCTCCTGTTTCACAAAGACAATACACTAAACTTATGTATCATCAACCCACATAACAGATATCAGATATATGTCGGCACAACCGGAAAAATTACATCCAACCCCTTCCCCGGCTCGCACCGCCTCCCCGCCCATTTTGCAGAACTCCAGTTCCGATGCCTACAGGAGGTGCGGCAGCAGCGCAGTGGAAAGTGGAGTCCAAAGCTCCGACTGTGGGGCACTGCCACCTCCGCCTTCCCCCCCACCAACCTTAGCCGCATCCTTCTCCCCCCCCCCCGAAGTCGTCGTCATAATCCACCTTGGAAGGTGGCAGACATATAGAGGAGAGGGAGCCTCAAACGGACCAAGGGGCACAATTGAAACAAAATGGCTGGAGTAAACTCAGGCTGACTGAATCAACATCTGTATTAAGTTTCCATGTCCCCTATCCGTGTTCTGCTCAGATACCAGGACCCGCTGAATTACTCCAGCACTTTGTGTTCTTATCCGTGGTGAAGAAGGCTTCACTGATGCAGTTTGTGAGTCAGGATTGCGTCGAAAACCAGGGTCCCAAAGGCCAAGGAAACTGCGGTAGTACCAGGATGGGTTGGCCAGGTCCTTCTATATTCACATTTTATATTTTAGAGTTGTCGTTGAATAAGTTGCCGTACTCTCCATGTGCATTAGGGACAACGGGAGGGCTCATTAGTGGGCCAGGGGTTATTATCACATGACCTATGTTGGTCCAGAGAAATGGATAATTCTGAGAGGCTCTGGAACCAGGGGTGCCAGAAAATGAGTGTTCAACCTTTAGCAAATTTTCTGACGTGCTTGGGAATGTTTAATTATTTGAATGGCTGCAAATTACAAGCTGTTGATGAATGTGCATTTATAGGATTAATATATCCCCACGCGTCCAGATGATACATTTAACAACATTAAATACAAAACAAATTAGTTCCTTAATCTGCACAAATGCCATGATGCAACTACAGACATTGAGCAATCCTACAGATAACAAGATAACGGAATATAATACATAACCATGATTATTATACGTAGTGCCACAGAATCCCATCTGATAATCTTTCAGCAGGAGAGAATTTATAAAAATTGAAAGAGGGACCTGGAAAATGCCAATGGTGCTCAGATTATGTCATACCAGTCCTGGATCGTCCATCCCATCTCTCTTTTTAAAAATAAAATAGGTGCACGAGGAGGCCATTCGGCCCTTCGAGCCAGCACCACCATTCATTGCGATCATTCCCTATCAATTACTCCGTGCATCTGCCAACCCCCATAGCTTTGATTCCACTAGCCCATAGAGCTCTATCGAACTCTCTCTTAAATCCATCCAGTGATTTGGCCTCCACTGCCCTCTGTGCAGGGAATTCCATAAATTCACAATTCTCAGGGTGATAAACGATTTTTTCTTTTCTCCACCTCAGTCCTTCTTTGCTCGACTTAGTCAGATCATGTGTGGAAACCAAAACTGTGGCGTGTTATGCTACTCTTGTAAACCACGTGAAATGTGCTGGAAAAGACCATTTCGAGTTCCAGGATTCTCTGAGAGATTCCACCTCCTAAAATGCCACCAGTAACTTATGCTGGCAAAGGAAGGAATAGGAGCTTATCGCCCAACTACGAAAACATCGGACTTTGTTGACTTGTGAGATCTTTTGACAGTTTTTAATCAACTAAAGCTAAACAAAAACAACACAAAAGAAGGTAACGAAAGCACAATTAAATTATCTAAATCAAGATTAACATTTGAAAGCAATCTACCCTCTCCTTTAAACTCCCTAAATCTTGTCCTACAACATCTTCCCAGTAAAATCAATGTCTGTTAGTGACAAATGCCGTTGTATGGAGTTAATGTCTGGAAAACAATGGGAGCAGTGAACAAGCAACCTACTAAATCTATCAACCAGTTCGGACGTCTGCATTTCATCAGGTGTACAAACTCAAGGCCTCTCCTAACTGGACACCAGTATTTCCAAAGCAAAACATGATCTAACCTCATACTGTAGGTGCATTCTTACCTAGCCATTTTGCGGGAGTCAATTCTAGCTATAAAATCTATTGACACGCGCCGAACCTTCCAACGGTACTGTCGGATTTTACTACCCCGACTCGCTGACTAGTTTGTTTACGCGCTGAACAGAGGCCTAGCTGGCTCGAGGGCAGCCAGGAATATGTTGGTTCCCCTCCGTCATTAACGGTACGTTCAACCTATCCTGATATGGTCCATGCTGCAGGGCCTATATCAGTCACAGGTCATCGGGGGGACTACGGCAGTGCGGTGTTCAGGGCTGCGTACTCGCTCCCCTCAGTGGATAGGATGCAAGGGGTCATGTGTTTGCTGACCCCCAACCCTGGTAGTGTGTCCAGGCACTTTCGACATTAGGAATTAGATTACCCGGGGGAGGGTGGACACCAACTGTTCCCCTCACTGTACTATGGCAACATCACACCCTTAACGTCTTATGGGTACTCGTTTTTCTAAATGTGGTACAGCAGAACTGATTCTGTGGCAGAGTCTTCAGCTAGCCAAGCTGGCCTTCGGGATTAATATTACTATCCACGCACCTTGGAGCTTCTAACCCTCCAAATCAAGGAGGGAATGAGGACCTACATGCAGGGGCCTGGGGGCTTACCTCAGACACCGGTTTCGATGCAGTGATCGTGAGTATGGGGTTGTTACTCTCGAAAAACATGGTTCGTGTGTTCTTTATAAGTTGTTATTGTATTTTTTGAGTATGGCATTTATTTAGTTGACCAGTCCAGGTCACTTATTTATATGTGGTTGATCTTGGCGATATATGCACTGCGCTACACTTTTTTATGGGGAGGTTTGTCTTCTCCATTTTGCTCATCAGTCGGGGGTCTTGCTAATTATTCTGGAAATCCGCTTCAGGCAGTTTTGGAGTGACTGGGCCTATGCAGCCTGGGTTACCACTGATGTTGAGATCACATGTAGAACCTTATATGGTTAATTCTAACATAGAATTTGCTGGGCCTCAGGCACCATCCTAGGCAGGATAACATTTTGGTTGACATTTATATACGGCTCGAATTAACTGAGGAATGGAGTTCATTTTCGAATGGGTCCTTTGATCATAAAATTTGTATATGTTACCATTAACTGGGTCCAAAATGTAATTCTGCAAGGAGGCAGGGGACCCAATCTGTTGGGTCGGGTCTCACCTCTGTGTTGCAAGCATTCATGAAGGGTAATTCTTCAACGCAAACCTACCAGACCCAGGTGACGCTTGAAAAGAGACATGTAGTGATGTTAACATTGTGTGCTGACTACGCCTTTGCCAGTGGGCTCCAGTTGACTCAGTGTGTTCTTGGTCAAACTAACTTACAAGTGGTTATGACATGGCTGTTCTGTGTTCAGTGCAGCGGTGTTCCTTGTCTTTCTTTTACTGTCGTGTTATTCTCTTTGCATAGTGGGACTGGACAGCTGGTTTCATCTGCAGGCAATTATTAACAATTTAAGTTCAAGGCTTAGTCAGCAGAGCAGACGTAGGGGCTTCGGTCTACTTGAATGTGGCCATATGCCCCATGGACCTTTGGTTGTGTTGTGGTCACCTATACTATACGTAAGGTCACTTGAGCCTTTAGGGCATGATCTAGCGCATATGTTTGTTAGGTTACATAAACTCATAGAAGGTATCATTAAAGGCACATCTCCAAGATTGTTTAAAAATGGGTTCTGGCTTGTGCAGGAGGGATCTTGAATTTTAAATTCACTCCAGCAATGCTTCAAGATGTTTAAGCGGCAGGGGTATGGACGTTCCGCTGAACCACATCCTAGCTGTCTGCGCAGGATGAGTCAAACGAACGAACATTCCATCCCTTTTATAAACAAAGTCCATTTCCGATCGGGTGAAATTTCCAAATCTCTATTTAGTTCGTCTATATAAACCTAACTTACATCCCTATTAAACTCATGATTATACTATTTCCACCCAAATCACCCTAATTACCTCACACTCATTCACCAATCCATCCATCAACATAACCACACCAATTAACAATTCATCATATCTATATCCATTCCACTATAACCTTCCATCCAAAACACCTCTCAAATCCATCTACCGATACCCCCCCTTTCACTCTAACCCCACTACCTCAACCTATCCCCTATCATAAATCCTAAATCACAAACAAAAAATATC